>BFEA01000574.1:379676-389729 GCA_003427395.1 Chara braunii
GACAGTCGTGCGCCGTACGGTACGGTCCGGCCCGTGCGCCAGACGTCTGGAATGTCGCGTACGACGTACGCTTGCAAGTATGCTGCAGACTGTTGAGGGTTCAGCCTCCTGATGAGTCGGTGAAACTCCGACGAAACAGTTTGTTGCAGCCCCTCGTTTGTTGTCCTCTTCTCTTCTCCCTCTCTGCCTACCGTTTACCGTAGGCACCTCTGTTTGACTATATATAGGGTTGTAGATCGTTTCGAGATCTACAATCCCTTTTTTAAGTTTTTTTATATACCTTTAAATATACTTTTAAAAATTCAAATGCTTAAGAAGTAGTAAGAACAAAGAAAAAAAACAAAAAAAGAAGGTGAAATGGGTCCCCCCTTTTTTTTTGTTTCTGTGTGTGTGTGTATGTAGGTTCCCACACACGCGCACACACACACACATAAATAAACTGGGAGGCCTCCCAACAATAATAATGGTGAACATAGTCAAGAAAATGATATAAATTCATATAATTGATCTATTGTCTATCATATTGCTAACTGTTTCATTGTTGGACAACCCCCCTCTCAAGTATATGCTGCATTGCTTGCATAAAGGTCAGGCTCCGGTGATGTTGGATCTACTCATGTAGGCATATTGCTTGCATAAAGATAACCTTTATATTGTGCCTCATGTTGCTAGCTATGGACGCAACACTGTTTCCTCCCTTGCTGGATTGATTTCATCTCAAGCATGATTCATCTTCTACAATAGAGGTAGCGTAGCTGCGATTTTGGATCTACTCATCTGGGTGGAACAGGGGATGTTGTGGTGAACATTCACAGCACACACACACACACACACACACACACACACACACACACACACACACACACACACACACACACACACACATGGTACTGGGGGGGGGGGGGGTGTGTTTGGGGGGGGGGAAGGGGTGTTTTTTTTGGGGTTTCAGTTTAATCATGCAGGGGTGCTGGGCCACGTACCCGAAACCCTGCAGACTCGATCCGTTGAAAAAAAAAAAATGGCGGGAGCCCTCCCATTTTTTATTCAACGGGAATTTAACGGGGATAGGGAGAATTAAACGGCTTTTAACGGCAGTTTAACTCCACCCCCCCGCTGGTAAAACGACACTCAGCCCCAATAGAACCCCCAGTCATTATAGGTGTATTTGGTGCAACTTGCAGTCCACACACGGCAATAATTACTGGGTGTTCTATTTGAGTGAAGACGGTAGCTAAAAAAGCTGTCCCCCCCCGTATGAGGCGCAGACGACATTTCTTAAAAAAAAAAAAAAGGAAAAAAAAGGATGTACTTTTGTGTGATCCTGCTGTGTACTGAAGAGGTCGTTAGCTCACTCAATTACGACTATATGGTCGCAACGTACCCTTTCCTCCTTATGTGGGAGCGCAGTCAGCGTTGCCACACTCTGCTACTCTGTTTACATAATGGGACAGTGACTCTTGCTGTGACCAACAGGTATCACTCCCCAACCGCCCTCCCACACCCAACCACCCTCCCACATCAGACCTGAAGCTGCCGTGTGCTGCAGGTTGCAAGCCAAGGTTGCAGTCCTGTGATAAAAGAGAAGAAGCGTCTGGGAAATACAACTGAATCAAACATGCCGCACACGGGAGTCTCCCATCTCTTTTCGTCTGGTTTGTTTCTGAATGATCAAAAGATTCAAAACTGTAAAAGCAGTGTTTTAGTTTGTTTTATTTTTTTTAAACAAAGAAAAAACACACTAAATAGTAAATACTAAATAGTAAAAAAAAGAAGAACAGCAACAGCTGTTATTTTAGCACTGTTAGATCAGCCCGCTGACACACACAAGTTGTAGCTAGGGGAGAAAAGAAAAAAGAAAAACGAAGCGGCGGGCTTCCTGATGGTGTGAAGGTGGAGTATAGACATTGTCTGCTAACTCTTCCTTGTGTCATTATGGTTGCTGTCATGGTGTGTTCGGCTTGATGTGGTCTATCTGTCTCATGTTGCCTCGCTTTTTACTCATCGCGGAATGTGCTCTTGTCGTGCTGGCGCGGAACACATTATCATCTTCATCATCTTTGCCGGCATCATCGTCATCATCAATGCCGCCATCATCGTCATCGTCATCGTCATCATCGTCATCGTCATGCTCATCGTCATCGGCGTCATCGGCATTGGCATCGGCATCAACATCATCAAGTTACGTGGCACCAGAATGCGCTATGACCGGTCACATTCTTGTCCAGAGTGACGTGTACAGCTATGGAGTCGTGCTTCTAGAACTTCTCTCAGGACGCAAACCGGTTGACCTTACTCAACCAGAAGGCCAAGAGAACCTCGTAACCTGGGTAAGTAATTTGACATTTTTTTTTTTTTTAACTTTTTTTTTTAGTCGATCGACTTTCTTCTCTCTTTTGTTAACCACCACTACCTCTGAGCTGTGGACCCCAAGCTTTGCCGCAGCGCCGGCGTGACTGTGTTTTTTTTTCCTTGTTTCGGTTGGTGCTGCCAACCATTTTGGTCTCTTTTGAAGGTTATGTATGCGTTTGGAGTTTGCCTGTGAAAGATAGTGGCAGTTGAAGAAATAATAACGGAGATAAACAAATGAGTCGGTGAAACTCCGACGAAACAGTTTGTCACAGCCCTTCGTTTGTTGTCCTCTTCTCCCTCTCTGCCTACGGTTGACCGTAGGCAGTTCCGTTTGAACTGTGAAGATATATATGCTCTTCCGTTTGAACTGTGAAGATATATATGCTCTTGTCTGTATTCTGTTCTGGGAGCAACCATCCCGCCGTTCCCTTCACTCGCAGCACATCGAAGAAGAAACACTTCTAGCACCGTTGAACCGGTCTCGAAGGGTACTCCAGCAGCCTCCCCGGCGGCTGACATTTGGTTCATTAAATAAAAAGTACAAAAGGGAACCGGGAGAACCCAGTGTGACCAGAAATCTACCTCAAAATTTGGGAATATAGGTTATCGGGTCCTACTGTGAGTATGGCCTTAGTTGTGGTGGCTTAATATGGTGGGAAAGGTGTCCACACCCCGCTTCCTCTTTAGACCGTCTCTCAAATTCACCTTTTTCACTACCTACCTACCACTACTCCTAAGGCTGTACAGGGGGGGGGTAAAAAACGCAAAAAAAAAAAAAAAAAAAAAAAAAAAAAAAAATTATATAAAACAAAATGAAACAAAAAAAAAAAAAAAAAAAAAAAAACCAACAACATGGATTTGGTCATGTGTCAAGATTTCGGCTCTTGACCTTGAGGGTCTGCTGCCCAAGTTGGGGTTCTGGATGTGTATCACTGTTGAGCCACCACGTCTACATCTTCTTTTTTTCTAATTAAAAAGTTTTAAACAGAACCTTGAGGTTCTGCCTCCATATCCATTCTGGCAAGTGTCAGTCTGGTTCTTTTTTTTTTTTTTTTTTTTTTTTTTCCAAAACTGAGCTGTATTCTTCACTCATATGCCTCCCACTACCTATCCTGTTATGCAAGTCCAGTTTCCTAATGGTTGCAGTTATGGGTTAGTTCTCCCTAGTGAATCCCAGCCTTCTTATTCTGCTCAACTCTGCACCATGCAGGGAGCAGTACCCCGGTTCCTAACACCTGGCATGAGCTGAAAAAAAGCATACTCTCTGTGCTTCCACAACCAGCCAGAATGCCCAAACCAATTATCTCCAGTGGTGAGCCCAGAGCGTATCACAGGGGGCCGTGGGGGATCGAATGGAGAATGGACAACGTGGGGAATCGAACCCACGACCTCCTGAATACCACTTACGTCTGCCCTCTTGGGCTGTCAGTTGTGTTCCTTTTTTTTTTTCTTTTTTTTTTTGAAACAGCTCAGGTCGTGTTCCTATTCCACCGGAACGTCACTTTTGTTTTGTTGTTTTGTTTTAACATCAATGGGACAATCACATGTGTACATCTTTGTGATCTCTCTTTCCAATTGTATTTTGTCCTTCATGAAATTGTTTTTGTCCTCTCTCTTGATGGGTGCAGGATGGGTCAAGAGTGTGAACTCTTGACGTTGTGGGTCCGCCTGAGCTGGGGTTGTGGATGTGCAATGCATGGAGCCACGACACGTACATTCCGTGTGATTTCTTGCCAATTTTAGTACTTTGTTATTTACAAAATTGTTATTGTTATGGTTATGGTTATTGTTATTGGTCTCTCTCGATGGGTGCAGGCTCGGCCTCTGATAATTAAAGGTGGGCTAGATGAACTGATTGACCCCAAACTGAAGGGTGAGTTTTTGACAGAGCACGTCAAACACGTGGCATCGATTGCATACATATGTGTTGATCCGGAGTCGTCCAATCGGCCATCTATGGGAGAGGTGGTCCAGTCTCTGAAGCTCGTCTGCCCCGAGACTGACCCGCCTCCAGACAGAGACTACTATGTCAAAATGGAAAGGAAGCATCCTATTCTGTCCTCGGGACTTCTCATCGACTTCGACCATATCCAAACACCCCCACGGATGCCGAGGCGGCGGGCCATTCAAGAGCCAGGAGACGCCGACGGTGTTGGCATGGGGATGCGCCAAAACAACTTAAGTGTTGATCTGTCTTCTCGGGAGCGACGACCCAGTTCGTTGGATGAGGCTTATGACGATTACGGCATCATACGTGACCCACACGCAGGGCCTCGCCAACTTGAGTCGGGTGAGAGCACGGTCACGGCGGACTTCTTTGATGACTCTAGTGAAGCAGGCGAAAGCCGAAGAGAGGGCGTGAGCGAAACACCGGCTGCGGACAAGGTTAGGTTTATGTCGATGCCGTTTGTAGCTGGACGGCGAAATGCGGGCCTGGCAGGACAGCAGAGTCATACAAGGAGAAGCAGAGGCGAAGATGGTCGTATAAATGGTATGGTGGACACAGATGCTGGACGGGCAAGGACAGTGAATGTGTTTGGAGCTAGGAACGGCGCTTTGTCGACCCGCAGTGGTCCGGTCGGCAAGTGTGGCCTTCACCTCAACGATCCAGTTGTGGGTTGCGGGAAGGAGGCAGGATCGTTCGATTACGATACAAGCGATGATTTTGGGTCCCAATCTTGGAGGAAAAGATCGCAAGACGCGAGGATGCGTCACGAGGGCTCCAGAGAAAGACACACTGGGCAGGAGGTATGTTGACGTAACGGGAAGGCAAGTGAGGCTGGGTTGTTCAAATGCAAACCACCACTCCCTGTCCCAACTTCCATGGTTAGACCGTGGCTAGACCGTGGTTCGACCGTCGTTCAACCGTGGTTCAACCGTGGTTCAACCGTGGTTCAACCGTGGTTAAACCGCGGTTAAACCGTGGTTCAACCGTGGTTAACCGCCGTGGTTAAACCGTGGTATGTTGACATAGCGGAAAGGCAAGAATGCAAACCACCACTCCCTTTTACAACTGTTGTGGTTAGACCATGGTAAGACCGTGGTTCGCCTGTGGTTAGATCGTGGTTTGACCGTGGTTAGATTGTGGTTAGACCGTGGTTAGACCGTGGTTAGACCATGGTAAGACCGTGGTCAGACCGTGGTTAGAGTGCGGTTAGAACGTGGTTAGATTGTGGTTCGGCCGTGGTTAGATCGCGGTTAGGGTTCATTAGATCGTGGTTAGGCCATGGTTAGACCGTGGTTAGACCGTGGTATGTCTTCAGAGCGGAAAGGCCTGTCAGGCTCGGGTGTTCAGTGCAAACCATCACTCCCTTTTACAACTGTTGCAGAGAGACACGCGGTCTAACCACGGTCTAACGACACCAGCCTCACTTGCCTTCCTGTTACGTCAACATACCATGGTCTAACCACGGTCTAACGACAGTCTAACCACGGTCTAAGCACGGTCTAACCGCGGCCGTCGTAAAAGGGAGTGGTGGTTTGCTATTGATCGCCGCAGCCTCCCCACTTGAACGGCCGTGGCTGCCAAGAGAAACAAGGATGCGGCATGGATGACGATTCTGCAGAACGACCCGCCGTAAAAACGTCCACTACCTTTTGCAGGTTGACATAACAGGACGGTAAGTGAAGGCTGGGGTGTAAAAACGTCGAGTACTTTTTTTACAGCGGCAGCCCTGTGTTACCAAGATGCTTGCCGTCTTTCAGTTGGTCCGTCGGATTGAGATGATCCAACGGCAACAGGAATTGTTGGCACAGCTTTTCAGGATGTAGTGGTGGTTCATTATGTGTGATGTCTCTGTTTTTTTCTTTTTTTTTATAAAAAAAATTGCTTATGTCTCTTTACAAGTGACGATGTCAGGCAATATCGCGATGATTCCACATCAGAGGATGTCATGATGATTCCACATCAGAGAATGGTGGCGGAGAGAAAGGCAACGCCCACACCTGGCCGGTAGCCAAAGGAGACGAACAAGTCGCAGCTGATTGAAAGGTCACGTGTTCAAGCTTCAACGCCTGCTGGACGCCAATAAGAGAACAATAACCTCGACCTCGAGGGTATGGTCGGTCCCCTTTAAAGGAGAAGGATGTCGGCAGCAAGGAAAAGCAATAGCAACCGAGAATAGGAAGCAAGAAAATCGAGGGGAACTTGGAGAATGAATGTCCCTCACCCATGTTGCTGCATAGTACTATTCGGGGTAACTATTGTGAATTGGACTCAGATGGGTACTATAATGTTAGGGGCTAGCTATCCCCCTATAAAGACAAAGGAAAAAGAGAGACAGGATGCAGCATGTCGACTCGATTGGCAGGCTACTATGCACGCAGGAAGGGAACAGCATGGCACGCACTACCGCCGTGACCCGACCAGAATGTCCCGGCCATTACAGCTGTATTTGTCATAACTTCCAGTCTATATGCAGCCGATCGTGACCAGGCGTTCTACTTCAGGTGAAGACGGTAATCATGTGGCGGCAAGTCCAGAAAGATGGGATGAAGGAGTGAGAGAAGAAGTGTCCCGGAATGTTCTTGGAAATTGCAGGGAGACTGGATGCAGAAACAGAAACACCCAGTCATTATAGCTGTATTTGGGGCAACTTTCGGTCTAAATGCAGCGATCATGACCAGCCGTTCTACTTCAGGTGAAGATGGTAATCATGTGGCGGCAAGTCCGGGAAGATGATGGGATGGAGGAGTGAGAAAGCTACCTATCCGAGTTCCTTCTCCGACACTGCAAGAAGAATGGACCGAGGAACTGGAAGTAGGATGCCGACTCGACCGGCAGGTCTGTTTTGTGCTTAGGAGGACATGAACAACACAGGCATTAGAATCGGTCATGGGCTCTTTGTCCAGAGGGGATGCCGACTCGACCGGCAGGTCCCATTCTTAGGAAGGAAGCAATGGGGGCAACTTGAAAAGGCGTCGGAATCGGTGATAGGATTTTCTCTTGTCCAGAGGGGAGAACCTGAAGAGGCAGTCGACCTGGTCGCGGAATCGTCTTCTTCGTTGATCGTAAGATCGTCTTCTTCGTTGATCGTAAGATCGTCTTCTTCGTTGATCGGAAGATTGCCACTGGTCATGGGATTGTCTTCATTTGATTCAATTCGTAAGAGTGCGAGTCTTTTTTCGCATTCTTACTTAGGAATGAAGCTAAGGTGAAAACCTGAAGAGGCAGAAGAAGCGGTGATCGGATATTCTGTTCTGTGATAAGCAGGGAAGGAAAGGTAGGAACTGGCGAGGCACCCGAATTCGTGAGCAATGACCCCAACCAACCCCTATAAAGGGAGGAAGGAAACTGGGGGTGGGGGGAGGGTAGCATGCCTTCGCATACATGCCAGTCTGCCAATCCTGATGACCAAGTGTGTATGGTCCTGCGTTTTCTGAAGGAGGAATCCGCCTGAAAGAAGAAGGTGCTTGCGGAATCGGCGTAGGGAAGAGAAGGGGGCACAACGAGGGGAGGGTGGCGGGAGGGTAGCACGCCTTCACAGACATGCCAGTCCGCCAATCCTCATGACCAAGTGTGTATGGTCCTGCGTTTTCTGAAGGGGGAATCTGCCTGAAAGAAGAAGGTGCTTGCAGAATCGGCGGAGGGAAGAGAAGGGGGCACAACGAGGGGAGGGTTGGGAACGGAGAGAGGGCGGGGGGTCCTTGCATAGCTTCACGTACCGGTCTGCCAGGCCTCACGACCCAGTGTGCATGCTCCTGTCCTTTCTGAAGACGGTATAACCTCCAAGGAAGGATGTGGTTGCAGACTCAAAGGGGTCAAACGGAAGGGGGCACAGCGGGGGGGTTGGAGAGGAGGGGGAACCAGGAGGCAAGAGTTCCGCTGGCTGTCAATTCTCATTGCTGCAGAATGGGGGTAACTACTAAAGAGAGAGAGGGAGGGGGGGGAGAGGAGCGCGGAGGGGGCGCGGGTGGGTGAGAAGCGGGGGGGAAGTGGGGATCGTTGCCTGTCTTCACGTACCTCTCTGCCAATCTTTGTGACCGAGTGTTCGGGGTCCTGCGACTCCTGCCCTTTCTGAAGATGTGATAACCTCGAAGGAGGGAGGTGGTCGCAGAGGCGAAAGGGCAAACAGAAGGGGGGCACAGCAGGGGGGTGGGGAGGCGGCGGAAGCAGGATGCAAAGAGTTTCCCTGGCTGTCCATTCTCATTTCTGCAGAATAGGGATAACTGTAGGAGAAAGACGATTGCCGCGCACGCCAAAGGGTCAAGGGCATGTGGATGCATCCTAGCTGTCCATGCTCGATGCCAGTGCATCGTCGCTGCTGATCCTCGTTGCGCGATGTCCAAGGGAGGTCTGTAATGCATCCTTGTTCTCAATCCTCATGGCCATGCCAAGGGCGGTATGTAGATGCACGCCAGCCGCCAAAGCTCTTTGAGGCACCGAAGGTATGTCTGTAATTACTAATTACTAATTAGTTATTACATCCTAGCGGTCCCCGCGGCGTGCGATCAAGCAGGCGTGTCGACGGATAATACTAGCTGTTGATTGCTCAACAGGCGCGTCGAGGCTTCGAGGCTTCCTAGCTGTGTCAATCCTATCCTCGTTGCACTTGCAATGCATCTGCCCTTTTCAAAAGGGCATTTGACCCTTATAGCATTACAGCTTAGCTGAAAGGAAAACGTGCAAGCAGCAGCAGAATGCCCCAAAACAGCAAGCAGGGGAGGGGGTGTGTATGCCCTTGTTTGTTTGTTTTTTCGCCCCCTGTGCGGCTTGAACCTACGACAACAAGGTTATGAGGGTGTGTATGTGCTTCTGTCTATCCCAGGCTGTCGAAGCGAGAGGAGGAGTTGCTGTGTCGATGGGAGGATAGTGAAGTGGGGGCAAGCGTCTGCAGGCGCCGTGTGTTTTCCGTTCGTCTTCTTTCACTCACAGTTCCTCCGGCGGGCTACGCACACTAGGACTTTTTTTTATGTATTTCGGGACGGAGTTGCGACCAGATGCATCCAGCCGAGGCTGTAAATGCGGTCAGATACATTTAAGATAGTGCTAGTGTGAGCACGCTCTCAGTTGGTACATGTCCGTGAACTGTTGAGATTACAGACCCAAGTTCGAATCCAGATGCACCCAGATGAACAGAATCAAATGATTCTGAATTACCTGGGGCCAGTCAGTTCATACCTCAAGGCTGTTGCCTTTCTGAAAACAAAGAAAAAAAGAAAAAAAGATATCCTCCTTTCATTCACATGTGCACCGCCACTCTCCTAGTCTCCACATGTTCTCTCCTTGCCTGTTCTTCCCTCCCCCCCCGCCTCCTCTTTCTGTTCTTCTTTTGTCTTTTCTGCTTTTTGTTTTTTAATGTGTTCTTCTTTTATCTGTTCTTCTTTTGTCGTTTTCTTCTTTTGTATGTTCATTTTTTTTTTTCCTTTTTTTTTTCCGCTCTTTCTGGTCTCACCTTGTCTGTTCTCCATGCATACCTGTAAGTAATTTAGTACAACATGGGAAATTTGGGCCCTAAAGGGCCTTTGTATTTGACCGGCCGCCGACCAAAAAAGAGAAGATAACCATGTTTGACAATGATTTTTTAGCCATCTTTCCAGAAATCTTTCTTATAAATGCCACTATCTTATTACTTCTCTATGGATTGATTTTGAGCACTTCAAAAAGATGCATTTCTCTCTCTCTCTCTCTCTCTCTCTCTCTCTCTCTCTCTCTCTCTCTCTCTCACACACACACACACACACACACACACACACACACACACA
>BFEA01000574.1:429343-442737 GCA_003427395.1 Chara braunii
TCTCTCTCTCTCTCTCTCTCTCTCTCTCTCTCTCTCTCTCTCTCTCTCTCTCTCTCTCTCTCTCTCTCTCCACGCGCACATGGACTGCCGCCACCTTCTGCCAAGTGCCCGCACTTGCATGCACTGACACCTCACACCTCTCTCCTGAACCACACAGAGTTTTGACATATGTGCTCCTTCAGAGCATCCTGCAGAGCCCTGCCCGTTGCACTATCAGCCTGTGCCGACCGGTATACAACACGTCGGAAGACCACATTCCCTGCATCTGCAGCTCTGCCACGGTTATCAGGGACATCGGAGACATCCTCGCTCATGTCTATTAGTATATTGTGGAGGATGCACACGGTACGAAATTGATTAGCCAGTGTTGTAACATTCGGCCTGTGCTCCGTATGAAAATATCGGAACCGCTGTTTCACAACCCCGTTTCCTGTTTGCATTAAATGCTCGCTGTCTACCCTTTTTTTTTTTTTGCTAACCTATTGCTAGGCTACTCAAACAGTACTCACGACGTCAAACAAAGTTTAAAGTCCAGGCTAACCATGATATATCAAACTTGAAGAAACATGTAACCCCTGAAAAAGACAACTAGAACAATCCTGCCTCCGTCATCGAAAGGAAGAACCTCAAGCTGATCCAGGTAAAGTTAGTGGCCAGTGGCCGGTACCCGCCGAGATACTCGGCGCCAATCGCATCCACCCCTGCTTCCTCCATCCAAATCCCATCTGCCCTCCCAAACTCCATCATCGTGAAGAAATTCATAGGACCTCATCTCTGCAGGGGGCGAGCACCATCATCACCCTGAAATTCCTTGCCCCCACAAGAATTCCAGTCTCCGTCCTCAAGGAGGTGGACCAATGCTACCCAACGCCAATCGCGCCAAGGTTCGCCCTTATCAGCCGGTACCCATCAGGCGGCCTAGACTACCCAACGCCAATCGCATCCGATAAGAGCTCCCCCTAGCCGGTACCCGTCAAGCAGTCATATTCCATCCCCCTCTCCGTCCTTGAGAATAATCATTTCATGCCCCGTGCCCCCTACTTCAAAACTCAATCCCCCAAAAGCTACAAGATGCTCCACTTGGCCCTCCCATGGGGCCCCTATTGAAAACTCTGACTAACCTCTTGGAGAAGAAAAAGAGAATCCTAAAGGAGTAGGGGAGAAAATCTTCGAAACTACCCTCCCTCTCTCTCCACAACAAAGAGGGGAAAGGAGAAGACAACACCTCTCCGCTGTAAAGAAAAAATTAGCATTGTCCTCATGCTTACCAAATTCTCTCCGTCCTATCCTTGAGCTGCCCCCGTCGAGAGGAGCCCCCTTCTCCTCAATGACCCCAACTCAGGACAAGCCCCCTAACAGACCACCGCTCCCTAAAAAACAAGCCGTTCCCACCAAAAGCCTGTCCCCGCAGAACGACAGTCCCCCAACCCCCCTCCCAACCCTCTCCATGTTGGAAGAGTCCCCTGAGGACAACCCTAAAACCACCTCATCCCTCCACCCCTTCTCTCCATGACACAGAGGGGAAAGGAGAGGACAACACCTCTCCGTCGTGTAGAGAAACAGATTTGCCCTCACTCTAATCAGAAACCTTCCCTCCTGTTCTTGAGCTGCCTCCGTCAAGGGGCGACCCCTTCCCCTTATCGACCCCATCTCAGGACAAGCCCCCTAGCGAACTACCACTCCCTCAAGAATGAGCAGTTCCCACCAAAAGCCAGTCCCCGCAGAACAGTGGTTCCCCTGACCTCCATCCCACTCCTCTCCATATGGAACAGCCCCCCTGAGGGCAAACCTAAAAAACCACCTTCCATTACCAAATGAAAATTATGATAATCTACTCCCCTGCATACTCATTTTTAACCGAAACTGAGAAATGAAATTTATCAAAATCATTAACGAACAAGGAATTTGGAGTTATGGAGGAATCCTGATTCCACACATCCCCCCTGCAACCAGTAACCTCCCTACGCGAAAATCCCAGAATGAACTAAAACTACAACTGAGTACATACACAAGCAATCAAATGAGCCTGAAAAACGTGAAGATAAGTATCAGCAAACCCTTGGACACAGATACGAACAGATCTCGATGAACTACGTTTTAGAACTGCAATATTTAGTAAAATCATTCCGAATTATCACTCTATCAGCCTCCCAGTCTGATTATCGACCGTCTAATTGGTAAGAAATTAAGCGCATGAGATTTAGAATATTGCAAAAATACAGAGTTGTTTGAACAAAACGTACTTTTAGAAATTCCTTGAGATTAGGGAAAACAATTGGAAATTTCAAATTCGCCAATAAATTTTTGACTCTAATTAAGAAACGTTTGTTGGTAAAACACGTTATAAGAAGAAATATTAGGACGACCAAAATGATACTTGAGTAATTATAGGAACATATTCTATATTGACCTCTACGCAGTCAAATTACATTCGTTAATACTCCTCGAACCTAAAATTGTGAAAAACAGACTGAGCCAAAACAAAAGGGCAATCAACCAACTAGTAAATATCCCCCTCCCCTCTTTTTCAACAACCCGAACTTACCACAAACCCCTCAAACCCTACCCCGGCATCTTCGGGGGAGGAAAACACCCTTCCTCCCACTGCTAGCAACAAGGCTCTAGGCAACACTAACACCGAAAACTTCAATGGCCATCTTCCATCTCCCAAAGAAAAATAAAAGATGGTGTGGCTCCTCCTCGCCAAACCCGTTGGCGAGACACCACAGGGGGCTCAAACCTCCATGTACATCCACTTACCGTACTATTGAAGAAGAGAAGGGGGGGGAGGATAAGTTGTTCCCGCACCAAACGCAGAGCCGACAGTGCCAGTAGTCCAACTGCTGTGTAGCACTGCCTACGGTCGTGCATAAACAAAATATCTTGGTGCCTGTCCATCGTGCGTTACTAGAAGATAGAAAACGCCAACACATACCACACCACTCTCTGCTGATTGATCGTGCCCCTCTTGTTAGGTCCAACATCATTTTCGGAACCACTGACCATGACTGTACCGCCAACTGTCAGTATCTGGGCAATCACAGTCGCCATAGCTATCAACAACAGATGCACAAACAAGAAGACTTGCTGGTTGCCCGCTGTCTACCCTAATCACCTTCAGCCGTGCATCAAATGCAGGTGCCCTCCTGTCTGCATTACGTAGACCATACGGAGTGATGAGCCAGGAAAGAAGGGGGTACACTGCATCTGCAAGCAGGTACCCTCCAGACCTGCATCTGCAAGCAGGTACCCTCCAGGCACATCAACGGGCATCTGCATGGACATTGGGCGCCCTCCCTCCACAAAAGACATACCTTTCTGTGCTCGCCTATACAGGGACGAGATTTTCAAAATGCCGGAGTTATGCACTGTTGGGGGATGCCCAACATGTACATCCAGAACGCACAGGTGGTGGTCCAAAACTATCTGCAAAACAATGTTGAACCTCTTCGTTCGGCCAGAACAATAATCGTCGCCACAAGCGCCTGCAGGCTTTTCTATGTAAACTAGATGACCCGTTGCGACTTCGCCCGCATAAAGAATGAAAATTGCCAAAAGAATGAAAATCAAAATGAAACATGCTTTCATTTGGTGGTTCTTTCACAAAACGGAAAAAAAGGGCTGAAAGAAGGCGAGTCATAGTGGACAATGCACGATACACTGATTTTCTGTCTTACAAAGGCAAAAAAAAAAGACTGCACGGTCCTTTGGTCCGTATTCATTATGTGGAATGGTAACTCGGTTCCTACTCCACTGGCAAGTCATCAATCTAAACAAAAATACCTATCCGAAACGTTGGAGGAGCCCTGCACAACATTGATTGCTCCCAGAGATGGGAGGATTAACTGGCAGATAGCCTCCCCCACAAACGAATTCCTATCAACATCCTCCACAGGGATACTGCCAATTCAGCTTGCATCTGTAGAATCCTAGAGGCGGTGCTCAATGGTCGGGGTTTCACCTGGTTCGTCTTGGAAATTGCGGCAATAACCATCAGCTCACCTTCAAATAACAACGGCCCCTTGGTGAGGAAAATGTATTCCTTCTCTGACGCAAGGACACATGCAATTATGCGAACAACATTATCTCGATAGTGGAATAACGTAAGACAATGTTTGTCCAATTGTCGCCGGTACGCAATGCCCAAAACCTTATTAACGTACTCCCAAGAGTCAGGTTGGCATGAGTTGACAGTATCCCTGTCAATTTCGAACTCCCTATCAGCCTCATCCATTCGAAGGATTTAGCGAGTGACGTCTCGGTGTTTGAAGGATCGCAATGGATCCCACCATTGATTAGGTACACAAAGAGGTGTGATAGGCATCTTCGGTTTGGTAACAATAGTCGCGAGGTACACATGCATCACTCGGTTATAGCGGTAATCAATGAAGGTGACAATTTTGCCTGACCGTTCGTAATCGTAATTCAATAAATTACTCAACACACTCATATTTTGCGTGCAATTTTGGAAATCGTAGGCGACGTTCCTTTTAGGGAGGTATGAGTGAATCTTATCCTGTTTATATCGCAGGAATCTGATATATATATCAGAACATGGCAAGGTAGTCGGGAAGAAATCTTCCCAAAACAGGGATTCAACAAGGCTTGGCAAACCGATGACGTTCGTCATCTCATGCCAACTCGGGGATTGGGTAGGTGAAGACGGTGAAGCGGTAGACTGCGGACTGAGAAGATGCAGACTGCGTGGGCAAAGTCGATGTTGTGTAGAATGTAAAGACGATGGAGATGCGAGCATGGTCTGGGAGAGCGGTGAAGAGTCAACTTTCGCTCATGCAAATTTTAGACCGTCAATATCCACACTACAAAGAACATCATCCAAAGCGGTGTCATCATCTAGATTCACAATTGTGAACGGTGTGAGTTGGGTAAGCGAGAGGGCACTATTTTGCGAGGCGTCAATGTTTGTGGAAGAAGGAAGTTCTTCACAGGTTGCGGCATCTGCAAGGTTTTCATTGGGAGTAGTAGTAGATGTCAGTTTGTTCGGTGTTTGATCAGCAATGTTTGCGGACGGTGGCGAGTTGTCGTGTGTTTCATCTTCATCCGTTCTCTTGTGCTTAGTAGGTGTATTGGTTGCACTGTCGTTTTGGAGCTTCTAACCTGCATGACAGAATTGAAAGAAACCCAAGTTAGTATTTGTAAATTTTGCAAAAAAAGTGAATACATTTCTTTGTTTGACCTTGAAAATTATTACGAACTACCTCTGGAGAACTTCTTTGTACACAACGTTTCTTGTTCTTCTAAAATTGTCTAGCAGACAAATGCAAACATCAGATGAGTGTCATGTGCGCGAGAGAGCAATATACAGTTGCCCATGCAAAAAAACGAGTTTGTATAAGAAAATGTCTGCTCCCTTTGTTGTTTGGCTCTGTGACTTATTTATTGTTATTGCAAAGGCAACACGCACAGAAAATTGTTTTCGCTTCCACTGCAATCCCGTTGTTTGTTTGCTATTGTCATTCTTTATTATTATTCTTGGGATGAACACTTCCTCTTTTGTGATTAAGTGAACAACTTTGAGGAGATGGTTACAGACGACTTCATTAACGATCAATTTCGTCCCATTGCACATACCATTTTTAGGATCCAAATTTCTAAAGAGCATAATCGGAACTTCTTTCTTCAATCGCAATCTTTGTGGTGGCAAGCCTGCCTCATCGATAGAGTTCAAGAATTCCACCGGCGCCTCCAGTTTATCGTTGTTTTCAAGACATTCGTCAACTCCGGAGAAAATAATATCCTCTCCAGGAAACATATTTAACATGAGATTATTTATTTCTCTTGTTTTTTCATTCTTAGGACAGAAAATCATTCGTTGTCCAAGCCATTCACGGTCAGTCTCATTCTTGAGAAGATCTGGAAATGTCCAATCAATCAAGTTTGTCACACTCTCATCCATACAAATATCTGCAGGCAATTCGATAACGCTGTCGTTATTGACATCGACCTTTACATGATTCTCATTACCTACCTCAAGGAGTCAGTCTGCAAAGTTTTTCGTTATTTCATCGTCTCCTCTTGAGAGAGCTCTCATATTTTATTGTAGCTGCATTGTTTGGAAACGCTTCCATAATGACGAACTTTTCATGCAAGCCTTGACTTGTTGTACTCTCGATCCTTTCGGAATAACATACAACACTTGACGCCAATCTCCGCCTAGGACTATCACTTTTCCTGCAAAAGGAAGTTGTGAATCACAAAAATCACGCAACGTCCGGTCTAAAGTTTCGAGGAGATGTTTATGGCTCATTGGTGCTTCGTCCCACATAATCAAGTCTGTTTTTTTTAACAGCTTGGCTGAACCAGATTGCTTTAGGATTTTGAAAATTGTATTTTCATCTAGATTCAAAGGGGCTCAAAAACGAGAGTGGAATGTTCTGCCACCATTGAGCAATGTGGATGTAATTTCGCTAGATGCAACCGCGAGCGCTACACATTTATCCATTCGCAAGCCTGCGAGAATTGTATTCATGCAAAATGTCTTACATGTTACAACAGGTGCATCAAGAAAAAGACACAATGGTTCTTTATTTTTAAACGCTGCAATCATCCTATCCAACACCTGACGTTGCGACGATCTAAGAGACTTTGAGTTTTTTTCCCATGTGGTTGTTTATTTTGAAACGTCATAAGAAAGCTCATCCCACAATTCTTGTAGAAGGTTGTTCAATTCACGTTTTTTCTTAAGTTCTTGAGCAAACTGTTTGTCAGACTGGGTGGGGATGTTTGGCATTCACATCCCTCAATTGGACGCCTCTTTGACGTAGCAATTGGTCGATTTCTAACAACACTAATGCTCTAAATACGGATTCAGGGACATCAAGGCCCTTGAATTCGTGTTGGTAGTCCTCCCACATCTTAGGGCAATGAGCGTGAAAAAAAGTGTTCGGATCGGAAATTCCAGAAAAACAAGAGCAACATGACAAACTGTTCTCTGATTTTCGAAGGCATTGCATAATGCGTCTAACTCTCCATATAGTTATGAGGTTCTTTATCGTCGCTCAACAACCCAAGCGTCCGACATGCTGCTTGGTAACTATCGCGAACGATCTCATTCACAGTTAGCAAGTCTTCAAAGTTTTCGGCTCCTTTGCAATGCTCTTGTGTGAGAAGCATACGAAGGTAATACACATCACCTTGTTGGGGGTGAGTTTTATATATGCGGCCAATTTTTTTGAAACTTTTCTTTGCATTTCTTTTCCTTGGTTCCCAATTATTATTTTTTCAAGTACATGAACCAACCACGTCCGTATACATTGGCAATTCATTTTTTGACAAATATTTCATTTCAGAATTGAATTTCATCTACGCAGTCAGTTTGGTGTTTGGCGGTCCTTGGTTGACAACCTTTTCTGCATCCTCTCGTCGAAAGTAAACGGTTTGATGATTTTGTAAATGGACTGGCAGTCGCCGCACGCCGGGATAGACTTCCGTAGTATTAAATGCAAATATTCTTCAGCATGCCTCTGTAACTCCTACTGATCTCAAATCTTGATATTTAACAATTTCATCGTTCCGATGCTTTTCATCCCTTTCACCCAACATTGCCCGATCTGAGATCTTCACCTTTGAATACATATTTGTATAAGTATTTTATGTATCCAACATTATCAGACACTTCAACATTTATATGATTGTTGAATCTCATTAGGAGGTATGGATTGTACGGGACAACACGTGAATTATCGTATCCCTCTCCATCTATACAGACTTTGTAACCCCCGTCGTCAGGACGTCTCCGCCTCTAGTTGGGATAGTTATGATTATCTACCCACATTGTTCCTTTCATGAATGGTTTAGAAAATCCCTTTGTGCATCTCCCATCGGAAGTGCAAGATGCAGTTGATTTTTCATTGCCACATTTCGAATATATCATCGATTTCAAAACCCTCTTCTGAAGTTCACCTTCCGGATGGATCTCCGTAGAAACCAAATGATAAAATATTGTATGATGTTTTCGTCTTGTGTTTCTCATCCAACACAATCAGCATGTGTGCATGTGGCAAACCCCGCTTCCGAAATTTAATGACATATAAATACGCTGCAACTTCACCAAAAATTTTGTTATCTAGTATTTTCTTTTTGAGTTGTTTGAAATACACCAAAAAAACTCTGGTTGCTATGTCTGGTCTATCGGCAGCTTGTTATCTGGACAACAACGCAGTCTGTATTTCCTTCCACTTTGTGTTGCATGTAAACGTAATAAACAGGTCGCGTTTCCCCATTTTCCTACAAACGACCATCACATCCTAATATTTCTCGTATAGGTAACGTGACCCTGATGTAAAGCTTGCGGGCAAAATGACTCGATGACCAATCGACGCAGCATAATCATCTACATGTATGGCATCACACAACGCTTCGTACATTTCGGCTCGGAGTCTTGGTTGATGACTTCTAAAATATGAAATACTCATACTTTTCATTTTGACAAATGTTCCACATACATACTCTTGCAACAATCTGCCAGCTCGCAAGAGGCATGATCCTTCAGTGTTGCAATCATGCAAATGAAAAACATAAAATTCTCGAGTGGGCCTGTTTTTCAGGCCATCTTTGTGAGGTGTCGCAAGGACAAAAAAAACAACCGTCTTCACCTCCGGGAAATAGTAAAATGTAATGCAGTGCGTCACGTGCGAGATTTCGTTCACCGACTTTTCTTATTTGTCTGTTTCTTATTTGAAGGACAATATCACGTGGAAAGGGGTTATCATCCATCAAAATGCAAACTTCTTGCAATCCCTCTGGTCTATTATATCTGCAAGAGTGTTCATTTTTAGGACGAACATCGGGATTGGTAACCAATATTTTATCTTCAATAAAATTTGAAGAAAATGCAGCAATGAAATCCTTGATGTGCGGATTGCATTGGAGAAGTAGTGTGTGCAATGTTTTAAGCACATGGCGTATCCGATTACGTTCAGGATCCTTAATCGAAACAGGAAGATTGATGCATCCTAGTCTATTCTCATTTGCGACATCACCATATTCAGGATCGTGCACATATACTTGAGCAAAGACCGACGTATGTCCATCTTCTACGCGCAATGGTCCAATACGAAGAATGTGCGAGATTTCGTTCACCGACTTTTCTTATATGTTTGTTTCTCATTTGAAGGACAATATCTCATGGAAGAGTGTTATCATCCACCAAAATAAAAACTTCTTGCAATCCCTCTGGTCTATTGTATCTGCGAGAGTGTTCATTTTTAGGACGAACATCGGGATTGATAACCAATATTTTATCTTCAATAAAATTTGAAGAAAATTTGCATGCAGCAATGAAATCCTTGATGTGCGGATTGCATTGGAGAAGTAGTGTGTGCAATGTTTTAAGAACATGGCGTATCCGATTGCGTTCAGGATCCTTAATCGAAACAAGAAGATTCATGCATCCTAGTCTATTCTCATTTGCGACATCACCATATTTAGGATCGTGCACATACACTTGAGCAAAGACCGACGTATGTCCATCTTCTACGCGCAATGGTCCAATACGAAGAAACATTCGTCCCTTAATTCGTAACATGTCTTTTCAGTCGTCTAGTTTCAAGTTTCCCTCGACCAAATGTTGTGAGGTTAGTGCCAAGGCATTATTGAGGCGATGCGCATGTTTTCTGAAATACTTACCATTTTCTGTTTGTGAACGCAAAAAATCAAGGATTTGTTGCTCTGCGGTTCCTTCAGGTGACATTTCCCACAGAGGAAAAAATCTAGCACCTTTTGTACAACAAATGTTTCCCCAATCGAGCTCATGCGGCCAGAGGAGAGCATTGCAGTGCTTGCAAGGGGACCTATCACCTAATTGGATGGTTTGCACGACCAAGTTACCACTAAACACCTCTTCCGTGCAGTTTATTGCGACACCTTCGGTGACTGCAGACACGTATTCAACGTCAGGTAATTGCTCTTCATGCAAAAATGAGTTCGGAATCGCATCATCATCCTGTAAAGTATCTGGTCTATCAGTCATAACCAAAGGTGTCTGATGTAGAGGTTGTGAATCGACCTATTGATTATGCAATTCGTTGATGGTTTGCTCTGTTTGTGATGTGTTCGTGTATCTCCGTGGGTGTGGAAGAAAGCATGGTCGATCGATCACTGCAATTGTCTTCCTTTGTGCTTTTCGTCTTTGTATCCCAAGTAAGCTATTATTACGATTCTTATTGCGACAACTCTTAGCGGTCAGTTTATTTGTTTCTCTGAAACGCTGAATGTGTACATCAAAAGAGAACAACGAAGAGGCAGACACCGCATCATTTACACATATATCTTGAGGCGGTGTTGAGGACATGTCCACATTTTCAGATCGTTGCACAGGATCTAAATCCTGCAGTTGAGTCAAATTTTGTCGGTGGTAGGAAATGAGTGTAATGTTAGACATTGTTATTTGTTCACAAATGTTTTCGATTGGATTTGGTGTGGAGCGTATTTCCTCACGCCGTGTGCTCAATGCATCCACAATGCTCCTGTTTTCGTTGAGCAGTTCGGAAGTTGGGGTTGTCTGTTGAGATCGGGCAAATGGAGTGTCAAGGACATGGTTAAGTTCGGACTGCAGAGAAGTTGTGAGTTGTGATTCACAACGCAGATGACGGTGAGGTGTAACAGCTCGTGTGACACAGGAAGTCTGTGTGCACCCAGCCTGCAACACCCCTTGTGGTTGGTGCATAATGTTATGAATCTGAGTGAATGAGAATGGGGACATGCCTATTGACACCGTGTCTGTGAACAATCCTCTTTGCGCTTTCTCTGCACTTTTTAGTTTTTTGGCTTCATAGGTCCGCTTATTCACATTTATGTTTCCTCTACGGGAATTGTTCAGCAAGCCACAAACACCGAACGATAATTTCGAAGGGAGTGTCTAACCTATCACATTTGTCATTGCAGTTTGGTTAATTTTCGAAGATCGGTTAACAGGAGTTATTTGTTCAAATTCGGTGAATGGTGTATTATGAAGGTTAGCAGGCAGAGAAGCGATGCCAGATTGTTTAACACTTCGTTGATGTTCCACAAGAGTTATTTGTTCAAATTCAGTAAATGGTGTATTATGAAGGTTAGCAAGCAGAGAAGAGATGCCAGATTATTCAGGCAAGGAGTTAGGTCGAGTGACCATGGTCTCTCTCCCTTCAGGGGACTACAGAGAAGTTGGTGGTTGCAGAATGATTTCTCCTTCAGGGGACTGCAGAAGTTTGTGGTTGCAAGGAAGTGAGTTCATACCCACTGGCGAGCTATCAAGTAACAACTGTCTTCGCACCTTCTGCTCACGTTCTTTTTTCATCCGTTCGTAGCGACGTTTGTTCGCCATCCGGTTTCTCTCTTTGCGATCCTCGACCACAGCTGGAGGTGTAAATGATATTGTCTCGGAGGAGGTTGTTCTCATTGTGTCGTCCGTCAGTCCTCGTGGATCTTGATTCAGAGTTATAGAAATGGATAGCAATGGAGTCACGACTGTCCATTGGCGACATAGGGCCTCGTTAGACCCTCCTTGGGAAGACGCTTTTTAGGAATTCGGCATGGTTACACCGCGTCCTAATCCACCAAATTCCTTGGATTAACGACGCCCAAAGTGAAAACGCTCCCGAGAGATTTCCTTGGGGATCCTCAGAATCGCCAGCCATTGCGTCCTTGGATTCAAGGGTCCTCTTGAGGTCCTTTGGGCTCAAGGAGCCACGATTGATGGAGAGGAGAGGGCACACACGTAGAGGAGATGTTACAACGGTCGAACCGGGATCGTGGCGACACCCTATTGGTTGAAAGCCTCAAGCACAACTGTTTATCTTTTTCTTTTTTTTTTTTCCCCATGAAAAAGCTCCAAGAAATTCGTCACCCTATTGGCTGAAAACCTCAAGCACAACTGTTTATCTTTTTTTTTTTTTTTTTTTTCCCCACGAAAAAGCTCCAAGGACGAATCTCTAAGCCGACGCTCAAAGGACACGGTGTAACGATGACGCCGAAAATGATAAATTAATCAAAGGACTTCCTTCTAATTCCTGAGGATTTTCCAAGGAGGGTGTAACGCGGCCCATAGTATTGCAGTGTTTTTCACTTTTTTTTTCTTAGCACGATATCGCGCTTGTTTTGCACGTTGATGTTCGCGAACATCTTTCTTTATATCTGTAGGACACAACTGTATCATGGTCGGTGTCCCAGGCACGGTTTGGTTGGTCTGTGCATTACAATTGCTCGTTTGGCGTTGCAATGGCAGGGAAAAGAATGTGTGCATCATTGATTCGACTCGTTCAATAATTGGATTATCATTTGCGACTGGACCGCATGCATTGGTGGCGGCGATAGACGATTGATTTAAATTATCCCGACGCCGATATTTTCGTTTTGGCGGGGGAACGGTATCGGATGTGCTCGCATCATCAACACATCTTTGCAATTAAGCAATTGAAAGAGGTCTAAGTCTGCTTGTGCAGGCTGTGAATCAGGTAGCCTCATTGGTAATTCATTGCAACGTCAACGCTTCTCTATAAGGTTGTGCTCGTTTTCGCACACAGGTGTGTGAAGGTGCAACGATAACTTCTCTGTTTGATGGATGTCCCGATGAAGCTGACCCAAGTCCTTGCTCATCTTCTTCGCCATTCCTTCGGAAGTCGGCGGGGGGACCTGAATTACCAAATGTGACAAACAAATCCTGCATTGTTTAAAACTTGCGCTGAAGGCAAGTCACGTCATTGCTAACGGCAATTGGTCTTTTCATTTTTGGGTTTAGGGGTCTCGTACGGAATGTAACAACACCGGAAACCATTTGATGTATGGGATAAAAAAGGTACTTGAGTTCGAATTGGGATGATGGAATTGGATGTACGGGATGAAATTCGTATCTGAGTCCCCAACTTATCATCAGGGTCGATCATCTCTCTCACACACTGTGCCTTCCTCCTCCCCCTCACCCCCTAGCACTCTCTCTCTATGTCCCTTCAGCCATGAAGTGATGAAATACGTACCTGAGTTCGAATCCGGATGATGGAATTTGATAAGTAAATCCAAACAGTTCTGAATTTTCGACATTTGAGGAAAAAAAAACAATGCATAATCCCTCTCTTTCTCTCTCTCTCTCTCTCTCTCTCTCTCTCTCTCTCTCTCTCTCTCTCTCTCTCTCTCTCTCTCTCTCACGTAGCGTAATGTTCCAGTTGGCAGTAGCGTAATGTTCCCACCGCTTTTCGGGGTTCCCAGCGCTTCCTGCAGGTCCCCAACTTCTCATCACGGCCGATAATGTCTCTCTCACACTGTGCCCTCCTCCTCCTCCCCCCCTCCTCCTAGCACTCTCTCTGTATGTTCCTTCAACCATGAAGTGATAAAATATATACCTGAGTTCGGATACGGATGATGAAATTTGATGAGTAAATCCAAACAGTTCTGAATTTTCG
>BFEA01000574.1:454744-474990 GCA_003427395.1 Chara braunii
TTTTTTTTAACAAAACAACCCCCGCCAGTGATAGTGGTGCTGGTAAGAGCAGACACCACTAGCACCTGGGGAGCAGCTCCATCTATTGGTGGGGAGCATCACCTGCTGGAAAACGGGTCCAGCGTCCCATATACAGAGTGTAACTAGTCATTGGTATTCTAGCATTCTGCTGCGCTGTCTTACACTACGTGATAGAGGTCAGTCCCGGTCGGGTCAGGACTTGTATCTAAGTCTTCCACTGCGCTATAAAGCATCATTTTTGTATGTATCAGAATGTACACTGCTTGTTGAGATTCTACTTGCACTGCATTGTCCATTCGGTCCTTTTCATCACATTGCGGATCCTTGGTTTCATATGTACATCGCCCAACTGGGCATGTAATAGTTGGTATCTGAACACCGCACGTGAATCAGGACAACCTGATCTGACACGTGTGCGGGGACTAGGTAGCTGATTAGTCTTGATTGATTGACTCGAGCACACTAGTTAGCCCCCAAAATCACGATTTTGACCTCACTGCCGAAAATCGACAAATTTTTCTTCTTTTCTTGGATTTTGTTTTCCCGCTATTTCTGTTGTGGAAAATCGCAATAGCGCAACACCTGAAATTTCCGTTTTCGTTTTTCTTGTTATGACCTTGACCAATTTCGAGATACACATCCACTGGAAAGTACAATGCCATCCAACTGCAGAAAGAAATGAATGAACTTGAGAGGAGAGAGAGGAGTAGTAGAAGAAGAAGAAGTAAGAAAGAAGAAGAAGAAGATGTACACCAGCAAAGACAATGACAAGGCTCTTCTTCTTCGCCCAACAATCTCCTCCTCCTTATCTCCCCCTCTTATTCATACAAGAAATAATAATACAACGTTGAATGACTGGTCCAGAATCAATGTCTGAGTCCCTCTTCTACTGCAGGCATCACTTGAGGTCCACCATAGCCATGGCCGCCTCTCCCACTCTTCACTCTCATAGGTCGAGGGACTCGAGGCTTTGGCGGACTATTGGGCTCTGCTCAGATGCCCAAAGGACAACGCAAAGCAGCTATGGTTGCTCTAGCTCAGGCCGCCATGCCTGACTCTGCCTTGAAGCTTCTTGGTGTGGCTCTCCCCGGCTGGGGACTCCTTGCTGCAGCGCCCACCAAGGTGATGAAGATGGCTGCCACCATAGCCAGGTAAGTACCCCTGGCGCTCCTCCCCCTTCCTTCCTCCTTCCTCCTTCTTCCTCCCTCATGTCCTTCTTCTTGCTCCCCAGCAGCGCTGCTCCATCCAGCACTCCACCAGTGTGTCGCCAAACTTGCACACCGAAAAAGAGGCCGGGTCTTCCGCCCGGCCGGAAGATATAGCCGCCTGCTTTGCCTCTTGGGCGGTGACTTCCAGGCCGCTGGCCTTCCCAAGCAACCGGTACCTCCTCCTCTTTTTGGAGGGAACATCATCGCAGACTCTGATATTGCCCCTACAGGCCCTAGACTCGCACTGGTACCCGCTAGACCTAGCCTACACTACCGGCCTCTAAAAATGCCACTTTTGTCTTCTTCTGCTCGGCCTCCGGTACCTGCATATTTACCCCCCTGCCGGGTGCGGTACCGGCCTACCCGCTACTTGAGTGCTTTTTCCCCTGCTGCAACCCTTCGAAGCCACGGCGACAGATAAGTACCGGCCCTGAGGGCCCAACGAACGAACAAGTGCCCTGGCGGGCCACACACACACACACTCGTACCAACCAGCACTCAGACAGGCATGGTCACACACTTAAGCCAACCAGCACTCAGACAGACATGCAGTCCAGCAAGCACACACACACACAGACTTAGCAGGCGGGGAACTCAGTAGGGCATTCAGTCTATGAGCAAAACTCAGAAATCAGCTGTGTGTTTCAGTCCGTGTTCGGACGGGTTATCACATTCTTCTGAAATTTTGAAATTTCGTTGTTGGAAAATCCGGAAAATCTTTTTTCGAAAATTTTGATTTCCTTTTGCAATTTCCCGTTATTTAGAAATCCGGAATATTTTTTTCCGAAATTTGTTTTTTTTAAAACGGTACAGGGAATCCCTCTTGCAGTTATTATTCTCTAGACTGCGCGTACGCTCATCTGCGTAATTCCGAATATTTTGTTGTATTTCATTTTCGGAATTCTTTAGCGGAAAATCATTTGCAGTATGAAAGTTTGAATTTTGTTCTCATTGGTAATTTCGCACTTCAGGGGGAATTGAGAGGCCTACTGAACTTGCAAATGAGTATTTTCTTTCTTTTTCTCGAATTTTTTTGCAAAGTTCAAACTTTTCTTTTTTTATTACTAGTGGCTCCTTATCTGGGCGATTTATCCCACTCACCCCTCCCCACCTACGTTGTTGCCCCCTCTGATCCTACCTTCTCTATCTGTCTTCGGGTACCCCCTGCGGCGGCATTGGTGAGTTGCCACGTCAGCAGGCCACGTCAGCCAACAGCAGTGCCACATCAGCAGCAGGGGGTACCACGTCACCTGGTCTATGCTTACGCGCTCGCAAACAGCCATCATGGACCAGATGTCCGGGGAAACGGACGAGGCCTATTAGGCCCGGATGCTGCTTCTGATTACCGAAGCCAAGCACCCGTTGGATGCAGTAGTAGCCGCAACAAAGAAGAAGGCAGAGGACGCCGAGAAGGCACGTCTGTTGGCAATTGAACAGCAGCGCCAGCAAGACGAGGCAGCAGCAAAGGCTGCCAATGAAGAATGACTTCAACGACGCGAGAAGATATTCAGCGGAGAGCGAGCTTTGCTCACAATGGCAGCGGACTGGCCGGTCGAGGCTGCGAATGGGAAGCTGGAAGAGAGTGGAAACAAGATCTCTCTACTCCTCTCCCATCTCACGGACCTCCTGGCCACGTGCATTGCACAGCAGGAGGACATTCACAACCTCGACGACGAGGTTCAGACACACAATCAGGTGTTTGACCAACTCACCAGCCACCTTCAGCAGTTGGAACAAACCGTCGCCGCCCCCGTTGCCAGCTCTTCCAACACCTTCGATCGCCTTGAGGCATTCGAGATTGACGTCGGATCCCTCAAGGACGGCGTGCAGTTACAGCAAAACGCCATGCAACAGTTGGAGGAATGGATCTGTACTGCCACCACTCACTCGAGATCGGAACCACACGAGACAACTCCAAAGTTCGATGATCAGGAGATCCTCTACGATTCGATGAAGACGGACCTGATTCCGTGGTTCCGCAAATTCGAACTCAAGTTGCAACTACACTACGTCATCGAGCACAAGCATCACGCGTACTTATACTCCCGCTCGGGAGGCGCGTGCCAAGCATGGCTGGACAATCTCTTGTCCAAGTACGGAGTGCTGGCTGTCGACTTGCATACCAAGATCAGCTGGGATGATCTAAAGACATCGTAGCGTAAGCGGTTCCAAGTAGAGCCGCCAGAGATCAACGCAATGAACAAGCTGATGGTCTTCGAACAACTCACGCTGCCGAGTGTTGACCGGATTGCCGAGTACCAACGCTTGGCATCCATCCCAGACATTCAAATGGGTTTCAAAGCCATCAAACACTACTTCATCTCGAGGTCGTATCCGGTGTTGGGCATCGCCTTGACTCACGCCGAGGACACCCTGACGACACCAGCGGAGCTCTTCGACAAGGCCGCGCAGATTATTGTTACGAACAAGGAGGCTAAGAACCTCCACCGTTTGTCTGCGACAGGCCTGAGCAGAGATCAGTATCGGTCGAAAATGGTCGTGGTCGCGGCGACAACGCCAATCGACCAAACTAGCGAGGCCGTGTCTGCCAATGAAGGGGACAGACTCGCAACCGCCTGGGATGGTGGCCGCCCCGGCAAAGGCCGAGGACGCGGCAAGACGAAGACAAACACCGCATCTAGCCCCGGGCCCGGCGCAGCAGCTCCAGCCCCATGGTCCCAATACGGTCTCTCCGAGCAAGCATACAAGGCACGCATGAGATTCCGTTGTTGTTTGTGGTGTAACTGCGATCTCCGTGAGACAATGGGCTACCCGTTGAAAGGCAAGGGCAAATCAGGAAGCTGAGAACCGTCGGGAGTAAGTCGACGACACTCTCGGCGCCTTCTGAACCGGTCACTTCGCGGGTGACCGCCCTTCGTTCTGAGGCACATGCGGAAGTTGATAGTCCTCTTCTTTATTCTTTTGAGGACTATGTTGCCCTGCTCATTCCTACGCTGGGTACTCATGCTCAAGGACAAGACGTGTGTGCGACATCTTCTCCGTCCGGCAACGACAACTTATCGTCTTCAAGTGGTTCGTCATGGGATTCAGTGAGCGAGTTCAACATAGAGGCATTGGACTCGCTCACGTCCGAGGATTTCGCATGGCTTCCTCTTCCTACCACGGGCCTCTTGCCGAGACAGCAATGTGCAGCATTATGGGCTCATCTTCATACGTACTTATCCTTCTATGCACCACCAACTTCGTCGATGGATGACGAAGTCGCGGTGGGGGACATCCTTGTGTATGTTACCAAGGGGGCCCGCGAGTTTCACAAGCAGCGGTACGATGACAACAACGCACCGCTCCTCTATGTCTACGTCCAAGTTGGGCAAGCGTCCTGCAGCGCTTCGCTGGATAGCGGCGCGTCTCGCAATTTTATGAGCCTGACCTTTATGCAAAAGGTTGGCATTGGCGCACAAGTTCGAAGGAAGGCAAACTGGACGACGATCAACTTGGCGGACGAAAGGACGCAACAACTTATCGACCACTACATCGAGGTCATACCAGTGTATTTCGCACCTCATGCATGCAAACCGGTGACATTCGGCATTTTGGACACGGACTTCGACATGCCTTGGCTTGCAAGTGCGGATCACATGGTCAACTTCCACCTGCGGACTCTTACCGTTCGCGACGTCTTCGGCGCTGAAGTGTCGTGTGTTATTTCTCTTTCACACCCTTCGATTCGGTGCCAAGTGGTAACGGCCAAGTCATTCCGGGCTACTTGTGTTTAAGAGCAGCCCGACGAAATCGACCTATGCTTCCTACGGACCGTCACGGTAACCGACTCTTCACCCACGGACTTGTCTTCGGACCCCCGCGTGGTGCAGTTGCTTGACGAGTTCGTCGACATCTTCGAGTCACCTACCGGTGTGGTGCCAGATCGGCCGATCTCTCACGAGATCATTCTTGAGGCCAGTGTCGTGCCGCCAAAAGGTTGCATTTATCGCATGAGCGAGGAGGAGCTCACAGTCCTCTGAGTGCAGCTCGATGACTTGTTGGACAAGGGTTGGTTTCGCCCTAGTAGCTCTCTATACGGAGCGCTAGTTCTCTTCGTACGAAAGAAGAACAAGGATCTACGATTGTGCATCGACTACTGTAAGCTCAACACGCAAACCATCAAGAATGTGGGTTTTTTTCCTCGCATCGGCGATCTTCTTGAGCGATTGGGCGGCGCAAAGTATTTTTTGAACTTGGATTTGACGTCGGGATATCATCAAATCTCGATCCGACCAGACGATCACTACAAATCTGCATTCAAGACGCGGTGTCGGGGCAAATACCATGACAAGGGTATTTGCCGGGGGTTTTCAACGTCTGACGTCGTCCGACTTCTGTATTGAATAGAAGGACTTGATGAGACGACGTTTGCCAAAAGTTTATTCAGACCTGACCTATGACTGACAGACTAAAAGTTTTCGAACGTTAGTCCGAATGCGTGTGGCGTCCAGGAGTAATGAATGTGTATGGTAATGCTTTGCTTTTGTCAAAGCCGCAGGAATATGCGGACGCGTGAACAGTAAGGCTAAACCGATTCAGGGCCTTGATGGGCTAAAGAGGTTTTTTTTTTTGTCTGGGCCGCGGAGGTTGACATCGAGCCACGAGGCTGATAGGCCGAGATCACGCGGCCTACCAACGGTGTAAGGCATGCTGGCAAGGCCTGTAGGGCCACAGGCACGCGGGCAGGGCTTGCAGGGCCGTAGGCCGACAGAGCTTGCGAGGCCATAGGCGGACGGGGCATACAAATTCCCGCCATGGGGGGATAGTGGTTGGGCTAGCTCTTCTTATAAAAGAGCAGCTCTTATCACTGTTGTGATAGGAGCTAGCCCAGTAGGTTATAGCAGGTGACTCATACCCAGCAGGTACTCGGATCGAAGCCAACATACTTGGGCTAGCTCCTTTTGGAGCTGGCTGTTCGTGATGCTACCGGCGCGCCAGATCTGGCCGTCGATCTGGAGGATCGCGCGGTCTAGATCAGCCGCGCCGAAAATTGCATGGCCCCTGCGCTTTCAAGGATGACACGCATAAATCAAGAAAAAAAAGGGAAAAAAAATAAATATAAAACTGATTGAAGGAGTAGCGCCACATGGCGCATCAAGAAGTGACAGGGGCTTCATACGTACCAAACAGTCGCCCGTGGAAACGGGCGACTGTTTTTCTACATGAGGTGGGTTCAAGCTGCTTTTTGTTTCTTCTTCTTTTTTTCTTTTTTTTTTTAGATTTTATTTTAGATTTCCTCTAGATTTTGTGTTTTCCCTTTTGAGATTTCGTTTGGATTTTGTTTTTCTCTTTTTTTTATGGCACCCGTTCGTTTTGGCGAACGGGTCGTGACTGTGGCCGAGGTCCCATTAGCAAAGAGGATCGGATTGAGCTCATGAATCTGAACGTGTTGTCAGCAGAGATGCGGAAAAGCAGTCCAATCTCGATTTTCTGCACCTCTTCGCAAACGGGTCTAGATTCAGGCGTTCAACCCAATCCTTGTTGCTAGTAGGACCTCGCCCTGTGCCAGACTGTTTCATCGGACTTCCACCGACTCATCAGGAGGTTGAACCTCGACAGTCGTCGACAGGCAGCGAAGTCGAGTAAACCTTCCCCTATAGAGGGGAAGTATACACTACAAGAGAGAGAGAGAGAGAGAGAGAGAGAGAGAGAGAGAGAGAGAGAGAGAGAGAGAGAGAGAGAGGTGAGGGGAGCGACTTGCCTGGCGGCTGCTGCGACGTGACCACAACCCAGGTAAGTTTCTTTCTTCTTTCTTTTCTTTTTTTTTTTTTCTTATTTTGTTTTCTTATTTTGTTTTCCTATTTTGTTTTCTTATTTTGTTTTTTTATTTTGTTTTTTAATTTTGTTTTTGTCTTTGTTTTGAGGTGTCCTGGTGTTGTTGTGGCTGCGTCCGTTCGTCTTCGGGAATGGGCTGCAGCACTCCGAGTTAGCAGTGCCCGAACCTGGCACTGTTTGTGGCCGGGTGCGGGCGCGTGTTGCAGTATGGGAGAGAAGCCCTTGTTGAGCCTGACTCCTGTCTGGCCGAAGTGACCCCTGAACCGCCTGTTCGTTGCTAAGCAACGGGCTGACCCTCACAAAGAAATAATGGGGGGTAAGTAAGAAAAAAAAGGAAAGAAAGAAAAATGAGAAAGGAAAAAAGGGAGTAACGGCCACGTACGTGGCCGCGGGCGTAGGATAGATGCAGGGGGTGGAAGGTTCTAGGTGATGATAAGACTATGCCTGTTCGTTTTTTAACAGGCTGCAGTCTAGCTGGGTACAACCGTTTCCTGGAGCATGTGGCCTGCGGGGAAGGCCGGATGCTTCTAGAAATGAATGACCTTGGTTCCCTTGGGGAAAACCAAGGTATTGGGCTCCTGGCCATCGATTTAGATCAAGGGCCAGGAGCTCTGACAAATTTTGCCTAGCTGTGGCCAAGGTAGCTGCCCACAACCATCAGCTGGCTATAAAAGCCAGCACTCCACCCAACAGCCTCACACTTGTGGCAGTGCTGCTGGGGCATTCACTTGACTGAATGATGGCTAGTTGCTGCATGTTGTTGGAGAAGGGCGGAGCTGCCGGTGGAGGTGCTGAGGTGGAGAGTGGAGGTCTGCAGGTTCAAGGGGGACACCGCTGGAGGAGGAAAAGGGAGGCTGCCATAGCCGCTGCTTCATTTGGTGAAGTGCAGGGAAGGTGCTGCCTGCACCGCGCGGCTGCGGCAATTGTTTTTGTTGCGGTGCAGGGGAGGCTCTGCCCGTTTTACATGGCGGCGGCGGTGTATTTTTGCTGGCGCTGCGTGAACACTGCCTAATTTTTTTTTTGGCGGCAGTTGTGCGTTCTAGGTAGTGGCGCGGAAGCGCTGCCGAAATTTTGCGGCAGCTGCACAGGTTCTAACGGCGGTGGCGCGGAAGCGCTGCCGGATTTTTGCGGCAATGGCATTGGGTTTATGACAGTGGTGGGGAAGAGCTACCGGATTTTTGCGGCGACGGCATTGATTTTAACGGCAGTGGTGCGGAAGTGCTGCCGTTTGTTTTGGCACGGCGGCAACGACGTTGTCAGTGAGGAAGTGCTACCATTTTTTTGGCACGGTGGCAGCAACATTTTTGGTGGAATCTTGCTGCCGAGATTGGCGGTGGTGTCGATGTTATTTTTTTATACTGGCAGCACGTCGGCGGCACTATTGTGAGGGAAGATTAATTCGGGTTTTGCGTCAGTGGAGACAATTTTTGTGTGTGATCTCACGCTGGTGTTGCGGGGCAGCCGTGGTACCGGGTTGACGGCACAACAAGCAGCGGTGCGCGGCTATTAAGGTGAATTTCAGTGTGGCCTAGAGGTTGGGCTAACGTTGATGCACGATTGGGTGCGGTAGTGGTGCGTGGGCTGGTGACATGAGGAGGACGCGGAGTGAGTGCTCGCGACAATAACTATTGGAGTTGCAAGACTTGTGGGGTGCGCCAGGAAGACATCCTTATTTTTGGGAGGCTTGCGGCACATGCAGTTTCAACCAGGGCCACCTTTATTTTTTGGGCGGCGCGCAGCGCAAGCGGGATTTGATTTTGAGACCATCCAGTGCTGTGGCGGTAACGTGGGACCATCAGAGATCATTTTGGGACTAGGTGGGACTGATTTTCAAGATCCGAACCGACATATTGGAGTGGGTATTGTGAGCGTATGTGGTACTTGGAAACGGCGTGGACTTGCAATTGGTTGTGAGTATCCGTAATGGGGGAAGTACGGTTGGGATTGTTGGGACCACGTGGGACTCATTGTTGAGAACACCCTCCTGGAGGGTTATCTCACTTGAGTTTTTCAGTGGATGTGACTTTGGCTCATACGAGCACTTGAAGAGTAAGGTGGTCGTCATTCAGTGGAACGACCACGAGTCGTGGAGTTGTGAGGTGCATATTTCTAGCTTTAACGACTATCGTCTTTTCAACTTTGACTAGAATACTACTCGGCTTTCTTGAGTGAGCCGGAGTAAGCTTCACTCAAGTTTAGTGAGTTGAATGATTCAGATTCCCTTTCACACTTGTGTGAGACCATACTTTGCTTGACCTTGTTGTTTTGAACGTCCAAAAGAAAAGGCAGAGGAAAGTCGTGTGAATCATGCATGAGAATGGAAAAATCTGACTTGAGTATGGGATTGTATGGTTTTCCTTTGAACTTGTTTTCTTTGCATGTTGTACAGGTAGGTAGGAGGATGCTTGCTATGGAGATTGACTTTGCCTGTTGGGAAAAAGGAAAAAGATTGTCCTCTTTCTATCTTTCACCAGCCTACATGTTAAAGGTTCTTGAATTTTGGAAAGAATAATTTCAAGAAAAGCACTGAACAAAAGTTGTGAATATAATGAAAAATTGAAAATCCAGTCGATTGGACTTACAATTTTTCCAGGATTGACACATTTTATCCGGAATGACCTTCTATATCTATACCTGTCAAAGTGATTCTCATTCTTCATCTCAAACAATTTCTTTACGTCTAAGTTACCATGAACCGAGAAGGGATGATAATAATTGAAAATTACTTGTGGTGAACACATTTTTTTTTCTCTAGGAAGCATCCAAGGCGGGGGTTCGTATGCTTTCGGAATCGGCCCGGATATCGACTTGGAGTAGACCGGACTCGTCGGGGAGGTACTTTGCCGACTCGGTGGTGACGGCCTAACCTCTTAGATCCGGGTCTGCGGGTCGGGCAAGGGGAAGGAGTATCCATAGACCACTTCCTAGAGGAGAGGCATGCAACACTTCAAGCCATGCACCTGATTGAGAATCATCCGCGAAGCAACCTTTCATCCAGGAATATTGAGAGTGTATGGAGACAGGCGTATGCGTGTTTAATCATAGGTCGGCGTTAGTTGGAATGAATAACTTTGGCAGCGCGTCTCATCAAGTCAAAACTAAGGCAATCCGACTACCTGGTCGGCTGCATCAAAGTTATTATCGGTAGCCAACTTCTCGTTGACGATTGTATGATTGTTTTGTGAAATTCGACCCGGGGTGGTCGGATTGTTTTTGATATCGTTTTGTTGGATGTACTATATGATGATTCTGATTCTTTCAGTCATCATTTCATATTGGGCATGTCCCTGTCGACTACGGTCGACTCTTTTTTGGTGAAATTATGAGTGTTTGTTATAACTTTCTTTTGATTGTGTGTCTAAGGGATTAGGATTAATTTTGTGGTTTCACGCTTGGTTGAGACCGTCCTAGTCGACCGGCGTCCGCTTCGTACTAAGGAGATCAACACCCTGAAGAATGAACGACGTTCAGGTCCACTTGGCGTTAACCAATGTATCTATACTACGACGAACGAGCAAACGCCCTCGGCTGACCTACCTCTGCAATTGCATCTAAAAACTTTCGCACGTGGGTCGGTAGCTCGGTAGGGATACGCCCCTAAGGGTGGTGACAGGCCCTTAGGGAAGGTAGCTTATGCCCCGCGGGAACCTATCCTGTCGTAGGGGACCGTGGGATGTATTGTTGGCGCACCCGGCCAGAGCGGTGAGGGACGATGCGACCACACACCGTCTCGGCGGCTCGCGGGATTATTTATGCATCGTCCTATGTTGTCTTTGATTTTGTTTTTGTTTTACTCCTGCGTGACATGGCCGGGAGGACCCTCGTTCACGCGAGGGTCGATACGCTCGACAGGTGGCACTGTTGCCAGGGATAATGAAAAATTACCGTTGTCCCTTGTGGAACGACACTAAGGTGTTTTGTTATTTTATTTTGATATTTGTTTTTCGAAAACATGCATGATTGATAGCAGGTTATAGCAGATGACTCATACCCAACAGGTACTGGGAGCGACTTGCCTGGCGGCCGCTGCGACGTGACCGCAACCCAGGTAAGTTTCTTTTTTTTTTTTTTTTTTTTTTTTTTTTTTTTTTTTTTTTTTTTTTTTTTTTTTTTTTTTTTTTTTTTTTTTTTTTGTTTTTGTTTTTGTTTTGAGGTGTCCTGGTGTTGTTGTGGCTGCGCCCGTCCGACTTCGGGAATGGGCTGCAACACTCAGCAGCGCCTAAGCCTGACACTATTTGCGGCCGGGTGCGGGCACGTGTTGCAGTATGGGAGAGAAGCCCTTGTTGAGCCTGACTCCTGTCTGGCCGAAGTGACCCCTGAACCGCCTGTTCGTTGCTAAGCAACGGGCGGACCCTCACAAAGAAATAAGGGGGGGTAAGTAAGAAAAAAAAGGAAAGAAAGAAAAGTGAGAAAGGAAAAAAAAGAGTAACGGCCACGTACGTGGCCGTGGGCGTAGGATAGATGCAGGGGGTGGAAAGTTATAGGTGATGATAAGACTGTGCCTGTTCATTTTTTAACAAGTTGCAGTATGGCTGGGTACAACCATTTCCTGGAGCATGTGGCCTGCGGGGAAGGTCAGATGCTTCTAGAAATGAATGACCTTGGTTCCCTAGGGGAAAACTAAGGTATTGGGCTCCTGGCCATTGATTTAGATCAAGGGTCAGGAACTCTGACGAATTTTGCCTGGCTGTGGCCAAGGCAGCTAGCTGCCCACAGCCATCAGCTGGCTATAAAAGCCAGCACTCCACCCAGCAGCCTCACACTTGTGGCAGTGCTGCTGGGGCATTCACTTGAGTTAATGTTGGCTGGCTGCTGCATGTAGCTGGAGAAGGGCGGTGCTGCCGGTGGAGGTGCTGAGGTGGAGAGTGGAGGTCTGCAGGTTGAAGGGGGACACTGCTGGAGGAGGAAAAGGGAGGTTGCCATAGCCGCCGCTTCATTTGGTGAAGTGCAGGGAAGGTGTTGCCTGGACCGCGTGGCTCCGGCAACTGTTTTTGTTGTGGTGCAGGGGAGGCTCTGCCCGTTTTGTACGGCGGCGGTGGTGTATGTTTGCTAGCGCCGCGAGAACACTGCCGAATTTTGTTTTTGGCGGCAGCTGTGCGTTCTGGGTAGTGGCGCGGAAGCGCTGCCGGAATTTTGCGGCGGCTGCACAGGTTCTAACGGAGGTGGCGTGGAAGCGCTGCCGGATTTTTGCGGCAGTGGCATTGGGTTCACGGCAGTGGTGGGGAAGCACTACCGGATTTTTGCGGCGGCGGCATTGATTTTAACGGCAGTGGTGCGGAAGTGCTGCCGTTTGTTTTGGCATGACGGCAACGACGTTGTCAGTGGGGAAGTGCTACCATTTTTTTGGCACGGTGGCAGCAACATTTTTGGTGGAATCGTGTTGTCGAGATTGGTGGTGGTGTCGATGTTATCTTTTATACTAGCAGCACGTCGGCGGCAGTATTGTGAGGGAAGATTGATGCGGGTTTTGCGTCAGTGGAGACAATTTTTGTGTGTGATCTCACGCTGGTGTTGCGGGGCAGCCGTGGTACAGGGTTAACGGCGCAGCAAGCAGTGGTGCGCATATTTTTTTGTGGTGCGCGGCTGTTAAGGTGAATTTCAGTGTGGCCTACAGGTTGGGCTAACACTGATGCACGATTGGGTGCGGTAGTGGTGCGTGGGCCAGTGACATGAGGAGGACGGGGAGTGAGTGCTCACGATAGTAACTATTGGAGTTGTCAGAGTTGCAACTTGCGGGGTGCGCCAGGAAGACATCCTTATTTTTGGGAGGCTCGCAGCTCATGCAGTTTCAACCAGGGCCACCTTTATTTTTTGGGCGGCGCGCAGCGCAAGCAGGATTTGATTTTGGGACCATACAGTGCTGTGGCGGTAACGTGGGACCATCTGAGACCATTTTGGGACCAGGTAGGACTGATTTTGAAGATCGGAACCGAAATATTAGTATGGCTATTGAGAGCGTATGTGGTACTTGGAGACGGCGTGGACTTGCAATTGGTTGTGAGTATCCGTAGTGGGGGAAGTACCGTTGGGATTGTTAGGACCACGTGGGACTCATTGTTGAGAACACCCTCCTGGAGGGTTATCTCACTTGAGTTTTTCAGTGGATGTGACTTTGGCTCATACGAGCACTTGAAGATTAAGGTGGTCGTCATTCAGTGGAACGACCATGAGTCGTGGAGTTGTGAGCTGCATATTTCCAGCTTTGACGACTATCGTCTTTTCAACTTTGACTAGAATACTATTCGGCTTTCTTGAGTGAGCCGAATTAAACTTCACTGAAGGTCAGTCTGTTGAATGATTCAGATTCCCCTTCATACTTGTATGAGATCACACTTTGCTTGACCTTGATGTTTGGAACGTCCAAAAGAAAAGGCAGAGGAAAGTCGTGTGAAATATACATGAGAATGAAAAAATATGACTTGTGTATGGGATTGTATTGTTTTCCTTTGAACTTGTTTTCTTTGCAGCATGTGCAGGTAGGTAGGAGGATGCTTGCTATGGAGATTGACTTTGCCTGTTGGGGAAAAGGAAAAGGATTGTCCTCTTTCTATCTTTCACCAGCCTACATGTCAGAGGTTCTTGAATTTTGGAAAGGATAATTTTAAGAAAAGCAGTAAACAAAAGTTGTGAATATAATGAAAATGCAGTTAATTGGACTTAGCATTTTCCCGTGATTGACACATTTTATCCGGAATGACATTCTATATCTATACTTGTCAGAGTGATTCTCATTCTCTATCTCATTCAATTTCTTTACGTCTAAGTTACCATGAACCAAGAAGGGATGAGAATAATTGAAAACTCTTTGCGGTGAACGCATTCTCTTTTCTCTAGGAAGCATCCAAGGCGGGGGTTCGTATGCTTTCGGAGTCGGCCCTAATATCGACTTGGAGTGGACCCGACTCGTCGGGACTCGTCGAGGGTGGTACTTTGCCGACTCGGTGGTGACGGCCCAACCTCTGAGATACGGGTCTGCGGGTTGGGCGAGGGGAAGGAGTATCCACAGACCACTTCCTAGAGGAGAGGCATGCAACACTTCAAGCCATGCACCTGATTGAGAATCATCCGCGAAGCAACCTGTCATCCAGGAAGATTGAGAGTGAATGGAGATAAGCGTATGCGTGTTTAATCATTGGTCGGCGTTAGTTGGAATGAATAACTTCGGCAGCGCGTCTCATCAAGTCAAAACTAAGGTAGTTCGACTACCTGGTCGGCTGCGTCAAAGTTATTATCGGTAGTCAACTTCTCATTGGCGATTGCATGATTGTTTTGTGTAATTCGACCCGGGGTGGTCGGATTGTTTTTGATATCGTGTTGTTGGATGTACTATATGATGATTCTGATTCTTTCAGTCATCATTTCAGATTGGGCATGTCCCTGTCGACTACGGTCAACTCTTTTTGGTGAAATTATGTGTGTTTGTTATAACTTTCTTTCGATTGTGTGTCTAAGGGACTAGGATTAATTTTGTGGTTTCACGCTTGGTTGAGACCGTCCTAGTCGACCGGCGTCCGCTTCATACTTAGGAGATCAACGGCCTAAGGAATGAACGACGTTCGTGTCCACTTGGCGTTAACCAACGTATCTATACTACGGCGAACGAGCAAACGCCCTCGGCTGACCTACCTCTGCAATTGCATCTAAAAGCTTTCGCACGTGGGTCGGTAGCTCGGTAGGGATACGCCCCTAAGGGTGGTGGCAGTCCCTTCGGGAAGGTAGCTTATGCCCCGCGGGAACCTATCCTGTCGTAGGGGACCGCGGGATGTATTGCTGGTGCACCCGGCCAGAGCGGTGAGGGACGATGCGACCGCGCACCGTCTCGACGGCTCGCGAAATTATTTATGCATCGTCCTACGTTGTCTTTGATTTTGTTTTTGTTTTACTCCTGCGTGACATGGCCGGGAGGGTCCTCGTTCCCGCGAGGGCCGATGCGCTCGACAGGTGGCGCCGTTGTCGGGGATAACGACAAATTTCCGTTGTCCTTGGTGGAACGACACTCGGGTGTTTTGCTATTTTATTTTGATATTTGTTTTTCGAAAACAGTCATGATTGATATTTGATAGACCCCACGAATCATTCTGGCTTCTTACCTTTATGTCTTATCGCTTGCAGGCTAATCTTCTTATAGCGAGATGGCGGAAGGTAGCAAGCTGAATGACGATCTTTGGGACAAGATGGAGAAGTTCATTGAAATGCTTTGGGAGAAGATCGAAAGAGCAGTTATTGCTCCAAAGATCGATGTTCCAATTTTTTATGGAAATAATGTTCTGAAATTTCTTTCAACATTTAAGCAGTTGGCTGCCACTCATGATTGGAGCGAGCAGACAACGTTGAAGAGGGTGATCTCATGGGTACATATAGATTTGCGTGATGACGTAGCAAAGGTTGTCTCTGAAGTTAAAAGTTGGAACAATTTCGAGAGACTGATGATTGTTAAGTTTTCTGAGTCACCCGGAGCCCGAGATAGAAAAGGGAAGAGAAGGCAGAGAAATTTGAGTAGTGATGACGGTAGCGAGAGTAATCAGTTAAAACATCATCATAAGCTTACTAAGGTTGAAAGGGTAGCACGTAACATGGTTCAAGAGGCTCAAGGAACCAGTCGTCGGGACAGGAAAATCGAAAGCGTCAGACCATGTGGATTTCGGGGAGATATTCCGACCACTTTGGATATTAAGTCATCTATTCGTATACAAGGCAAACAATTAAGTAAGAAAGAAAGGAGGAGGCAGACTCTAGCTTACTATAAGTCTTTGAAATGTATTTATTGTGCTCTAAGTGGTCATAGTATAAAAGTTTGCAGACGTTTTCAATTGGATGCGGAAAAGGGTATTGTTAATAGAAACGAGGAGGGGATCTGGCTTGACTGGACGAACTCTCCGATCATCTTGGTTAAAGGGGATAAGAGGAGTATTAGAGACGTAATAGTTGAGCGAATGTGGAGTAGGATTAAGGAATCAAATTAGATTATACAAGCTATTGTGGAGTTAGACTGACACTCCACCTGATTTTTGTTATGGCCAGGAGAAATGGAAGCAACAAGTGGAAGCGAAGGTGGTCATCAAGATAAAGATATATCGAATCTTCAAAGGATAGTCCATCTCCTAGAGCAGAGAGATACGGAAAGAGAAAGCTTGCCAAAAATAGAAATCCCTCTTTTCGATAGCAATTTTTTTTGCACATTCCTGGATAAATTTGAGCAACTCGCATCCAGAAATAATTGGGATGATCATAAAATGTTACGAATGGTTCTGAGATATGTTGAAAAAAATCTTGTGGATGTAGTCCAGAAAATAGCCGAAGCATTAATATGGGCGGATTTTCGAGATGCCATATTAGAGAAGTTTTTGTTTGGGGATAAATTGACGACATTAGAGGATTTGAAGAATATCAAACAGGATGCGTAAGTAGTAGAAGAGAAGTTTCTTCTTGACTATGAAAGGACCGCTCGTCGGATACAGAGTTTAACGGATAAACAGAAATGTCTTACCTTCCTCGCAAATTTCTCTGAGGCAGAGCAGCAGGAGCTTATCCATGGGGTAAATGGCAAGTCAGATTGGGCAAGGATCCGTTCAAATTTTAGGAATGGGAACTTTGATCAAGTCCTTCGTATGCAACTTCGCTTGCTACAGTCTGAGGGGGAATGCCGGAATAATAAAAGGAAGCGGGATTCAACCTTCATTTTTATGCTCTTAGAAGTAAAAAGAATAATGAAAGAAATTTAGAAGGGCATATGTCATGAGCATCAGCGAGAAAAACAAGAAAGCAAACAACTAATGATGGATCGACATGATCTAAGTAGAAAGAGTATGAGAGTTTGTTCAAATGATGTCTCAACGCCAACTGCTCAGGAGAACGAGTCCTCCAAGTTAGAGTCTCGAGGTCGACAAGGGCAGCGTGCGAAGAGAGGGAGAGAGTATTGGAAGAACATTGTGTGTAAATGTTGTGATAGAGTCGGACATACTCCAAGTATGTGTAAGGGGTCAAAAGTCGACGAAAAAAAAAGTCGTTTAATTTCTGATTCGATTGTTTTTATCGAATTTTGAAATTTTGTGTGGGATCATGATTTTTTTTTTCAACCTCTCATAAAAAGATCTTGTGTGAGACCATTTCATAAACATTTTATCTATGTTTGTAAAAATTTTGTATTATTTGTTGGTGTAATCGCCATCATGAACAAGTGCAAGAATATGTGATCTTTTCTTTAGATCAGCCTGACTCTTGGCTGGGATGGTGATGTGCTTGCCTTATGGATGTGATAATTATAGAAATAAATGTGTTATATATTCATAAAACATGTATTGCGTTATGTATGTATTTGAGATTTTTATCATGTCATGGTGCTTGTGCGATAAAACTGTGAGCTCTGTAGGTGGTAGTGAGGCCCGCGCCGAAGCTGTGCTCCTGGTCCATAGCGGGATGTTGTCTCTTGAATCCTAGGTAGTTTGAGGAAGGGGGACTAAACTATCATTGAAAGAGAGGAAGGTGTTGTAATCATATCAAGACGCTGCTTATAGAAAAGGCGACTACTGCTCGCCACAAGGGAAGGAGTAGTGACCTAACCGCGTGTCGAGCAGAGTCATCTCACCTTCATAGTCAAGGTATCACTAACCTCGATTATGGGAGGTGGGCTTGTCCTACTCTATTAGGTAGTCGATTGATGGGGTTGCAACATCAGAATCGGAGGGAATGTGGTGAGGCTTGAATCTAAAGCGGGGCTTAATGTCGAGATGTTATCCCTTAAAGAGGATTACACCACTCCTCGACGCATATCATAGAAAGATCGATAACATCTGACATGATATAAACTATAATAAGTTCACTGTAATAATTTCATGGTGCAGCTCGGATTAATAGGGGAACTCGTTTGTAATAGGGTAACCTATCATAAATTGCGTTCTCCTTCATTTTAGTCATTGAATGAAAACTAGAGGACTTCGTCTGTGGCAGGGCAACATGTCTTGATCAGAGTTTCCTTCGATCTTTCGGGGGTATATCTGTGGCAAAGCAATATGTCTTGATCAGATTTTATTTTAAAGATTAATTGAGAGCAGTTCGTCTTCGGCGGGGAAACCTGTTTTGATCAGCGTTTTGTTATCAACTTGAGGTAGAGAGGAACTTGTCTGCGGCAGGAAAACCTGTCTTGATCGACATTTTCTTTTGAGAGAGAGAAGAGTTCATTTGCGGCGGGATAACCGTCTTGATCGGTGTTCTCTTCTAAAATAAAGAAGTTCATCTGCGACAGTGAAATCTGTCTTGATCAATGTTCTCCTTTGTCCTTTGTAAAAGTATGGCTGCGACAGGGAGACCTGTCTTGATCAGTGCGCTCTTCAAGGACTTGTATAAAAAAAGGGTTGCGACATGAATTATTGCTTAGCTAATATGTGATATTGAGTAATAAGTATGTATATATACACATATATATTTCATTATTCATACGTTGTATGAATGACTCCAGGAGGTTGATACATTCGAAAGACCCGTCAGGGGGTTAATCCTGACTCGAAGACCTATCCGGGGGTTAATCCTGCTTTTTTTTTGGATAAATGATAGTATCAACTGAATGGATGTAGCTTGAAACTAGTTGAAGGGCTTCCGGTACTATTCTAAGAAACAAAAATTTCTTGAGTGGTTGTCAATGGAAGAAGGCTTCAACTTAGTTTTAAGCGTGTAAAGTTGATATGTATTGTAATCATTTCGTAAGAACCCTGACTTCTATTTTGATGGTGAACGACGGGGACATCGTTCAATGGGGTCCGGGAATGCTGTCGAGGCAAATACCCTGACAAGGGTATTTGCCGGGGGTTTTCAACGTTGGACGTCGTCCGACTTCTATGTTGAATTGAAGGACTTGATGAGACGACGTTTGCCAAAAGTTTATTCAGACCTGACCTATGACTGACAGACTAAAAGTTTTCGAACGTTAGTCTGAACGCGTGTGGCGTCCAGGAGTAATGAATGTGTATGGTAATACTTTGCTTTTGTCAAAGCCGCAGGAATATGCGGACGCGGGAACGGTAAGGTTAAACCGATTCAGGGTCTGGATGGGCTAAAAAGGGTTATTTTTTTTGTCTGGGCCGCGGAGGTTGACATCGAGCCACGAGGCTGATAGGCCGAGATCAAGCGGCCTACCAACAGTGTAAGGCATGTCGGCAAGGCCTGTAGGGCCACAGGCAGGCGGGCAGGCGGGCAGGGCCTGCAGGGCCGTAGGCCGACAGAGCTTGCGAGGCCATAGGCGGACGGGACCTACAAAGCCCCGCCATGGGGGGATGGTGGCTGGGCCAGCTCTTTTTATAGAAGAGCAGCTCTTATAACTGTCGTGATAGGAGCTAGCCCAGTAGGTTATAGCAGGTGACTCATACCCAGCAGGTACTGGGATCGAAGCCAACATACCGCGCCCCTTGGCTAGCTCCTTTTGGAGCTGGTTGTTCGTGATGCTACCGACACGCCAGATCTGGCCGTCAATCTGGCGGATCGCGCGGTCTAGATCGGTCGCGCCGAAAATTGCATGGCCCCTGCGTTTTCAAGGATGACACGCATAAATCAAGAAAAAAAGAAAAAAAAAACAAAAAAATCTAAAACTGACTGAAGGAGTAGCGTCACATGACACATCAAGAAGTGACAGGGGCTTCAGCCCCTGTGTACCAAACAGTCGCCCGTGGAAACGGGCGACCGTTTTTCTACATGAGGTGGGTTCAATCTGCTTTTTGATTCTTCTTCTTTTTTTCTTTTTTTTTCCTATATTTTATTTTAGATTTTCTCTAGATTTTGTCTTTTTCCTTTTTAGATTTCATTTGGATTTTGTTTTTCTCTTCTTTTTATTTATTTTCTTTTTTTTATGGCACCCTTTCGTTTTGACGAACGGGTCGTGACTGTGGCCGAGGTCCCATTAGCAAAGAGGATCTGATTGAGCTCCTGAATCTGAACGTGTTGTCAGCAGAGATGCGGAAAAACAGTTCAATCTCGATTTTCTGCACCTCTTCGCGAACGGGTCTAGATTCAGGTGTTCAACCCAATCCTTGTTGCTAGTAGGACCTCGCCCTGTGTCAGACTGTTTCCTCGCAATTCCACCGACTCATCAGGAGGCTAAACCTCGACAGTCGTCGACGGGCAGCCAAGTCGAGTGAACCTTCCCCTATAGAAGGGAACTATACACTACAAGAGAGAGAGAGAGAGAGAGAGAGAGAGAGAGAGAGAGAGAGAGAGAGAGAGAGAGAGAGAGAGAGAGAGAGAGAGAGAGAG
>BFEA01000574.1:475180-505727 GCA_003427395.1 Chara braunii
TTTTCTTATTTTGTTTTCTTATTTTGTTTTCTTATTTTGTTTTCTTATTTTGTTTTCTTATTTTGTTTTCTTATTTTGTTTTCTTATTTTGTTTTGAGGTGTCCTGGTGTTGTTCTGGCTGCGCCCATCCGACTTCGGGAATGGGCTGCAGCATTCAGCAGCGCCCGAACCTGGCACTGTTTGCGGCCAGGTGCGGGCGTGTGTTGCAGTATGGGAGAAAAACCCCTGTTGAGCCTGACTCCAGTCTGGCCGAAGTAACCCCTGGGCCGCCTGTTCGTTGCTAAGCAACGGGCTGACCCTCACAAAGAAACAAGGGCGGGTAAGTAAGAAAAAAATGGAAAGAAAGAAAAGTGAGAAAAGAAAAAAAAAGAGTAACGACCACGTACGTGGCCGCGGGTGTAGGATAGATGCAGGGGGTGGAAGGTTCTAGGTGATGATAAGACTGTGCCTATTCGTATTTGAACAGGCTGCAATCTGGCTGGGTACAACCGTTTCCTGGAGCATGTGGCCTGCGGAGAAGGCCGGATGCTTCTAGAAATGAATGACCTTGGTTCCCTAGGGGAAAACCAAGGTATTAGGCTCCTGGCCATCGATTTAGATCAAGGGTCAGGAGCTCTGACGAATTTTGCCTGGCTGTGGCCAAGGCAGTTGCCCACAGCCATCAGCTGGCTATAAAAGCCAACACTCCACCCAGTAGCCTCACACTTGTGGCAGTGCTGTTGGGGCATTCACTTGAGTGAATGTTGGCTGGCTGTTGCATGTTGTTGGAGAAGGGCGGTGCTGTCGGTGGAGGTGCTGAGGTGGAGGGTGGAGGTCTGCAGGTTGAAGGGGGACACCGCTGGAGGAGGAAAAGGGAGGCTGCCATAGCCGCCGCTTCATTTGGTGAAGTGCGGGGAAGGTGTTGCCTGCACTGCACGGCAGCGACAATTGTTTTTGCTGCGGTGCAGGGGAGGTTTTGCCCGTTTTGCGCGGCGGAGGCGGTATATTTTTGCTAGCGCTATGGGAACACTGCCGAATTTTTCTTTTGGCGGCAGCTGTGCGTTCAGGGTAGTGGCGCGGAAGCGCTGCCAAAATTTTGCGACGGCTGCACAGTTTATAACGGCGGTGGCGCGGAAGCGCTGCCGGATTTTTGCGGTAGTGGCATTGGGTTTACGCCAGTGGTGGGGAAGCGCTACTAGATTTTTGTGGCAGCGGCATTGATTTTAACGGCAGTGGTGCGGAAGTGCTGCCGTTTGTTTTGGCACGGCGGCAACGACGTTGTCAGTGGGGAAGTGCTACCATTTTGTTGGCACGGTGGCAACAACATGTTTGGTGGAATCGTGCTGTCGAGACTTGCGGTGGTGTCGATGTTATTTTTTTATACTGGCAACACGTCGGCGGCACTATTGTGAGGGAAGATTGATGCGGTTTTTGCGTCAGTGGAGACAATTTTTGTGTGTGATTTCACGAACGTGTTGCGGGGCAGCCGTGGTACCGGGTTGACGGCGCAGCAAGCAGTGGTGCGCATATATATTTGTGGTGCGCGGCTGTTAAGGTGAATTTCAGTGTGGCCTAGAGGTTGGGCTAACATTGATGCACAATTGGGTGCGGTAGTGGTGCGTGGGCTGGTGACATGAGGAGGATGCGGAGTGAGTGCTCGCGACAGTAACTATTGGAGTTGCAACGCTTGCGGGGTGCGCCAGGAAGACATCCTTATTTTTGGGAGGCTCGCGGCTCATGCAGTTTCAACCGGGGCCACCTTTATTTTTTGGGCGGCGCGCAGCGCAAGCGGGATTTGATTTTGGGACCATCCAGTGTTGTGGCGGTAACGTGGGACCATCTGAGACTGTTTTGGGACGAGGTGGGACTGATTTTGAAGATCGGAACGAACATATTGGTGAGGCTATTGTGAGCGTATGTGGTACTTGGAGACGACGTGGACTTGCAATTGGTTGTGAGTATCCGTAGTGGGGCAAGTACGGTTGGGATTGTTGGGACCACGTGGGACTCATTGTTGAGAACACCCTCTTGGAGGGTTATCTCACTTGAGTTTTTCAGTGAATGTGACTTTGGCTCATACGAACACTTGAAGAGTAAGGTGGTCGTCATTCAGTGGAATGACCACGAGTCGTGGAGTTGTGAGCTGCATATTTCTAGCTTTAATGGCTATCGTCTTTTCAACTTTGACTAGAATACTACTCGGCTTTCTTGAGTGAGCCGGATTGAGCTTCATTCAAGTTCAGTGAGTTGAATGATTCAGATTACCCTTCACACTTGTGTGAGACCACACTTTGCTTGACCTTGTTGTTTTGAACGTCCAAAAGAAAAGGTAGAGGAAAGTCATGTGAATCATGCATGAGAATGAAAAAATCTGACTTGAGTATGGGATTGTATTGTTTTTCTTTGAACTTGTTTTCTTTGCATGTTGTGCAGGTAGGTAGGAGGATGCTTGCTATGGAGATTGACTTTGCCTGTTGGGGAAAAGGAAAAGGATTGTCCTCTTTCTGTCTTTCGCCTGCCTGCATGTCAAAGGTTCTTGAATTTTGGAAAGAATAATTTCAAGAAAAGCGGTAAACAAAAGTTGTGAATATAATGAAAATGCAGTGAATTGGACTTAGCATTTTTCCGTGATTGACACATTTTATCCGGAATGAACTTCTATATCTATACCTGTCAAAGTGATTCTCATTCTCTATCTCATTCAATTTCTTTATGTCTAAGTTACCATGAACCGATGTCGAGCGCATCGGTCCCGCACGGGGACCCTCCCGACCGCGTCACGCAGGATTTGGCAGGACTTGTCGCGGAGAGCGTTTGCCGCTCCGGCTGAGTGCGCCAGCTGTAACTCTCGCGAGCCCCTACGACAAGACAGGGTCACGCGAGGCACCGCTTACCTCCACCTGCGGGACCTGTCACCATCCCTTAGGTGGGCGTATCCCTGCCGAGCTATTGAACCACATGCGAAGGCTTTTCATACGCAATTGCAGAGGTGGTCCAGCCGAGGGCGTTTCTCGCTCGCTATAGCATAGGGGGTAGGCGCGGTCGAACACCCAAAATCTGACCCGTACCTGTATCGACAGACTGGGGGGCTGAAGTCCCAAACACGATCCGACATCGGTCGACTAGGACGCGCCACACACACCACGCGTTATGCCACAATACTCACACTTACCACATAAAGACACACAAAACAACCATTATAAACAACCCCACAACACAACAATACTCCTAGTCCCTTCAGCATTCTACCCATAACTCTATGCAGCAAGAACGAGATAGGTATCGCACACTGGACTTCCGTATAAATGTCGAGCGAGCGCATGGCCTCCTCATATCAACCAGCCATGCTGGTATACGCGAGCACTCTCGCTGATGGGGTACCATGTAATACTCGTAGCCTTGCGGCCCTTGATAATCTTGAGGGTCTCGTACGACAGGCACTTTGAGGGGTAATCTCTCGACGCCAGACAACCGCCATGTGCGGTTGAAGCGCACACCCTCTTCTGCACCCTGTGCAAAGGGGTTAAGTAGACAATTTTAGGGTTGTCGTGGTAGCCAAAATCAAGGGGTTTGATTTTAACGGCTGCCACAGACTACAACGTCCAACAAGAAACTCAAAAAGGAGAACAGCCACTGAAAAGGAGAGACTCCGCTCGACCCATAACTTTCTGCAGCGGAAGTCGGTAACTGTCGTGCGCAAGTTTTAGTATAAGATCGCGCGGACGCAGGTCCTACCCATATCGATCTGCAATGCAGTCCTACGCGATTAGCTGCGATGACGGCGCACTATATGGCACCCATTCCCAAATGGTCTTATCTGAGTCGTGGGGTCGCCTTCGACGCTCAGGCGTCGGCTGAAGTGCGCGCTAAGGGGGACAACCCTTTAGCGAGCGCAAAACCGGTCTGAGGGCCTTACCATCTTCTGCACCCTGAGGTGTCCCTAAGGGCGCGGGGTAAGATGGTCCGTAGGGCAGGAAGGAATTCGGAACGGTGGTGAGTTGTCTGGCGCATCACCAGCGACACGCTACCCTTCCGCCTGGAACTTTAGCGTTCCACACTTGGGTCGTCCTGGGCGAGGACCATCGTATTTCAGGCTCAGGGCTAACGTCCGACCAAGAATTCTTCAAGAAAAGTAGAGGGGGCCATCCCCTCCCTTCTATTTATCCCAACCCTTGATTAGGTCCTTAGTAAGCGGGCACTTCAGGCCACGCTAATACCCCACACACGTACATATATATACGTACATCTATATCTATATATATATATATATAGGGGAATAGATATGTGACGATCACATCTCACAATCACAGTGGGACTCCTCATAGCCATACATATATGTGAGATCGCAGGCAGTCCAATCCAATAACTCGAGCCACAGAACATATCTGCAATCACATCAAGGAGTCAAACAAAAGTCCCCACACTACACGGAGTCAACTCCAACCAATCTCCCTACTCATACCCCTCGCTTTAGCCATGCAAGTCCCAACCTCCAGCCAACCAACCATAATTAAATACTCAGTACCTTTCTTAAATGCCCATTCAATAAAAGTCCGGGTGAAATCTTAACAAAACAATAAAATCATCAGGGCTAAAGCCTTTTTAGGTTGAGTATTGAGAGTGAATTGGGGTTGAGTCGTAGACCGACGAATCGGCAACCGACCTGTTATCAGTGATAACAGAAGAGTGATTCCCTTGAAGCATCAGCCTGATCAGATCAAACCTTCAATCGAAACACGGAAACCTGCATCACAGTACAGGTCAAAGGAAAGTATTACTTATGTTCATGCCAAGGGGAGAACATTCTCCTAGTCGTAACCTAGCTCCTCTACTAGTACCAAGCCACCGAACACCTCCTCTAACCAGGACGGGTCTGCCAAATAGTCCTTAACTGAAAAATATTCTAACTCCCAAAATTCTATGAAATTTCGGCAGCGCTTCCCGTAGGAAAAGTGTCTTTTCAGAATTTTTATAAGCTCAAAATGACTAACTCTTTTCAGATTTGTAAAAATTTCGGCAGCGCTTCCCGTAGGAACAGGAGGCTGTCAAGATTTATACAGAGCTGAAAAGACAGAAAGGACAAAGCGACTATACTTGGGACTAACTTCTGACACCAGTTCGACGATTCAGGATCAATGACGGTCCGCACAACCTCTAGATGAGGTTGTGAGTTAGCCCTGTCCCCAACTCCTAGCAGGGTCAGTCCTATCTTTATCCCAAGTTCTCCCTCCCATCATCCATCTGATCTACCTGTGGCTCCAGCACTTGGCGAGCGTCTAGGCAACTAACCTATCGAAAAGACGCCCCAAAGCGAGAGCCCACATGCATACATAAACATGCATCGCTCACAATCCCACATCAATTTGCCCAAGTAGTTCGTTAGATCATTCAGTTCTTTCCCTTAGTAACCCCCCTCACTTATAGCATAGGATCAGACAAGGCCCTAACTTAAGGGTATGCCCAACCTACCTAAGTGAACAAGTAAAGTACGTATAACTGGGCTGCCCTAACTTAAGGGTATGCCCAACACCAGATAAACTCTAGTCATAAAACATATGACCAGACCGCCCTAACTTAAGGGTACGCTTGGCTTCTGCTTAACTGACGACATGAAACATAGACTAGACTGCCATAACTTAAGGGTATGCCTAGTCAGCTTTAGACAAGGTTACATAAGGCACAGGATTAGGCTGCCCCAACTTAGGGGTGTGCCTAACCTTCCTAGAACAAGTACGAACGACGAATGGTCAGACCGCCCTAACTTAAGAGTACGTCCAACCTACATAACACCAACGACAAAAGCATATCACTAGGCCGCCCTAACTTAAGGGTACGCCTAGCTAGCTTACACAGATAAGGTACATAAGACATGATCTGCCTGAACAAGCACAAACGACGTATGATTAAGCCGCCCTAACTTAAGGGTACGCTTAGTCTCCGTAACGACAATATAAGAAAACAACCATTGATACTTGCACAAACTTTATATATTCCTCTCTTATTAGGCAGATAATCAGACTTACCCAACTTAGGGAGACATTCAATCCTGCCTTGTGTTTAAAAGGGAAAATAAAACAAGTTTATACTAACTTTGCTCCTTTGTATTGTCATGAGCATAAGACCGAGCCGCCCTAACTTAAGGGTACGCCCAGCCTGCCCAGGTTACCTTCATTATATTCTTCTTTTGCCTCTCTCTTCAGTTTTGTTTTACCTAACTTACTGACCGACTTTCCCAACTTAGGGTGCCCGGTCTGCGAGATGATATAGGTTCGTATAATATGTATCACACTTTTATACTTTGGTTGTCCTTTAGTTCATGGCTTATGATTGAGCCGCCCTAACTTAAGGGTACGCTCGGCCTTATACCGGTGTCCCCCCCCAGAAGAAAACACACACAGAACTGGGTCCACTCAACTTAGAGTATTCCCAGTTCTGTTTTCAACAACCCACAAATGAAACACTAGAATTTTGAGACCTCCCAACTTAGGGTGTCCATCCTCCTGTTCAGAGACCCCAGAAAAAAACAGCGACCAGTCCGTCCAACTTAGGATAGGCCCAACCTTCAAAATCACACCATCAGCCCAGCAAACATAAATAAGCACAGCACTGAGCCCACATCAACTTAGAGGGGCTCAGCCTTGGGTTGACCCGGTCAAAGCATGCAAACCTCCTTCATCCCATTTTCCCCCTGTTCATTCTATCTGAATTCACTCAAGTTTATCTGAACTCTCATATATAACTGTTCATTTAGCCTTTTGCCAAACATGTCCTGACATACCTAACAACACAAAAAGTAGTATCCTTCCATAATTATATTCAGATACCCAAGGGATAATAGGTAGGGGAAGGGATCACACATGTCAGACGAGATATACCTGAAGTTCCCTGCCTCCAGAACCCCGCCTGGGTTCCGGCAGAGCTCCCGCAATCGGTGGGTGGACCTCCCACAAGGTCTTGATGCGGACCTACGGGTTGCAATCCCTTCCTGCCGCCTTCCTCTCGTAACCTCAGATTTGACTTAGACTGAGAAGGGTAGCGAAAAAAAAGTCAGACTTCCAGATTCAAGAGGGGTGCGCTGAACTCACAAGAGAGGGCCTTGATATCTGGATGCGCCTGAGGGCCCCGCAATGATGGCCAAATCACACAGCTGCTGGTCAAACTGAAGTCAAACTGTCGGATGCCGGCATCTGGTATTCTGACAAGGCCTCGGGTCGCAGCGGTAACCCCCTTCACAGTCTGGGATAGTTCAATAGTGACAAGTAATAATATGTAGTAACTAACAACAACAGTCCGCATGCTGCAGCAGTTCTCAACAGTTTGTAGCGGTGGCCTGTGCACAGCTCGCTGCGGTATGCGACAATATGCAATGACTAGTAACCGGCAGCAACAGCAACCAGCAACAGCTGCAGCAGCCCGTGCCCAACCTGCAGCAGCAGCAGTTTGTGCCCCATACGCAGCAGACAACAACAGCTGTTTCTCACATCCCGCAGCACCCTGTAGAGTGCAACAACATCCAGCAGTGTGCAGTAGTGTGTAGCAGCGAGCCACAGTCAGCAGTCGAACATGCAGTGTCGGCCTGCCCTTCCCATACCTTGCCTGGGCCCGACTACTTCGCGGGGCCATCTTAGGAAGAACTTGGACCAGCGTGTCACAAGCAGCAGGACAGCAGCGGGGCGCAAAACGAGGTCGCTCATACATCCCCCACGGAGCAAAACAGCATATCACCCGCTCTCATCACGGTTAAAACCAGCAGCCTATCACCATGTGCAGGTTTGTGCTCTCACATCACAGCCCCACTCAACGGGTTGTGGATAGCAGGTGGTACACCCGTAGACGGAACCCGCCTTGTAGCTGGACATCTACTGGTTCGTACACACACCAGCTCTGGACGCCAACGAAGGCATACTCACCCCATCATCAACACATGAGCCCACAAACCTCTCTTCCACACGACTCTCAGCACCTAGGCCTACCAACAGCCTATGGGTCTGACCGTTCATCCCGTTTGTTGCCAGCAACAGAACGAAGACTCACGAAGGTACCCGGTCCTGCAGACCAGGTAGGTACTCACTTCGTAGTTCGTATTTATACTGGCATCCAGTATCAGTCAACCCTACAAGCCATATTAGTATTACTGTGAGCAGACGAGAGTTGGTAGGTAGGCCACCTTTTACCCTCCTTCGTCCCCCTTCTTTCTCACCACGTCGGGGCTTTCATCGATAAGCAGGATTTTTAGTCCTGTTATCATAACTGCAGTAGGTATGATAACCCTCCCGACTGGAACTGTGATTCTAACTACGGTTGGACGGACAACCAGCCCGAGAATAGACGGCATCCGCAGGCCCCTGCCCCTCTGCCCAGCAGCATACAATACGATAATGAACCGGGGTTGAAGTACAGGCAGGTGTCTGCGCAGGTTAGCCCACCGCTGCCTCCCGCTGTTCAGCACTGAAGCTCGGCCCTCTGTCTGTCTCGCACCACCGGCTCGACCTTCAAGGTCTGCTCCGCTCTCCCTCTCTCTCTCTCTGTCAGGGTAGAGGAGGTCACTTATGAATCTTTTGACAAGATACATCGTCGCTCCAAATTTTGTTGGAGTGAGTAAAAGTGTTATGAATCTTTCACGGAACAGAGCCAGGTACATCCCCATACTTCGCACACCCCCTTCTCTACCTCGGCACACTCCTTCCCTTCACTATTCTCTCTTTCTACTAATTTTTCCTTAAAACTAACTTCATAGCTAGGTTCGCCCTGGCCTCAAAACACTACTTTACCGTCCTTTTCTGCCCGCCTTCTCCTCCTAACGGCCAAATTCAATCGTCTTTTACTTTCTTTCCCTCCCCTCCGTCGATGTCACCACGCAACTTCATTCTCATCTAACTCTAATACCACTAGCTTAGCATGAAAACCAATGTCACCATCGTGTTCGCCCAGTCTTGAAACCCCAGAACAATATCTTACTTCGTCCGATCTCGTTAAGAGATGCACGAGATGCGTTTTCTTCCCCGCGCCACAGCTCTCCTTTCCGACATCTCGGCGCACACTTTTGTCTTTATAACTCCTATCTTACTAACTCTCTACTAGAACTAACATCAGATTCGAGAGCGCCATAGCCCAAAACCCCAAAAACTATTGTTCACTCACCTGATTCGGCCAAGAATCGAGTGACCGTGCCCAACTGTTTCACCATCATTTTCTCCGCAGCTATCTGGCGCGAATCTGCACCAGATTCATTTCGTTTTCCCCTTCTTTTTTCTCCTTTATTTTTAAGTCCGACAGGACGATTTGCACGTCAGAGTTGCTGCGCTCTTTCCCCTGCGCCTCGCTCCATCCCGTCGTTCCCCTCTTCGATCTGCCTCTCACCATCTGCCTACTCTCCCTATCTACCACTCCGTCTCCTTCCTCCCCTCTTCGACACTATCTCCTTCGCCCGCTATGGCCGCGCACCACCTTTTCTTTCAACCTTTCTTTTTAGCCATGCCCTCTTCATTCTGACAGCGTCATCCCAGTCGCCCGAGGTAAACACCCCAAATGAGCCCCTTCCCTCGCTCGATTTCATTATGAATCGAGCGAGATTTCGTCTTATACTCCCTCCACTTCTTCTCCTACCGACACGTCCGCACTACCACTTTCTTTACTACTCCCTTTTCTACTAACCTACACCTCAAACTAACATGACCGTCGTGTCGGTCCGGCGTCAAAACCTCGAACTCGCATCCTAGTTCGCTCGATCTGATTAAGAATCGAGCGAACTGCGCAACCTGTTGTCCGCCATAGCGTTTTCCTCCACTTTAGCTCTGCGCGTACCTGCCTCGACTGCCCGTCCGGGTTCAGGCCCCTCTCAGTTTGGGTGTTAGAGTCATTGCTTCCTTGAAGGACAATGTCACTTCTGTCTCTTCCAATATTTTAGTAATTACATCAGAAATCACTGTCCCATCTTCGAAGTCACTCTTGAGAATAAATTTCCTCTTTCTCCCTTGTTCATTCTTTTTATGTGAAGGTTTCGTTTCTGGGTCATCAAGGATATTAATCAGTGACTCCTCAGTCTTCCTCCTTTTTTTTTCCTCTATCATTTGAGGCGTCATGCGAGTTTGAAGGTTTCTCACTTCACCAAGCCTGACACTAGGTTCCATGACAAGGTTCTGGGGGTAAATCATCATGGAACGACATCATATTAGCCAGAAAGCGAACCATTTTATTGGAAGAGGACTCTACTAATTCGAAAAAATTCTGAGAAGTATAATTCTCTCTCCACGGAGACTCACTTGTAGAAGCCTCGCTAGGCACACGCTCTGTCAAGGTTAAGGATTGCAGAGACAGCTCAATCGTGGTATAAGGGTCACTTGTTCCCTATACTAGTTCATTAGGCAACTCTTCAATGAGAAAATGAACATTCACATTAGCCTTTCTTTTCTTCTTCATCTTCATCTTTTCATCATGTTTAAGAGCAAGAAGTCGCATCCCTCCTGGATGCCTAGGATCCAACTTATTTCATGAACTTTTACAGACATGACCCATTGCACCCTTCTTTGCCACCCCACTCCTTACATCCTCCTCAAGAGGCTTGCAATAGGTGGTAGTGTGACCTCCTTCACCACAATAATAGCAGACAAAACTCCTCTTAGAACTCTCATCACATTTTCTCTTTTCTCTGTTTCCTTTATCACCATTCTTTCTATTCTTTTTAGATCTGGAAGAGTCTCCCTTCTTACCATAGTCTTCATCATCATCATCATCATCATCATCGTCATCCTCTTCACTTTCAGCTTTCTTCTTCCCTCTGTCATCTATAGCATGGTTTGCAGGCCTTGCAGGCATAAAGTTAGTCATCATTTTCTGAAGAATGTTCTCAGCACTCAGATTATTATCTCTGTTCATGTCATTTTCAGTCTCCCAGTCCTTAGTCAAAGTGTTGATCTGATCTAGTGACCACTTCTTATGAGAAACTGTAGGTAGAGTTCTTACAATTGCTACCATTTCATCCCATCTGAGAGCGTATTGCTGAGCTTGATTGAGAACTGTCTGCCTTTCAGTGTCAGTAAAGTTTGTCAAAAATATATGGCATCTCTGAGCTTCGTCCAAAATATGGAATTCTTCTTGCTGTTCGGATGAAGGTCTGAAGAAAAATATGGAAAGTGTCATACTTAGCTCTCCTGATGTTGTGCAAATCCTTGGTTGTAGTTGGGACTGAGTTTTTTTTTTTTTTTTTTTTCATTCTCTATTTGACCTCTTCCCATGTAGTGACACCTTTCATTAGTTCCTGAACAGCCAATCTTGAGTCAGTATCACAGTAAGATAGAAGGTGCTTAAGTCGTTGCTTGTCTGTCCAGCCATAATTGAGACCGAATAGTTCATACTCATCAAAGAAATCATTCACTTGAGGCCCTCTGAAACATAAAATTCTCTCATCAGGCCTCTTTGCTCTTGCAATGTCTGACCCTCCTTTTATAGTATCAACTCTCTCGACCAGTTCCCGTATAACCCCAACCAAGGCCTCTTCATTGGTCCCTGCAGATGAACTCGGTCTCCCTCGTCCTGCCATTTTGACCATAGATTTTTCCCGGATATTTTCTTCTCTCTTCCAATCACTCTTGTCCTCTTCTTCCTTGTCTTTCAATCTCTCACTCTTCTCGTAAGGGATACAGGCTCGTTTCTCTCTTCTCTCGTCTGCTCTATCCCTTCAGAATTTTGCACATAAAGAGTATAAGCAGTAATAGATTGAGTAGTGATCAAGGGCAATGCAATCCTTCTCAGCCTTCCAATGTAATCTTCGATCAACTCTCTTTCATCATCCCTACTCAATCTTCTATTATACCATTTTACAATACCCCAAATCATAAAATATCGAGTCAGGTCTATAATCTCATAATCAAATTGCATTGCTTACTGCCTATTGTTAATCCTTCTTGCAAGAGAGACCCGTTCCCGAGAGGTGTGGTATGATACTCTCGCAGTAGCTCCCACTTTCACCACCTTTAATAGATAGTTTATCTCAGTCTGATCAGTGTCAATTCTCAAGGCAGAATCTCTCATTCGATCAAAGAAAGGTTGCAGGAACTCGTGCTCGTCCAGGGTAGAAAGATTCCTGTCAGAGATCCGAAGAGTCCCTTCTACCTTGATTATTCTACCTTCCAACACAACTCCTAGTGTCAGTTGTTCAGTCAAGTTGGGCACTGCTAAGCATCATAAGCAATATTTGAAAGGTAGATCTCAGGTTGAACATAATAAGGGATTTTGAATCTGTGTTCAAAGGTACTCAAAAGCAGGGATTTTATCATCAAGGTAAAATCTTTCTCCCTTGCTCTACCAATCTCTGCAATAGCTTCCAAAAGAGGCATTCAATATCTCCTATCTTCAAATCCCTTAGCAATTGAGAACTCAGGTAGCCTTTTAAATTCTCTTACCCCCACTCCCCAAGTTACTTTCCTTTTTAGCTTCTCTAGCCATTCTTTTGTTCGCTCAAGACTAACATACACCCCTCTTAAATATTCCAAGTAGCCAACCTCCTCCTCCAGACTGTTAGAGGAATAAACCCTCACATCCAAACTGTCAGAGTTCAGGAACTTAACTATCAGAATATGAAATACTATATGTCCTTCTCCACAAATCTCGTGCCTCAAAATTTCAAAGGGATTATCATGCCCTATCACCTCATAAAGTTTGCCCCTCACAGTAGTTATCCTGGCTATTGAGAGTATTCTTTTGGGGTTCTCTTCACTTTCTATGCAAATTTTATCATGGCGTATCAATTGTCTCTTGGGAATGTGAGTCCCTCAACAGATGGTGACGGTATCCCAACAGAAGGTCTGACATAGGTACTAAAAGACAAACTTCTTCCCTCTCGTTCTAATTTTTTTTTCTCATCATGCACAAGATCCGACGTGCGTTGCCAATACACACCTTTTTTGCATTCTTCAAATCTTTGTTTCGGCACATAATCCCAATATCATATTTATCAAGATCAACAAAGTAAAAGGTAAGAACATACAAAGTATCATGATCTCGCCCCGACTTCTTGATTGCCTCATACCTCACAATCTCATAGGGGATTATGACTCTACTCAATATAGAATTAAGGGAATTTAACAGTTTATCTGATTCAACCTTACTCATCCCTTCATGGCCTATAATCAGTCTAAGCTTAGGTTTCTCCCTTAAAGGTACATAGCGTTGACTCATCTGACTCTCTGGTCTCGTTTCAATTTCAAAGCAAACTCAATCACTGCAGACCAATTATCTTTTGACAAATTTATATCAGGTAGGGGAGGGGCTGGGATTCCCTCAAAGATAGTAAATCGAGTAGATCCAGTGAAATTCTTATTTTCCCTCTCAAATCTCTCTTTCTCTTTTAGTACTGCCTCTTCAGCAAATTCTCAACACTTCTCTCTTTTGGGACATAAATTCTCACATCATATACATCCAGATCCGTGAAATAGAATGTCAGTATGTATAATCGTTCATGTTCCCTTCCACTCTCGACCATCTCATATCTGACAGTCTCATATGGAATCACCTCTCTCTTGCTTAGAGTGTTCAGTGACTTTAGGAGGCACTCAACTTTCTCTTGACTTAGGCATGAACCTCTGCCAAATTTCAGCCTTCTCTGTCTGATTTCCTCTGTTGAAATCTCTTTAGTTCTCATGACCACCGATTTTTTTCTCCCACGTCAATACCATGTTGATAATTGGCAACCAGTTAGTCCCGTCACAGTAGCTGTCAGGTATAGGAGGGATCGGAACAGTCTCATATGTCACTGGCATTAAAACTCACTCCACTTTCTTCTTCTGCTTAATTAAGTCTACCTCTTCATCATAGAGAGACTGGATTGCAATTTCTCATAGCCAGTTGAAGGTCTCACCATCGTCACAGTCTTCCTTCTTGACATAGGGGCGGATATCATAAATATCTCCCTCCAAGAAGCGAGCCAACACTACGCTGATGGTCGAATTGCCAGAACGATAGACCCAACAATGCTCATACTGATAGGGGAATATTCCTTTCGTAGTTACTTTCGAGAGTTCTCTCAATGCATCAGAAGTTAGCATCCTTAATGAAATCTCCAAGCTCTTGATCCTTCATTTCCCTTCTCAGTGTTCAAAGGACATCATAGGCTCATGAGGCATACCTGAATTCAAGTCTGATTCTCTTTGTCAATAATATCGATCCCCTTCTCCAGTCCAGTGTGGTACCTCACATAAGAAGGAAATAAGACGCAGTTAGCAGCCGTGATTCTCAAGAGAATCGATACTCAATGAAAATAATAAAATTAATATGAAGCTCATAATATCGTCAACAGTTTTCACGCCCTAATCAAAGCTCAAAGATGATGATGACCCAGGCTCGTTCCGGACACGAAAATTTTTTCATGTCCCCGACAACGGCGCCATTTTTGTCACACTTTTTCCAGTCGAGCCACTTCGGGCGACCGGAAAGCCAACAGGCTATCACGCAGGATTTTGTACGAGGTTGCAATAAATAAAATAAATTAAAAAATGCTAATCCCTTCCTGTTGTGTGCGTCCGGCTTCGAGCGAGACCCTTCAATTGCGGTCTTCGCCGGTCCCCGGTCTTGGGAATCTTTTATTTTGATTCGGAACAGCAGAGAATCATGCAAATAATGATCATAAAATTATGGGGTGCTATGCATGCATAAATTATGTCAATCTGATTTTGAGAACTGTGACAGAATCATTCACGATAGCAATCATAAGGCAAGAACAATGCAAGAAGCAAGACCGACTGACTCGAGCAAGGACAAGAGCAAATGAACGAGGGAAGAATGAAAACTCATAATAATCTCAGGGAGTACATATGAAAGAGAACATGGTCAACACCAATCAAGAAGCCTCACTCAACCCTCATAACTTCACTCTTCATCTGTCACTTTGTTGTCTGTCGTCTAGGTCTCTTGCCATGTCTCCGTACTCTTTGAGGTTGTGGCTTCTGAATGTAAAGCCCCCTGAAACCCACTAGTTCCAGACACTTCCAGCCAAGTCTCATAATACGGAAGTCAAGCATGGCACAAAATTCCTCCCATAGTGTGGGGAGATAGGGCCGAGAGAAAATGCCCCTCCTAAGATGTGGGAACTCAGAGGGTTCTGTCACCGCCTCGTAGTCAATTTCTGTTGGCGGCACGTATCTTTTGGCCAAGTCCACCAGTCCACCCCAGTAAGAGCCGTCTGTAAAATAGTATGGTACCGGCGGCTTGGGATAGTCAGTGAAAAACTTAGGGCCAAAGCTGTAGATAAGCTTTGTGTTCCTCTGGAGTCTCTCAACTTTCCACTGCACATACCCGGCTGCTGCGGCCCACACCGCATCAAAATGAGGGTGTGTCTCGTTCCCCTTCTTCAGGAAGATTCGTAGGTCGCCGACTGTACCTTCAGCGAACTCAGTGAGAACAATGAAGATAGACAGGTCTTCACGTTTGAACCCATCAATCCTGATGTACTTGTAGGGGAAGCTCTCCCTGGCAGCAAACAGGTTGAGGGTGTCAAGGATCGACTGGTCCACCGTAATGGGATTGATCTCTCTTATGAGCTCAATCAAATTGATATTTTCTAGCAGAAGAAAGAACCAAATGTTCACTGACGAGCGTATGAGTAAAAGTTACTTGGTAGGATAGAGTCTTACTGAAGCCAACTGAATGCCCAGCAGGGAACCGAATGCTGTTAAAATTTGCTGATTAAATTACCCGTTGCTTGCTAATGAATGTCTGCTTCCGTTCGGATTTGACTGTTTGCTGATTAAATACAGATTAAGTAGTGACTGAACCCTAGTTGAATGCTATTTTGAACACTGATTGATCACTGATCAGTGAACTGAATGATTGCTGGTCAGGAAACTGATTGATTGCGAATCAGAGAACTGATAAATGCTGAAAGGAAAACTGAATGATTGATGAAATCTTGCTGATTAAAACTGAGTATGGCTGAAATTATGCTGACTGAGATTCTGAATACTGCAGAGATGGCAGAATGCTGCTAGCTGGTGGTACACGTAGCTGAAGCTACAAGCAAACGGGTCACGAAATCACTGGTTTCAACTGTTAGGTGCTGAGCACAAAGTATGCTGATTGATAGGTGATTGATTGCAGTCTGAAGAGACTAATTGAGTGTCCCTTAGTCACCGATTGAATTCTGTCTGAAGATTGGTTGTATTGCTGCCTGAAGATTGGTTGTATTGCTGCTTGAAGATTGGTTGTATTGCTGCCTGAAGATTGGTTGTATTGTTGCCTGGTTACTACCAACTGCGTTGAGTACTGGCCACTGCCAACAACGCTAAGTACTAGAGCCTTGTGTTACATTCTGTCTAGATTCGTCAGCTAGGTCCCCGAAAGAAGAGAGATCTGTAAACTTTCATGCCCCCTTAGCCTTCGCCCTGGTCTGTTCAACTGTTTCGATAAACGAATAAGTACTGTGCAGTCTCCCGTCTTGCCCGTGAATGTAGAATAAATACTCGATGGATTTCTGATCTTTCACTAGTTTTAGTGTTTCTTCTCTAATCAGCCCACATGAACACTGGATATTGCTGATTGCCTTCTCCTCCCAACCGTCTCCTCTGTCTAAACAGAGAGAGTAGGTTACCTCCAGTTTGTTTCTACTCCCCATGATTTTCTTTCCACTCTCTTTCTGAGATTTCACTGCCCATGTAGAATACGGCATAAACACTCAGTCTGTTCCCACTCATCTGCCACCCAGGCATCCCCTCAGGTTTTCAAAAGTAGTTGTGCAAACGTTGAGTTTTTACTTCGACAACGTCAGCGTCCTTCTGGGTTGAAGATTGTGAATGGCTTGTGGTTGTAAAACGTAAGATAGTGCTAAGCACACCCTGACTCAGTCCCTCATTCCGAGTCTCAGCACAGTACCGCTGTGCGAGGCTTTGTGCCCCTGGATCTACTATTCCCGGTTCGGTCTGACTCGGGGCCACAAGTCCGAGTGTAGTTGAGCACTACTCGTTTTGTCACTCACGCGTCACGCGGTATCAACCCGAGTACTCTGAACTCAGTATTTCAGTCTCTAGTATAGTCCGCCAGCACCTAGTCCGAAGACTGTTCAGCTAGAAACCTGGCAGAGCTAGAGTCCAGAGTTTGGGTTTCGCTTAAAAATTTCTGGTTCCTAGTTCGTGACTAGTCGGTACTTGAGCTCATTGAGTCCAAGTATCGACCAGATCGATACCCGCCGTCGTTTTGAGTATGATCTTATTTCTATCCAAAACTCAAGACTTCCAATTACAGAAACACAGGTTTTGTGTCCCGTCTCCTGATTTACCCTTGTCCGGGTCGACTGGGAATGAAGTTTTCCTAGAGCACAGGTAGAAGGGATGCATAAGGCGTACTTGGTGAGGACCCTCTCGACATGATGGTTGAGATTCTGCCAACCATGATGAAAGGATCAAATCACTCTTTTCTGAGCCGAGACATACTAAAATTGAACGAACAGACAGTCAATCCCCATCAAGTAAAAACTTAACAAGAATGTAAAAGACTTTTCTCAGCACTGCCCTTCTTTTCCCCATCCACCCAGGAAGGATGTAAACATTGAACGTAACCAAAATTGCCACTATGTTTCCTCGTACAGGCGGGCTCGCACATTGAGTCCGATAATGGACCTGGATGCTTGAACAACTGCCTGCACGCTCTGTCCTCAGGCTTGCAAACATGCACTATTACATATTCATCTGATCACATGGGTACATGCATGTTCACGTAAGCTCCCACTCAACTAAACACTGATGACAACGAACTCTTGTGATTTGCTTAGCGAGCGTTTGATCAGATGCACACATGTAAACACACACTTGTGCGCTAACGTGTTCACGAAAAGGAGGGAAGAAAAGTTGAAATTCAGACAGTTATTGTGACCTTTACTCTCATGGTGCTCAAGTAATGTAGCGGAAAAGGGATGAACCAAAATCGATCAGTCGTCCTACAAGGTTTGTTATTAGGCACACAACACAAGAACTGTATAATTATTTAGAATTAAAAGCAATCAAATAAATAACTCAGCAAGAATAGTACTCTCAAACAGCAGAACGTAAGGCTGTGCCTATTTGTGGAAAACCCAACTCTCTCAATCTTGTGAATCATTTAGACCAACCACTCATATGTAGGGCTTTCTCCAAGGCCAGTAGGCCTTTAGTCGTAGTTATAGGGAGGGGCTACTCCCCTAATCACCCGTTTGTGCAACCTACAGCGGGGCTGACCCTTTTCGCGTCACAACCACAAACCATTCAGCACCAATCGAGCAGACCAATTAACCTGCTTAAAAGGAAAAGAAATAAACTAAATTAATTAATAAAAGAAAAAGAAAACTATTCATAATAACCAGCATCTTATCTGAGGATTTTACCAAGGAGGTTGTAGAGGTATGCTCCGAAGACCGGCGATAATAACATCAGCTAGCTGCCTCACTGTCAGCAACTAGTGGCGAAAGCTCCCTTTTCCTTCTGATGTTTCTCTTGATCCTCCATCTTAGGCCTTCATGCGTCCTCTCCTGCTCATGCATAAAGAAGCTAGACCGGAGTGGTTGACGTCTCTATAGAAGACGATCTAGCTACCTGAACAGAGCCAACACGGGCGAAAGCTCAATGACAGTTGACCGCCTTCTTCTAACTAACCTGATTGACCGGTTCGTATATACCAACTGGTTGAAGATCATGCACAGGCGACAAGACACGTGGACATAGTAACAAGCTCATCCGCCAGGTAAGTGATATCGTTTTCAAGAAAACGATCAACCCTCTCCCCCCTGCCTTTGTGGCTGCCTTTCTCCCTCTTCACACCAGCCTGCCCTAAACACGACCAGTGTCGCTATGACGGCTATCAGTCTTCTACGCGTTGGATGGATCGTGAGTTTTTCACAGCACGCCTCGCCGGTTTACATGAGAAGGAAACACACTCACAAGTTAGATGCCAATCACGTTCAAACAGCCCCAGGCTTGGCTCCCGCCAACAACTAAAACCAAGGTGAGAGTGACATTCGCCATACTTCCAGGGCTCAAAGGCTAGTTTCCGTGCTCATGCCTTACTAGTGCTTAATGCTATCATCTGACGAGAGAAACAAGATGATTGCGTCAGCTTCCGGTAGACTACTGATACAATTACCCACACTGGAGCCAACTCGGCTTTTCACCAACTACACACTGACCAGCTAGCGACTGCAGTCATTCACACAAACGAAGAGCGGCCAATCTTTGCTCGAAACGGTGGAGGGATAATGGTTGGCGCGCTGCGAGTAGATCTCGTGACGACCCCTGCTATGCCCCGCACAAGTACCCTCTCTCCTGATGGCCACAACCCCCTGCCATTTCTGAGCGGCCAATCTTTGCAGCGGGAACTGGACATCAGTGAGCGTGCGCACATCGGTTGACGTCAGTCGCGCTCCACAAGCTCGTCCCCTTATCGCTCACACCGTCGCCACTTTCGTTAACTGTCCCTCTCTCTCCCGGGCTGCCACATATATTCCGTGTGTCGTGTGTCGATCACTCACACTCTAAAACTGAGCATTGTCCGCCTCATCACTCACGTGCCGCGCTGGTGCTTTTCCTTCTTGCGTGAGTGTGCCCCGTGTAGGCTGAGTACGCAAGTCGCAACTTCATGCTCTGTCTCGTTATCTAAGAGCCCACTCGTTTCCCACCTCTCCGACTAGTGCAGCAGGCTCTCACTACATACACGTGCCTGCCCGTTGTTTGACGTCAACCACCTCACTCTTTCACACGCGTTGACCTCTCCCTCACCTCTCTCGCCCCCGCTGTTTTTCTCACACGTGTTTTTTCCCCCTGTTCTGCTCCTCACCCGTTCCGCAGCCTCTGGGCATCGGTTGTCGAGAGCTGGCCTCGGGTCCCTCTTCCATCGGCTTCGCAACTCGGTGGTACCTCTGGACCTCGCCTGGTCTATTCCAGGACCTGAGGTCCGTCTCTCGATCTCCCGCTTCGCTCATTTCGCTTTCCCCACCCGAGTCCCTGTCCACCGTGTCAGTCTCAGTCTCAGTCTCAGTCTCAGTCTCATGATAAGCCACCGCTACCCGTAGCCTAGCCGTCACGCCGTCCCTTCTGCAGCGTCTCTCCGCATGATCTCTTGCCTCCGTGATTGCGTGTTGCAGCTTCGGGTTAGTCCGCATCTCTCCCTCTCTCGCTCCCTCCACATTAATCTTTAACTGCATCTCGTCCCCACCGTCGTAGTTGAGTATGACGGTAATCCAGGGCCCTTCCCCAGACATAGGCTTCCAACGGGTCTGGTGGTACCAGTAACTGGGCCTGTACCCGTGCAACGCCATAGCCACTTGGAATAGCCAAGAACTTAGTTTCCAAGCGCCTACACAGATAGCCCTTACAGGCCCCTGAGCTCCACCCTTTTCTTGTCTCAGACCCGTGCGCTTGCGCAGCGGAATACTTCGTGAGCCCCCACAGACTAGTGCGTGGATAGCCAGCCTCTTTTCTCTTTTATGGGCTCTCCCTATATCATGACCCCGTGTTCTGAACAAGAGTCTCGAGTATTTCTTTTCCAGACTTCTACACTCTAATTCTCTATAGCTTCCATATTTAATAATTTAAAGCAAACTACACAAAAGGGAAAGATGAAATGCGAGATGCCAACGGTCAAAACTCGTTACCGCAGGCTGGACACAGCGGTCCCATAATGAAATACCTGACAGCACGCCTTTCACTTCAAAAACAGACTACCGACCTACCTCTATCGGGTGCCCGTGTCCGATGGCAAGGAGGGGGCTTATGACCCTCTTCAAGGGTGATAGGCTCCCTACCGATGCGGCCGCGGGTCGCCCCTCTTTTGGGGTTCCACCGCACAGCGCCTGAACGAGCCTCCCAACCATCGGCACGGGAACGGCGGGCCAAATCAGTCTGGGCCACAGACTGCAGCCGCGCTCAAAATTCAAATCGTTTGGCCTGCCCGCGAAACGACAATAGGAAGGATTTATTTAAAGTAAGAACAACAGTAGTTTCAATGATAGTATTATAATAATAATAATAATAATAATAATAATAATAATAGTAGCGAGGGGAAATCTCATAACGCAGCAGCAGCCAAAACCGCTGAATTACCCCGAACTAAATCAGAGGTCCATATCTGCCACAAGCCCGACGCATAGTCCCCCTTCACTTCTTATTTTCTTCTCCCTTTTGTTGAATCGTTGCACCTGACCCATAACCCGCCATGAAGGGGCTTGGCGCGCAGTAGAAAAGACCGCCCTGGTCCTTTCACTTTGTATCCCAGGGCGATCCCGGTGGCTACCACGGCCACAGGCCGGTAGTGCTCTGCTGTACAGCAGGGCGCCAAGCCTGCGTGGACCAATTGAAAGCCCTGTGGCGCACCTTTTGCCAAGGCAGGCACCAACAGTGCCGGTCCACGTCAAGGTACAGCTCGGGTACTAGGGATCGTAGTCTGAGAACACACTTACAGACTGCGGACACCAAGCAGGGACTTGGTACACAGAGGAGGGCCGGGACACCGCGCTCTCCGACAACGCGTAACTCTGAACACTCACACATACACACACATACTTCACACTAACTACAGCTATGGCAGCTATGGCTGCCTCTACCCTATCGCTATACTAAGCTCCTTCTCTGTCGCCCACTGCGTCCTCCGGGCTCACTGCAGACCTCCTTGCACAAGTCGCTGTGGCAGCGCTTCCGCATGGCTCATGCAGGAATCAATGAATGGTTGGGCGCTGCCTCTTGATTTATACTTCGGAAACTCGTTGGTCTGCCCTTTGCCATCGGCCCATGGTGCTCACAGTCCCCCGTGGTACTTGCTGGACCGGACTGGGACTGACTGGACCTTACCGCTGACTGACTGTGGACTCACTGCTATCCTACCGTCGTCGTACTGCAATTGCACTGCAGTTTAGTCCACCACTGGCCTCACCACTTGCCCACTTGCCCACTTGCCTACCTTCTAGAAGGACTACAGCTAGACTTCTGGAACTCGCTAAGACTTCTACCCTATAGATCTACAGATCGAACCCTTGCTACCTATGGACCTATAAGACCGGAAAACAAGATACGACGAGTGTAAGGGGGTGAACTCCTAGTTCGTTGCACCTGATTTTATTGTGAATCTAGCACATTAGAATGTGTGTGTGTGTGTGTGTGTGTGTGTGTGTGTGTGTGTGTGTGTGTGTGTGTGTGTGTAGCACTCCGTTACAGTGGCTGGACATAGGCTGGATGACTTGCTTACATGAGGTTGGTTCGAATGAGAGCAGCGAAGCAAGCATATGTTCTGCATTATAAGCAGTTCCCGGAATGTATTTGGCACTATGTTGTCCTCGTTTTGTTTGGTGAGGCTGGTCTACTTCCGATTATGAAGTAAGGGTTGAATAAGTAATAACAACTGTAAGAAGGGGTGCGATTTAGATTTTATGAAGCTCCCTCCCCCCTTTTTACACAGACGGTCGGGTCCTGAGATGTTAAAGGTTTTGTGTACAAGGAGTTTTGTTGCGCTCCTCCTTTTGAAGAGGAGCATTTGTGTCCCCACTTATGAGGCCACCGCACATTTTTCCTTGAGACACTTCCCTCTCAGCGCACCTCTCAGCGCGCCCCCTACTTCCCAAGGACCATAACCTAATCACACGGGTGACACGGCCCTGTGACCGTAGTTGCAAGCACCTGGGCTGTCAGCTGGAATGTGCGCACAGGCTGCTTCTGAATACACGTTTTGTTTTGTCTTTTCTCTACAATTTGGAAAGTCGTACCTGGGCAATGCTCGATGTGCTTGTCAAGGGGGGAAAGTGTAGATGGTAGGCGGTTGTAGACTCCCATGCCTTCACAGCCGTGTTGTGTTCTCCATCTGTGCAGCATTATTACTTTTTTTTCTTTTTTTTCATTATTACATTTTAAATTCTAAGTTTTAACATTCCGATGGTGTGAAGTATGCAGAAATTTGAAAAAACAAAAAAAAGAAGTATGCAGAATTCTCAGCATGGGGAGATGCGCGTTTGCGGTCCCTCTGATTGGAGCACCCGTTGTCTTTTTCCCGATTTCAGATATTCTCGTTTCCAGGATAGAGTAGCTGCTATGTTGCCCTGTGACAGGTTTCTAGCCGCTGTTTTCCTTCTTGCTATTCAGGTTTCTAGCCGCTGTTCTCCTTCTTGCTATTCCTGTTTGGCACTCTATTGTGCTCTCCCACCTAGTGCTTTGTTTATGTTGTTTCGTCTCTACGTTCTAGGGTGTCTGTCCTTCTCTATCTTGCGCTCGCTTTTGGACAGGCTCGTGATTTGTTTTTTTTTTTTTGACACTTTGCATCGTTGCCCTCTTGTGTAGGGAATGATACTGCCCCTCGTCCTGTTACAGTTTTGATTAAACTACGGTGATGGTGGGGACACTTCGCATTGTTGCCCTCCTTGTGTAGGGAAGTTGTACATGGAATCCGACCTGTTTGTTGGCCGTTGCCCGCCCACTGTCATCGTCACTTCATTACTGTGACCTTGCCTTTCGTACACACAACACTAGAGGGTCGAGGATCTGTGTTTCTGTCGTGTTTCTGTTTCTCTTGTCCTGCGATATGGTAGGTGATTCTCGGATATAAACCACCAGTGTGCACCTGGGCCTGGAGGCGCTGTACTGCGCACCAAGCTCTCCTGAATTGTTAGAGATTTTTGCTTTTTCGGCTTGTGATCTGGTAAGAAGCTTGGAAAAGACCGCAGGTGACTGCGCAACCGCGTACTAGCAGCTGGCGGCGTAAGCAATTGCTTGCTGGATTGTCATGCCCGTCTGTGGAGTATAGGCTTCCTCTGCTAACGAAACAGTTTGTCACAGCCTCTCTGTTTCACGCGCGGGCGCGCGCGCGCACGCTAGAGAGAGAGAGAGAGAGAGAGAGAGAGGAAACAGTTTGTCACAGACGCTCTGTTTGTTGAGGATTCAGCTTCCTGATGAAGCGGTCTGTCACAGCCCCCCGTCTGTTGTCCTCTTCTCCCTCCCTGCCAAGGGTGGGTTTACCGGGCAGTTCTATTTGACGATAAATAGGACAGGGCGGTTGCTGGTGATGATGTGCTATTTTGCATCTTTATGGTAGCACAGCTCTGCGATCTGTTTTGGAGCCACCAGAACAGGGTGAGGTTTCCCCATACGAGGTTATGAGTGTGAGTGTGAGTGTGAGTGGGTGAAAGGTTGAAAACTAACCACCCTTGTTCATTGTCATTTTCCCTCACGAGTGCATGCGGTCACTTCTGTGTGACCACATGCGCCTGCGTGTGCGTGTGCATGGATAGATTGCATGGGAGGCGTAGGGAGGGAGGGGTTTCGCGACGGTGTATATTGTGCGGCCATATCGCTGTGCGCTCCTTTAGAACAAACTGAATGGAAAATAACAAGATATTTTACCATCCCTGGGGATTAATAACCACTTTGACCACTTTGCAGGTCTTGGTCATGCATCCCGAGTCCTGCCCAACCTTCTGAGGTGTGTGCATTGTGTGGGGAAAGAGGAGAACGCAAAATGATGTTGTGGAGCAAGCAGAGTGATGGCGGGGGTCTACTGAGTCGTACTGACGTATGAGTATTAGGCAGAGAAACAAAAGAAACAGAAAAACACACACACCCTGGCATTGCATGCATGGACAAGGCCAGCTTCTTATAGCAAGGCAGGGCAGCAGGGTTGATACGCAGGGGGGAGGGGGGGAGGAGGGGGGGGCCAAACGACAAGTCAGGGAGGGTACCGTAGTCAAACAGACCCTCGTTGTGACACGTTCGTGATGAAGGGAAGCATGGGCATCACGTTCCCGTGAAGATGGTGGTGCTACCATACAGAGCAAAGGCACATGGACGTGCAGGTGGGCGGGGGCTGCACGTCCATGTGCCTTTGCTCCTGTCTCTTATACACATCTAGATGTGTATAAGAGACAGCCCTCAGCCTCACGCTCGTTACACACCCCCAGTTTTTAACATTTTCTCCCTCTGCAATAACTCAATTCAGAATCTGCATTGACGCCAGCAAGGGGACGTAACTTTTGGTCAAAGGCCCGAAACAGGGGTCAAAAGTCATGTCCTAAGTCTGAGAAAAGCCTGGGCGAAGGCCTAACGCCAAGGGGTACCCAGGGCTGGGCCAAAAACAGCGTTCAAAGGCCCTACGAGCGGCAGTTGACTCTAGGAAAGTCAACGGTCAACCCCAGCACGGGATTGCAGGCCCAAAGGTCAAAGTCAACCCGTTGGTCATCCACGGCTGTAGATCAGATGCATATCATTGGTCGTCTGCAGGTATCCCAAAGAATCTGGTCCAAGTTTGACACGTGGGAAATCTGCAACGGCGCAGCATCCAGGCCATTGGCCTCTGATTGATCTGGGCTTTCTTTTCAGAACCGGACTGCTGCCGTTGTTGCAGCTGTTGGAGAGGATTCAAAAATGGCCTCCTACTGCCGGTGGGCAGCGAATACCTCGAACCTCTGCCCTTGACTGCCTGCTGGACTTTGGCAAGCGCAGGCCTTTCAGGGCCGGTCCGGTTGGCCCAACGGTCCAAAAAATTTACGGCGAGAATTTTTGGGGTTCCCCCACTCACGGGAAAATCGCCTGGGGACCCCAATTTTTTTTTCGGAATTTCTTCAAAATGGGGTGCAACCGGATCCTCTAAAATGGACACCGGACCTGGATATTCAGACCCGGACTGTCTGGATCGGGATCCGGACGTCCGGTTAACAACCATGAAAAAAATCCTTGTCAAGTTTCATCACGTGAGCAAAATATGGTTCACATTTAACAAGAAGTCAGATCCCGGGTCTTCACCTGAATACAACCCACCCTGATCATGAATGTATACAAGCTATCTTTCCGGTCCTATACAGTCACGATGAGGGTGTGTTGTGTTCGAGGGAAGACAGTGGTTCATCTTTGATATTCTGGTTGGTATCATGTGTGCGGCATACTAGTTCATCTTTGTCTTACTTTGCTGTGTTGTCATATTGGCCATTGCAAAGGCTTATAGAGAACTTGTTCTTACATGAAAATATCAACGTGTGTTTCATCCGCGGAGGAAGAGAAACTAAGGCGTGCGCGGACTGACAAATTGGAACTACTCTTGACTGACTGTGCCTCTAATAAGGGTCAGGTGCATTCACAAGTCTTACTGTGAATGGATCCTTGTGTTTGTTCTACCATTTGTGTGTGTGTACGCATGCTTGTGAGTCCTAGTGTATGTTCTGCCGTCTGTGTGTGTTGTAGATTTTCAGCACAACACCTGTGTGTGTGTGTGTGTGTGTGTGTGTGTGTGTGTGTGTGTGTGTGTGTGTGTGTGTGTGTGTTGTTAAAGCACCCCAAATTCTCATTCTCATTTCCTCCACAAATCATAACAAACCATCCATAACAAAAACGACAATATAATAGAAAATGCAAGGTTGGCCACATTTGTGTGGTTCAGCGCCAAGTGCCCACATCCATCTGCCGCCGAAGCGGCACACTTGCACATATACACATATACATATGTTTTNATGAAGGGAAGCATGGGCATCACGTTCCCGTGAAGATGGTGGTGCTACCATACAGAGCAAAGGCACATGGACGTGCAGGTGGGCGGGGGCTGCAGGTGGGTGGGGGGTGGGGGCGCACAAGGAAATAGGAAGATAACCAACGGGGGCCAGTCAGGTTGTCCCACTCCACCAAGAGACGGGAGCCCCGCCCCCCAAAAGGTTGCAATATGCCCGCTACGCGCGTAAAAAAGTGCCGAAAGAAAAGCTCACGGTTGCTGCATCCAAACGCACGAGACTCGGGTGCCGTGCCCAATGCTGCGAAAAGCACTCCAGCCCTCTCTTACTCAAAGTCGACCGAACCACTTTTTTGGACCAGTCGATCCTAATCACCAACCTAAGAGCCTCCTTGACCAAGGCGTGCAACTGCTGCAGTGGAACGACCTCCCCTCGCCAGTAGGTGGCATTTCTAGTCTTCCAAATCGTCCACAATATCGCTCCACGGATGTAGTAGTTTAACTTTATCAACGATGCCATTCAATGGTACAAACATACAAAGCCACACCAATCTTACGGGAAACAAGAGAAGAGAAAGGAGAGGGAAAAGCAGGGAATGGAGAAGGGAAGAGAAGAAGAAAGGAGAAAGGAAAGAAATCAAGCCAGTGGTAAACTGAAGTAAAAAACACGAACACGACTTCATTGAGCAAAAAACATCGTGAAATGGCTCCTGTCAAAACGAATGCTGGGCATCCGTGCGGCGTACGACCCTACCGGTTTCATCTGGTCGCCGTACCAGAATCATCAGGCGTCTTTTGTCGCCGCTTACCACTAAAGCTACTAGATATAGAGAAAGACCTCACAGAAACCTGCCTACTAACAATTGGTATCGGTAAAAACAAGGCAAAGCATGAAGAAAGTTATAGAAACCGGTTAGATTCGTACCAACACTAAAGACTGCACTTCTATGACAAAACACCGCCGCCGACATCCGCGCTCAGGACTAAAAACATTGTACTCAACCAATACAGAAAAACACCGACAACTTCTCCTTGAATTCAGCAGGTAAACGGTTCAAATCCCTTCCGTCCAGGCCAACGACTCCTCACGGCCAATTCGCTTTACAGAAAAAAATACCTGCTGACAGCTCTTATTCACTGTAACCGGTCCCTGGTTCGAAGCCTCCCAAACCTTCTATGGGTTAAACATTCTTCTTGAATCCAGGGCCCAGAAGCCATGGCCCTAAATCGGACCCAACACATCAGCACCGGAAGATCCCATCTTCTGATTTCCAAACCTTTAAATCCCACACCGCACAAACTTCAATCCCCTACGAATCAAACAATCTATCCCAAGAAGTAAGAAAGGGAACCCAATAGGCCCAGCATCCGCTACACTTTCGTGAAAAGTTGACCAAGCAAGAGTCAAAATAATTATCCGGGTAACCGCGGCGCCAAAGCTCAATCTTCAGAGACACCAAAAAGGACAATTCCGCACCCTGTACAGTAGTAAACGTCCGAGCTCGGTGAAGAAAAGAACAGATAACAGCCAGTTTCTGTTGCCTACTGGAGTTGGAACTAAAATCTTGCAGGCTCTGAAAAACAAGCTCACCATCAGCAACGCATCTCTGATTTTTGTGTAGTGCCACACATTCAATGTTTCTCTCACGGTTCATCAGCCGACAACCCAAAAAATCCCAGCTATCGCCCTGGTTGGTCTGTTCTAAACTAAGATTCTCGTCATAACAGCCACGAAATCGTTCCAACAATTTGGTACCATTAGCAAAAGATTTCTCATTATTCTTTTCACAGACAACGAACACAGACACATCATCAACTAGCCAAAATCCGCGAAATCGTTTCACATCACATCCCAAAGACGACAGGAAGAGGAACTCGTTATAAGCGCATAAGAGGCACGCCAAGGCAGGGCTCGTCGATTTTCCACGGATGGCCTCGAGAAGGTAGCATTCCGAAGGAAACAAATCAGAAACCACAGAACCCAAAAGAATAGCTTCGTCCGTCCACGCAGCATTCAACCGGCCAGAACAAGGGGATTGATCTCGCCACCAGCGCCAGAAGGGCTGTAGTGCAACACAGCCTACCCACATATGAGCCAAATCCTCCATAACATACCCAGCTGGTGGCATTTCTAGTCTTCCAAATCGTCCACAATATCGCTCCACGGATGGCCTCGAGAAGTTAGCATTCAGAAGGAGACAAATCAGAAACACAGAACCCAAAAGAATAGCTTCGTCCGTCCACGCAGCAGCCAACCGGCCAGAACAAGGGGATTGATCTCGCCACCAGCGCCAGACGGGCTGTAGTGCAACACAGCCTACCCACATATGACCCAAATCCTCCATAACATAGCCAGCTGCACAACGTCTGCAAAACGGATACCACGTCGCACGCGACGATAAACCCATGAGGCAGTGGGGACCGCCACGTGCATTGTGAGCCACAATATCCCAGTGTGCTTTGGAACCGGCAATGCAAGAAGGGTAATCCAAAAGCTCTTCAATCTAGGCTGAAAGAGGCCTATGTGCATTATCGCATACGCTTCAATCTAGGCTGAAAGAGGCCTATGTGCATTATCGCATACCCCTTTATAAATCGCATACCCCTTTATGCAGTGGCGAGCGTCCCCTTTTTTTTTTTTTTTTTTTTTTTTTTTTTTTTTTTTTTTTTGTTKGYTCGTGTCCCTTTTTTTTTTTTTTTTTTTTTTTTTTTTTTTTTTTTTGATTGCCTGGCCGAGGAGAGGTCGCAGAAGTCTCTTACGTTTTTCATCCAAATTCAATGAATGGTCTTTATTGCTGTATTTGGAGAAAAGATACCCCAAGCACAGCTACCATGACCCCCTATGCTCTATTCGCGCGTGAAAAAGATAGTGGGGCTTGCAATACTGTGCCCCGTCCGGGGCCATTCATCTTGCAGGACGAACCTGACCCGGGCGCTGTGTTAAACCACCAATACCTTTCGGAGCAGTGCTCCGAACCGTGTTTTTTTTCCGGATCCCGAACCTGGCTGAACTTCCAGATGATGCTCTCGAAAAAAACAAATAATTGATGAAGGCCTCTATTTTGCACCCTTCCTCTGGAAATTTCTTCTTTTTTTTTTCTTTTTTTTTTTTTGGGAAAAGTGAGGAGTCCAATTATCATGAAAATATCCATGAGGCCGGGAATTCCTCACAAACAACCCGGAAAAAGGAACTGTCACCTCTGGGATATTGACCCAGGAGCAGAAGTGGGTTTCCCCAACACCACTTGGCCATGCCAACAACAAAACAGGCCCAAAAGAGCATCAGGCAAAATCCAACAAAACGCAGGGTGCACTATCCTGCAAAAAAACGAACAAAAGAAATTACCCTAAACTGACAGGCCTACTCTGCCAGAGGGACCAACCAATGAACTTATACCAAACAACAAACAGGCCACAAAAAGCAACATGCAAAACTAAAGTCTACCAACCCCTACTTCCTACTCGGGGGTAACGCCCCCTTCAACCCCCTGCCTAACACGCCAGGGCGGACCCTAGGTCCTTCTACCTCTGGACACTCTCCAAACCCGCCACACCCCTAGCTTCATGCTGCGGAAGGTTAACCGAGTGCCCGGCCTGCTGTTGCAGAGTACTATATCTATGGGAGTAGGCCAGGCATCTGTATTTCAGCTATCCACTTTTCACGGAGGATAGCAGACCTTATTGGTGGTAGCAATCGCGTTGAGGTAAGATGCTTTCTTTTTGTTTATTTTTTTTTTCGCTATTCTCCTCTTTCTTTCGTTTCCCTTCCTTGCTGGTACCGTGTAGCAGGATGGGACTTCTCTCCCGGACAGCCCTGCACCCGCTACCGACCGGTCTGCAGGTCGTTGCTGCGGACGGAGCGAGTGTGGTCGCCCGGTGGGAGGGCGGAATGGTCGTCTGGCGGCGGGGCGGGGAAGAAGACGCCGGCGTGCACACGTAGCTCGCTGTAGGGCGAATGGCGGGATGGCGGGGGAGGGCTGGCATGTGGGCAGGGATCGTGGGAGCGGGCAGCGAGCGGGAGGCGGGCTGGCGGGCTGGCGGAGCGGGGAGGCGGGTGTGTGTGGATTGCGGGCTGGCAGAATTGCGGGCTGGCGGAGCGGGAGTGGCAGACCGGCAGCGAGGGCGCGCGCGCGCGCGCGCGCGCGAG
>BFEA01000574.1:570797-591918 GCA_003427395.1 Chara braunii
GTGAGGGAGTGAGCAAGGGAGGGAGCAAGGGAGGGAGGGAGGGAGGGAGGAGGGAGTGAGTGAGTGAGTGAGGGAGGGAGGGAGGGAGGGAGGGAGCAAGTGAGTGAGTGAGTGAGGGAGGGAGGGAGTGAGCGAGGGAGTGAGTGAGTGAGTGAGAGAGTGAGTGATGCATGCCCAGTTGGGCAATGCGTGGGAGCCAAGGCTCTGCAATGTGATGAAAATGACTCGTATGAACAATGCAGTGTTAGTAGAGCATCAACAAGCAATGTACATCCAGATACGCATGAAAATAGCACAATATGGCGCAGTGGAAGATTCACAGATATGACCTGACCGATCGGATACTGACACGACCTCTCAGCACACATCACACATGTGAGAAGAAGAGAAGGGACCACATACATGGAAGAAAGGTCCCTCCTTTCATACACGTATGGGAAAGGTACCACAGATGAGAGATGGGGGAGGGGCAGGACGAAGATGGAGGTGAGGAGGAAGACCAAGATCGCAATAGCGAAGGCTAGAAATAGTCTCCCTGCCGAATGCCCAATCAATGTCTGCCACAAAATGTCGAATCAGGTCCTGGGCAAATGTCGGATGTAACCTCTACCTGTAATCTCTTTCTCTCTCTATCCGAAGAAGAAGAAGAAGAAGAAGAAGAAGAAGAAGAAGGAGAAGAAGAAGGAGGAAGGAGGAAGGAGGGAGAAGAGATGGAGGGTGAGATGGAAGAGAAGAAGAAGATGCCGTCCTCCCTCTCTCTCACCTGCAGGAAGTCGTCGCCGTGATTGATCGTTGTCGTCGTCATTGCTGTGTGCAGGCACGCGTGGAGTCCCAGCTATGGCGCTAGGTAAGTCCGCCGCTCGAAGGCCTCCGCCTCTCTCTCTCTCTCTCTCTCTCTCTCTCTCTCTCTCTCTCTCTCTCTCTCTCTCTCTCTCTCTCTCTCTCTCCTATACCTCTATCTCTACTCCTCTAGCGTGGCGCTGAAGTGCAGCGCCGATCCAGCACCGTGTCACTCAAGAAGTGAGTTACTCGAATTGTTTATACCCAGCCCCTGCCCAGCTATATGTAGCGTTGGGCGAGGCCGGGTCTGCCTCGTGCTGGCCTCAAAGTGGCACAGACAGTATGGGCCCGTACCGGGTGTCCAGACTTGTGCTGCTGATGCAGCAAGGCACAAGAAACGCGCCTGGCCTTGGAGTGGCCTCGTTTCGGTGTACTTGGCCTGGGGCGTTGGCCCGGTGCCTGCAGTCCAAAACAGCGTCTGAACCGAAAAGTGGCCCAGTTTAAGGCGCCAAAATGCACCTGCCCTTGGAAGGGCCTCGTCCCGGTGTACCTGGCCCAAGGCGTTGCCTTGGGGCTTGCGAGTCTTAAACGACGTCTGCAAAGACAAAAATAGGACAGCAAGTAAGTAAATAAATAAATAAATACTGCCTGTATCTGCCATCTGCCGCCTGGGGGCTGCCGTGGGCCTCCAGGGTGCATGTCTGTTGGACATGCAGCCTGGGGGCCCCTCAACAACCGTCGGGCATCTCAAATGGGGCCCGTGTGCAGGCGCAGCATGTAACACCCCCCCTCCTTATGAAGTTGAGCCGGGGCGAGGGCGAAGCTGACGATCTGAAGGTGGAACCTGGACGCGGGTGCGGCGTGAAGCCGAAGATACCGGCTTGCCTTGCATCTCGCGTTAGTAACATGCGAGAACATCCGGAGTTATTGCTTGCAGTTTCGCACGGGTCAACCAACGGTCAGCTTTGTGGGTGAGGTACGCAAAATGTACGAAGTATTCGATCGGCCTGTTGTCGTAGCCTCGTTGGGAGATGATGTCACCAACCTCTTGAAAACCGTCCATAGAGGGTGGGTCTTGCGATCGTCATCTGGGGAAGTCGTCATGTTCCGCTCGCGTAAAGAGCCAACTTAGAGCAGTGAAAGACCGGGTAGACGGGCAAGTGGGCGGACACCTGAATGACACATTGCGGTCCTTCGGGTGCGTCCCCAGCGGGTGCCACGATCGGCCAGGGCCCCATCCATTTCGGGAGGAGCTTGCGAAAGACATCTTGCTCGAGGCTGAATTCCGCGGCGGAAACCCATACGAGGTCGTTGGCGCGAAACGAACAAGGAAGACGCTGGCGATTGGCCTGTCGGCTCATGCGTTGCTGCGTCTTTGCCATCTGGTCGCGAGCCTTGACAAGTAGCTCTGGCATCCGACGCAAGAAGAGAAGGTGGTCGTCGCTCTCGGCCACCCGCAGGATGATTGTGTCCAACGGAGAGGTGACCGGGGAGCCATGCTCGAACTCAAAGGGTCACATCCCGATAGTCGGATGGATGGACGAGTTGTATGCCAACTCGACGTCCGGCAGCTGCTCAACCCAATCCTTTTGGTCGGGACGGATGAGAGTGCGAAGGAGAACTTGAGCGGTTTGGTGCGCCCTCTCCGTTTAGCCGTTAGTTTGGGGGTGGTAAGCCGGACTCGGCTTGAGAGATGAGCCCCATCGTTTGATGAGCGCCAACCAGAAGTCGGACATGAACCGAGTGTCACGGTTGCAGACGATTTCCTTGGGGTAACCCTTGGTTCGAATCCAACCGGCGTAAAGAACCTCAGCCAACTCCGGTGCCTTGGCATGATAGCGGCAAGGCAAAAACATGGCGAACTTGGTAAGTTGGTCGACCACCGTGAGAATCCATCCACGCAGATCTTATGCTTGGGGAATGGCCTGGTGATATCCATGGCAATAGCTTTCGTTCGGCGCAAGGGACCGATAATGGTCACAACTCGCCGTACGGACGATGATTGCGGGATTTGCAGCGTCGACAAACCTCGCATGACTCGCAATAGCGTATGACGTCGTCGAGAAGGCTGGGCCACCAAAAACGCTCGCGAAGTTGGCCAATCTTCCGATTAGCTCCAAAGGGTCCTGTGGCGGGGGCGTCGTGGAACTCGTTAAGAAGCCGTGTCTGCAAATGAACATCGCTTGGAACAAAAAGCAGATCCTTCCCCGGCGTGTGGACAAGCAAATATCCCTCTCGGATCCGGTAGTGAGAAGGCACCAGATTGGGAGAGGCGCAATTCGCGTACTTATCACGAAACTCGGGGTCGACTTTGCAGCCGCGGATGAAACTGTCCCACAGGTCGTCATCGATCTCGAAGGTTGAATAGATTGCGGTACAATGATCCGGACGTCGTGAAAGCGCATCCACACGACGGTTCGATTTCCTCGGAATGTGATCGGGAAAGAAGTCGAACTGGTCGATGAAACCCATCCAACGGGCGACAGTGCTATTGACGGTGTCTTGGGTCTTGTAGAAGACCAACGGATTGTTATCCTTTACCCATCGAAATTGGCTTTGACCAAGGAGGAAGCGCCGCCACCGCTTTAGCGTGTGGATGAAGGCGAGAAGTTCCTTCTTCCGTGTATCATCAATCGAGTGCACGACGGACACTTTCTTGCTGAAGTATTCGATCGGGTGTCAGTCCACGCCATCGTGTTGTTCGAGGACGGCACCAATGCCATAGCCGGACGCATCCGTAGTGACGCTCGTCAGCAATAGCAGGTCGTAAATGCGCAAGGCATTTGCAGATAGCAATGCGGCCTTGAGGGCCAAAAATGATTCTCGCGCATCCTTCCCGAAGTCAAACGACCGATCCTCGCATTAAAGCTTGGTCAAGTGAGTCGCGATCTTCGAGTATACCTTGATGAAACGTTGGTAGTAGCCGGCAAGGCCAAGGAACGAACGGACATCCGTGACATTCCACGGCTCCGGTCAATTTTGGATGGCTTGAATCTTCTCCAACAACAGACTGATGCCTTCAGGTGTGACGAAATGACCCAAGTATCCCTACTCTTGGCGCACGAATTCGCACTTGTCGCGGTTGGCTTTGTACTTGGCACGACGGAGAGTCTCCAACACTCGCCAAAGATGCTCGAGATGTTCCTCCAAGGTGCGGCTGTCATCCAAGTAGACCAGCACAAACTGGTCTAGCATTGCACGAAACTCGTTGGTCATCTCCACTTGAAAAGTCGTCAGGGCATTGGTGAGGCCAAAAGGCATGACCACCCACTGAAAATGCCCGTACTGTATCTTGAACGCGGTTTTGTAGCGATCTTGCGGATGTATCGAAATCTGATAATATCCCGACTTCAAATCCAATTTTGAAAATAATTTAACATCGCCCAAACGCTCCAGAAGGTCGTCAATATGAGGAAGAGGTTCCACGTTCTTGATGGTTTGTGCATTGAGTTTGCGGTTAATCGATGCATAGGGGAAGATCCTTGTTCTTCTTCCTCACAAGGAGAACTCGCGCACCATATCGTGAGCTACCAGGCCGGATCCAGCCTTTGTTCAACAAGTCATCGAGCTGTGCGCGGAGTACTGTAAGTTCCTCATCGCTCATGTGATAGATGCAACCTTTCGGCGGCAAGGCACCGGCCTCGAGAATGACCTCGTGAGAGATCGACCGATCCGACACCATGCCGGTAGGTGGCTCGAAGAAGTCGGCAAATTCGTCAAGCAATTGTACCACACGGGGGTCCGAAGGCATGTCCATGGGTGGAGATTTGGATACCGCGACGGTTCGAAGAAAACATAGGCTTATTTTGTCAGGCCGCTCATAAAAGCAAGTAGCCCGGAATGACTTGGCCGTCACAACTTACTACCGGATCGAAGGGTGCGGAAGAGGGATGGTACACGACACTTTAGTGCCAAAGGTTTCGCGGACCGTAAGTGTTCACCGATGGAAGTTGACTGTGTGATCCGCACTTGCAAGTCAAGGCATGCCCAAAATGATGTCGAAGTTCGTGTGCAAGACGTCAAACGTCACCGGTTCACACGCATAAGGTGCGAAATAGACCGGTACGGCCTCGATGTAGCGGTCAAGGAGTTGTTGCGTCCGACCATCCGCCAACTTGATCGCCGTAGGGTGTGCCTTCCTTCGAACTTGTGGGCCAAGGACAACCCTTTGGACAAAGGACTGGCTAATGAAGCTGTGAGTTGCGCGACTATCCAGCAAAGCGTTGCAGGACGCTTTCCCAACTTGGATGTGGACATAAAGGAGCATTGCGTTGTTGTCATCGTATCGCTGCGTGCGAAACTCGAGGGCCACCTTGGTAGGATACACAAGGATGTCCCCCACAACGACTTCGTCCGCGGTAGGCGAAGTTGGCACAAGCGGTTAAAGGGTAGCTGAAAATTCAGGAATGAAAATTATGAAGTGAGGGTTTTGGACAGTCTGAAAATCCCGAATGGTCTTGAAGTGGTGAAAGGTTCGAAGACCCTGAAAACCACCTATTTAGGCAGGCTGCATCCTAAAGTGGTGAAGTGAGAGTTTTTGGCAGTCTGAAAATTCTGAATGGTCCTGAAGTTGTGAAAGGTCCGAAGACCCTGAAAACCACCTGTTTAGGCATGCTATATCTTGAAGTGGTAAAGGGTGTCCTGAAGTGGTCAAAGGTCCGAAGACCCTGAAAACCACCTGTTTAGGCAGGCTGCATCTTGAAGTGGTGAAGAGTGTCTTGAAGTGGGATGAAAAATACGACTGCTGTTAACCTTCTCTCCAGCCGGTGGAAGGAAGAGGTAGCCATGCAAAATTCTCGGGCGTCAACGGGTCCAAGTCCTTTATATTGAACGCGCGCGTCGAATCCCATGAAGATGCACTTGAAGACGACTTGATGTCGCTGTTTGGGCTCGTGAATTCAGCAAAGGTACATGGTCCTCGAAAGAATGAAGGATGGGAGGACTTACGACTTCCGTATGTGCCCCAGAACCGAGGGAGGTTACCCGTACGGCAACCAGTTCCGAAGGCGGCGAGAATGTCGTCGCAACACTCTCGGTGGTGCTCACTTTCCCAACTGGGCGGGACCCTTGGCTTTCGTGGGACAGCTTGTGGTGTCATGTGCTGAATTGTTGCACCACAAACAATACTGGTACTTAGTGTGGATGTGATACCCGTGCTCCGTAAGACCATAATGTGTCCAAGGTTCTTAAGCTAGAGCTGCTTGTCCGGGCCCGGAAGAAGTGGTGTTTGTTTTCGATTTGCCACGACCTCGTCCTTTGGCAGGGCGGCCACCGTTCTGGGCAGCTGCTAATCTGTCTTCCTCGTCAGAAGAGGCAGCCTCGTTTGAAATTGAAGGGTCGCTTGGCATTGCTGCCGCGACCACGACCACTTTTGGACGATGCATACTTGCCCTGGCTGGGAGTCGACGAACGACCAATATTCTTGGCTTCCAAGTTCGTCACGATGATCTGCGCGGCCTTGTTGAAGAGTTCCTCACTTGTGTTGAGGTTCTCGGCGACTTGAGTCAACGCATTTTGCAAGGCGGGCCATGACCTCTTAATGAAGTAAAGCTTGATGTCGTCGAAGGTCATCGGTAACTTCGGTGTGCTCGCCAAACATTGGAACTCGGATATCCCGTCTCCACTCGGCATGCTGTTCTAAGAGAATGACAACAATTTTTTCCATGATGCTCGGGCGGTTCCACTTGGAAACGTTTTTTCCATGCCGCTATGAGATCGGCCCAGATGATGAATTTGTGCAACTCGAAAACTGTGCACGCATGTGCGGACAGCATATTGTCCAGCCATGCTTGACACACACCTCCTGACCGGGAGTACAAGAATGTGTGTCGATTGTTGTCGATGCCCTTGTGGATGTCCAGCTTGAGTTCGAACTGGCGCCACCAAGGTATGGGGTCCGTCTTCGATGCGTCACAGAAGATCCGGGATCTCGTCAAATTTGGGAATGCGTTCTCGTGACGATGTACTAGGGTCGGCTGTTGCGCAGACCTGCTGCTCCACCCGTTGTGCCACTGTCTTGAGTGTTCCCACGTCTATCTCTAAGACGTTGACGCGATCGGCGAGGTCGGAAGGGCCGGCGCTGGTGGTAGCGACGGGTCGCTGCTCCAAATGCTGTATGTGTTTGGTCAGTCGATCCAGTGACTGCTGCAGCGCGTGGTTGGTGTAGTCGAGAGAGTGAATGTCCTCCTGTTGTGCGATGCAAGTAGCGAGGAGGTCCGTGACACGGTTGAGCAAGAGATAATTTTTTTCCTGTAGTACGTGGAGTCCCCATTCTTGGCCTCCTTCTGCCAGTCCCTGGCCTGTGCGTGTAACGGAGTTTCTTCCCTGAAAATAGTCTCCCGTCGCCATACGCACTCCTCATCGGTGGCCTTTGTTGTTGTTGTCGCGTGCTTCTGCTATTGTTCTTCTTCCAGAACATGCAACTTCTCTGCCTCTGCCTCCTTCGTTTGTGCAGTTGCTGCTGCTTCTGCTCGCTGCTTGCTTTTAGTCATCATAGCCATCATCCTTGTCTCATAGACCGCGTCAGATTCGTCTTGCTTCTGCTCCATTCCCGCTGTGTGTGAGCGAGTGAGCATGCGGCGCAGATTATTGTCGTGATCTGCTGATTTGAGGACTTACCAATACTGCAGTCGGGGGTAATCGATGGGCAGTTGAGAAAAAAGAAAAGAAAGAGGCGAAACAGAGAGATGGGGAATGTAGGATCGAGTAGATCGCCCAGATTAGGAGCCACTAATCAAAAATGAAAAGTTGGAACTTTGCTTAAGATTTTGAGGAAAAGAAAAAAAAAATTGAAATGGCAAGTTCGGTACGTCTATTAATCTGCCCCGAAAAAAAAAAATCTACAGGTTTAGAGAATTCAAAAAAAAAAAAAAAAAAATTGAATTACTCGGATGAGAGTATGCGAAGTTTCAGAAAAATAACTGCGAGAGGGATTTTTCGAAAAAATTAAGAAAAAAAAATCAACGCAACAATTTTTTTTTAAAAATCAAAATCACGAATTTCAAAAATTCCAAAAATTCGCAGATTTTTTGAATTTACGGGAGAATTACAACGGGATTTACAAATCGAAAAAAAAAAATTGTAATATTCCGGGTCTCCAACAATGAAATTTCGAACGAAAAGAAAAAGCAACGAAAATTTCAGATACTATGCTATTGTGATTTTCCACGAATAGAAATAGCGGGAAAAGGAGATCCGAAAAAAGAAAAAAAATTCGATTTCGGCAGTTAGGTCAAAATTCGCGATTTTGCGGACTAATTAGTGTGCCCTAATCAATCAATCAATCAAGCAATCAATCACTGATCGATCAATCAATCAATCAATCCGTGATCAATCAATCAATCGATTAGGACCAAATCAATCAATAGTCCCTTTGTCGACCGGTAGAAGTGATCCGTCGGCACACCGACCGAACCCAAAGTCACGCGCCGCATCTGTCACCCACGGGAGGGTTGGTCGGGGCTCCTGTAACCTGCACGTACAACGTTAGTCCACATCCACGCAAGCACCGACCGTAACAGCCCCGAGACAAATGTCCAAACGGCACGTGTCACAGCCCTGGTAAGCACAAAACGTTCATTTTCATTCAGTCCAAAACAATAGGAACCATAATACTGTTTCCGGTCCTAAACGTATGTCCCACCCCTAAGTCTGAGAAATCAGTTTGGGTGCCTATAGATCTGGTCATCAACCTGGGTCTAATCCTCCTTCCAATCGGGTGCCGCCGGTAACATGCTCGCCGATCCCAAGGAACTGTACTAGAACTCTCCGTGTCTAAGGTCGCCTCTCTCGCCCACTGGGGCCAAAGCTCTAGGTCAACCTTGACCATACCTCGACGCGATTTGCAGGGTCAGAAAGGTCCGGCTCCGAATGTGTGTGGGCGGGAAAGCCCGATTGAGATTGTACTCTTCCAGAAAGATCTCGCCCGTCCGGAATGCACCTCCTCGAGAAGGTTCGGCTCAGAATGTACCTCTTCGGAAGGCTCCGTTCAGAATGCGCCTCTTCGGAAAACCATCTTCGGAAGGCCCGGTTCAGAATGTACCTCTTCGGAAGACCCGGTTCATAATGTACCTCTTCGGAAGGCTCGGTTCAAAATGTACCTCTTCGGAAAGCCATCTTCACGGTGTGCCCCTTCGGAGTCCTCTCCTCGATGTGCCCCTTCGGAAGACCCTCTTCGCGATGTGCCCGGCTGCGCCTCAAAAGGCCCTTTTCGCCCGGTAATCGAGTGCGCCCCAAAAGGTCCACTCGGCTCGATAATCTGTCCGCACCCCCAAAGGCCCAGTTTGATCGGTGATCTGTCTGCGCCCCAAAGGCTCAGTTCGTTCGGTGATCTGTCCGCACCCCAAAGGCTGAGTTCGTTCGGTAATCTGTCTATGCCCCAAAGGCTCTGTTCGTTCGGTGATCTGTTCCCGCCCCAAAGGCTCAGTTCGTTCGGTGATCTGTCCGTGCCCCAAAGGCCCAGTTCGTTCTGTGGACTTTCCGCGCCCCAAAGGCTCAGTTCGTCCGATGGACTGTCCACGCCCCAAAGGCCCAGTTCGTTCTGTGATCTGTCCACGCCCCAAAGGAACCTTCTTGTCTAGTACCCGGTCGCGTCCGAAGAGGCCATTTTGCCCTGTATTCCGACCGCGCCCAAAGGAGCCCTTTTGCCCTGTATTCTGACAGCGCCCAAAGGAGTCTTTTTCTGAGTTTCTCCTGTATTCTGACAGTGCCCAAAGGAGCCATTTTGCCCTGTGCTCTGACCTCGCTCAAAGGGGCTCTTCTGTTCTGTGTTCCGATCGGATGGTCTGGCTACTTCCCCAACTAATTCCCAGCTATATGCAGGCGCGCGCGCTCACGCGTGCGGAATTCTCCACCCGATCCCGCGAGTGCACGGGGCCCAATCAGCATCCCTGCTTGTGAGCGGCGGCTGTGCGCATGACTATCCGACTGTGTGCGAACATCGCGTCCTCTCGCGGCTGTGCACAGTGGCTGTGCATGTGCGCATACGCTATCCCGGTTGTGCGTGAGTATCCCGACTCCGCCCGACTGTGCGCAGGGCTATGTGCGTGCGTTGTCCTATCCCTGTAGTGCCGGGGTGTGCGAGTGAGTGCGCGCGTCTGCGCGCTCCCTATCCTGTCAGTGCGCGGACACGTGAGGGTGTGTGCGCGCGATCTCTAACCCGTACAAGGGGTTGTGCGCTGACGCACGCCCGTGCTCCCCTGTCCTTTCCCGCAGTTGTGGGGGTGCGCGCGCGGTTGCCCGCGGAGCACCCTCGTCCGTTCCCACAGGTGCGCGGGTGTGCGAGCAGTTGCACGAGGCGCTCCCCCGTCCGCTCCCGCAGGTGCAAGGGTGTGCGTGCAGTTGCGCGCGGGGCTCCCCTGTCCTTTCCCGCAGGTGCGCAGGTGCACGCGCAGTTGCGCGCGGAGCTCCCTCGTCCGTTCCCGCAGGTGCGCGGGTGCGCGTGCAGTTGCGCGCGGTGCTCCCCCGTCCACTCCCGCAGGTGCGCGGGTGTGCGCGCAGTTCCGCGCGGAGCTCCCCTGTCCGTTCCCGCAGGTGCGCGGGTGAGCGGGCCGTGCGCGCCTGCTCGCCCTTGCGCCTGTGCGTCCGCGCTCGACTGCGCGCGAGTGCGCCCGTGCGTCCGAGGACTGTCGTGGGCGTGCGCGCTCGCCGTTCGGTGTGCGCGTGTCCGTCCGTACGTGGTGACGTGCACGCGCGTGCGCTCGGGTGCGTGGTGGAGCGTGGAGTCGTGCGTGTGTGACCTCTCGTCCGCTTCCCCGTGCGTGTTACCTGCTCGTTCTCTCACCCTGTGCGTGTTGGAGAGCGTTCTTTCTTCGGGCGCCCTTTGCTTCTCCTGCCAGAGGTGCCCAACTCCACGTGCGCCTTCCACTCGTGCGAGTCCAAAGTCCGTGCATGCGAGAAGTGTCCCTGCCCCGGGCCCGGTTCGGCTTTTATACTTTGTCGGGCCCCTTCCTGAAGTGTGTCCCAGCCCTTGTGCGCACCGAGGCTGCCAACAAGTTGCAGCGCCCCGGTACCGGACCTGTGCCTGAGCCTGATTGGGCCCCCTAAGAGTTTTTGGTGAGGCGGGCCTTTTTGTCGGGAACCGGGCCTTTTGCAGCGCCGTGGTACCGATGCTCTCCCCGAACCTGTCCCGGGTTTATTTGATCCTAGGTGGTCCCCACCCACAGGTGGTACCGGACCCTTAATAAAAACCCCGTAGGTACCTTCGAAATTCTAAGTTGTCGGCCCATTCCCGGGCCTAGGACCGAGTACCTCTTTTCCTTAGGGCCAAGGCCTCCCCATGTGGCCGGTCCCCACCATTCGTCCACGCAGGGTATTCCTGGAACTCGGTCGCTTGTGGTAACCTCGGAGGCTGCCGCCGCTTGAGATGCCCGAGGCCTCGCGTTAAGCGCCCAACGCCTCTTTCTCCATGGCTTTTCTGCCGACCTTTAGTGTAATTCTCGTCCCTTGCGGTCGTGCCCTTTGTGCCAATCCCTCGGCAAACCCTCCGCTGTGATAGTCTCTTTATGCCCGTCGGCAACTTACGTTCACGCCCTCTTCACAAGGGTATCGGCCTTTGATGCTCGAGCCCCATCCAAACTGAGTGTCGTGGCCCGACCACTCGCGCCGTCAATCTGTCGCCGCATTTTTCCATGGCCCGCCGAGTCTCTGTCAGGTAAAATCAGTTAAATAGTATCCTCGTCGCGCTGTCGCACTTTTCCCAGTCGGGCCACTTCGGACGACCGGAAAGCCAACAGGTTGTCACGCAGGATTTTGTATGCGATTGCAATAATAAAATAAGTTAATTAAAGCAAATCCCTTCCTGTTGTGTGTGTCCGGCTTCGAGCGAGACCCTTCAATTACGGTCTTCACCGGTCCCCGGTCTTAAGAATCTTTTATTTTAATTCGGAACAGCAGAGAATCATGCAAATAATAATCATAAAATTATGGAGCGCTATGCATGCATCAATTATGTCAATCTGATTTTGAGAACTGTGACAGAATCATCCAACAAATCAATCATCAAGCAAGAACAATGCAAGAAGCAAGACCGACTGACTGACTTGGGCAAAAACAGTCAAATGAATGAGGGAAGAATGAAAACTCATAATAGTCTCAGGAAGTACATATGGAAGAGAGCATGGCCAACACCGATCAAAGAGTCCTCACTCCTCCCTCTGAACCTCACACTCATCCTCTCACTTTGCTGTCCGTCGTTTGGGTTTCTTGCCATGTCTCCGTACTCTCTGAGGTTGTGGCTTCTGAATGTAAAGGTACTTGAAGCCCACTAGCTCCAAACACTTTCATCCAAGTCCCATGATACGGAAGTCAAGCATGACACAAAATTGTTCCCATAGAGTGGGGAGATATGGCTGAGAGAAAATGCCCCTCCTGAGATGTGGAAACTCGGAGGGTTCAGTCACTGCCTCGTAGTCGATCTCTGCTGGCGATACGTATCTCCTGGCCAAATCCACCAGTCCTCCCCAATAAGAGTCGTCAGTAAGATAGTAGGGGACCGGCGGTTTGGGATAGTCAGTGAAAAGCTTAGGACCAAAGCTATTGACTAGCTTTGTGCCTCCCTGGAATCTCTCAGCTCTCCATTGCACAAACCCAGTTGCTGCAGCCCACACTGCATCAAAATGAGGGTGTATCTCGTTCCCCTTTTTCAGGAAGATCCGCAGATCATTGACTGTACCGCCAGCCAACTCAGTAAGAACAATGTAGATAGCCAGATCTTCATGCTTAAACCCATCAATACTGACATACTTGTAGGGGAAGCTCTCCCTGGCAGCGATCAGGTTGAGGCTGTCAAGGACCGACTGATCAACTGTGATGGGGTTGATCTCTCTCATGTGTTCGGATAAGTAGTTACTCCCTGATAGAGAGAAAAGACAGCTTGACTGACGGGCTCCTGAATGCTTTGAATGTCGTTCTGGGTGTTGCTCTGAATGTTGTTTATGAATTATGTTGATCTGAATACCTTTTCTGAATGCTGATCAGGATGCTGATCTGAGTGTCAACTAAAAGTTGATTGTCTTGATGATTGATTGCTGCTTGACTGCTGGTTGATTGCTGCCGTCTTGAATTAACTGTTGCTTGCCGAACAGACGATAATTGTCACTAGACGAACAAACCCTTAGTTGCCATCTAAGCGCTGTCCGGAGGTCATCCGAAGGCTACCTGAAAGCTGTCTGAAAATTATCTGGAATTCGCTTGAAAGCTGTCTCAAAATTATATGAAGTTTGCCTGAAAGCTGTCTGAAAATTATCTGAAGTTTGCTTGAAAGCTGTCTGAAAATTATATGAAGTTTGTCTGAAAGCTGTCTGAAAATTATCTGAAGTTTGTCTGAAAGCTTAATTGTATGTTGCTCGGTCATTACCAACGGCACTGTGCATTGCACACCGAAAGCACCGTCGAGTGTTGATCAACACTGACAGCTCTGAGTACCAGGGTCGTACGTCGCTGAGTCTGTTCTCTGGTTGTCTGAGTCTGGTTTCTGGTTGTCTGAGTCTGGTCTTTGGTTGTCTGAGTCCGAGTCTGGTCTCTGGTCTGGTCTCTGGTTGTCTGAGTCCGGTCTCTGGTTGTCTGAGTCCGGGTTAGACACTGGTTGAGTGCTGATCTGGAAACTAATTGCTGGATAGTTGAATGTTGAGATAACTGCTGATTGGATGTAGACTGATTGCTACCCTCAGTGTTGAGCCTTGCGCATTAGTAACAGTACTCAGCACCTTCCACTGTTAACAGCGCCGAGTATCAAGCACTGTGTATTGGTTACTGATCAGATTCACTAGTGGAGTCCTCTATAAAAAAAAAGATTTGTGCACTTTCATGCTCTCTTAGAATTTCGCCCTGGTTGGCTCCAAACTTTCCAGCAATGAAACGGTATTGTGCAGCTTTCCACTTGGCTCATAGATATAGAAAACGTACTCCATGAGCTTATAGTGATTTTCTGCCTTCTCCATAGCAAACTCCCTCAGAAATCTCTTGTATTCCTCAGTCTCACCAACTACCCTATTTTCCCAACCTTCCGTTTTTGCTTGGCGTAGGGTGCAGGTCACAACCAGGATATCCTTGCTTCCCATATCTCTCCTACTATCCTTATCTTTCCCTTCTGGCGCGAGATTAAGGAAACGGGAAACGCATCCCCCTGACCCCTTTTCTCGTCTAACAGTTAACAATGTGTATTAGGAGACGCCCCCTTTGTTTGCGGGTTCGCACACACACACACACACACATATATATATATATATATATATATATATATATATATATATATATATATATANCACACACACACACACACACATATATATATATATATATATATATATATATATATATATATATATATATATATATATATATATATATATATATAGATATATATATATATATAGATATATATATTCCCTCACCTCCTTTCCTAGTAAGACTCAGGGAAGCACTAGAACACAGTTGTTGGCCTTAGTGAGTTCGATGAGACTTCTATAAGCAGTCCGTATCTGTGACTCTTCAGATCAAGATATTAACACTCTGAGTTGTGTAACTGCGTGTTTACAAAAAATTAAGAAGTGAGCGAAGCGAAGATTCTCATTGAATGTAGATTGCATACCCCTTTCGTTCGTACTTTGCACATAACGACATCTGTACCCTTGGCTCGATTTCTACACTGGGCGAGATGCGCACTAAGCAGAGCATTAACATCAGCCACTAGTTAGTATAGCACTAACAATACGCGTAATGCACTCAGTCTATACAGCACACACGTGAGAGTCTGGTCACCACAAAATCAGATTGACAAAGCTCTGCTCACAAACATACCTTAGATGGGGGGATTTTAAGCTAACACTCGCTTAATAGCTTCCTCTTTATACCCAGCTCAGCATCTTTGGATGCAGCGCTAGTCCCCGTCAATCAGAAACTTGACGAGCAAGTACGCAACTTTTATGAGTATTGCGCAGCTTCTCCCCATCAAGCATCCTGATTAAGAATGCAAGTCACGGGGGTAATTATTCTAAGATTTCAAAGACTTTTATCTTTTATAGAGGGTGCAAACCCCGTCTGACAGGCTGAAGCCCCTTCAACGCGTACCGTGAACCCGGAGTCCATCAAGAAAACTCGTCAAAGTCAGTCAACAACCTCTCATACACGAAGATTCTTCAAACAAAGGATGTAATAGTGACTCGTAGTTACCTTAATCATAAAAGTATATCACAAACATGGGGTTGAAAAGCCAAGCAAGAGTACAAGTGAAAACCCTGCTTTAGCACATGTTTATCCTAGTTCAGTAAGACTTCGAATCCTCTAACTCCGTGAGTGGATTATTAAATCAGCACTCACGCAGAGTAGTAGTGGCGATCAAAAGGCACAAATTCTTGATGATTCAACCACAGGTAAGAGCAACCATCCCTCCGTAAGGTCATTCAGCAGACCAGTCATCATCAACAGACAGATTATTATCAAACAGAATTGAGAACGATCAACTACTAAAACTACATTGTCGAATAGCAAGCGTTATTACGCCAGAAGTGGTTGTTTTCTCGCGCTAGTGACCAAAACTAAATTCACTCATTCCCAATCAGTGACTTACTCGATGCTCACGACTCAAAACAAACTACCAAACATACGCTGAATTACGACAGCTAGCAGCAGTAAGCTGTTCTATGAACTCTTAACTACCATGGCGAGGCCAACGCAAGGACAGATTGAGCCACGTTCGCCCGAGGGTCAGGGTTACCTGATGATTTCGCCCTCTCCTCCATTAATCACCCTCGTAACTAGATCACATGGTCCCTCGCACGCAAACCCCTTCTCTTTGTAACTCAATTGACAGATAGTTGACAATCGCGAGAATGTACTCAAAGTATCGAAGATAGCACCGAGAAGTACGCCAAGAAGAGTTTCAGCCTCCGTACTTCAACGAAAGACACAAAAAGGGGGGAGGGAGTCAATGACGTCAACCATTCATCTACATATTGATCACTTCACGGAGCTTTGACCCTCTCCCCATAAGCTCGATCATCAGGATACATGCGCCAACGCCCCCCACCTCCGCTACGGACTCACTCTTCTTTGCCCTGAGGACCATTCGACACATGGCACGTCCTGCTTACAGGCAGTCTGCTGACCTCTCCACGAAGGGCAAGACTAATACCTTCGGCATGTGATGGTGGTGACTTCAGCCAGGAGAGTGAGGGTCAAAGTCTTCTGTAATGCTAGTGTTGACATCAACATCGCTTCTCCTGCATACGACACACTTACACGCTCACACAGGGGTGACGTCAACAGCTCTAGCAGAACGATCCCCTTCTCTCTCTCTTTCTACATTCACGCGCACCCCATCTCACCCTCACTCACACTCGCCAACTGAGCATTGTCCAGACGATCATTCGCGCACCACGCCTCCCTCTGCGTGAACATGCCACGCATAGACTGAGCATGCTAGTCACAGCCTCCTGCTTTGTCCCGCTTTCCACGAGCGCACTAGTCTCGCACTTCTCTGACAAACGCAGCAAGCTGACGCTCCATGCTCGTGCATGTCCAAAAAAAAACGTTTCACGTCAACCACATTGCACGCTCTTTGACCCTCTCTCTCCACACACCCGGGACGTTCCCCCTGTCGCGCGTGTATGTGTACCTCCCTATCGGGTTTAGTTCCGTGCACCACCTGCCCCCACGTTCAATGGTCCTGCCCCTGTTGGCCTCGCTCTGCCCTGGGCCGAACTGGCCTCGGGCCCAACTTCCACTTGTCCCGCCAGCGGGTGGTTTCGACGGATCTGGTCCAGTCCATGCCAAGACTGGATATCCGCCTCTCGATCGCTCATCTCCGACTCTCCCTCCGAGGCCCTGTCATTGTGTTGCACCTCTCTTGTCGTGGTTCCAGTTGACGAGTCATCCTCGTGGTAGGTGACCGTTACCCGCATACCCGCAGTCACCCCGTCTCGCCTGCACCTCCACTCGGCCCTGTTGCGCGCCTCGGTAATAGCTGCCTGTAGTCCCTCATCCCTTCTCATCTCTTGTTCCCGATGACCACAGACGTTAATCTTTAACCTCACCTCTCCCGTAGACTTTCCGTAGGTCAGTATGGTCTCAACCAAGGGCCCCTGCTCGTCACCCCGTTCCCACGTCCAGGAGTACCTCATATACCTCGGCCTATAGCCACGCAGACCATTCCGATACGCCATAGCCGCCTTCTCTTCAATAGCCAGTGCCAGCGCTCAGTTCGTACTAGCACTGCACATGAGGCTACCGGACAGGCTGAGTCCAGACTATCAAGAAATCGAAGCCTCAACACATTATCACTGTTTACACTTGCGGGGCAATGACATACCCCTCACAAGGAACAACCCATGTTTTATAGTGCTCAGAGGGGCCGCGATCCCCACGTACTAAATGGGGAATCTGATAATAATTTAGAATTTTCAAAATTAACAAAATATACGACTCAAATAATTTCGAACAAGACAAAAAGAAGACGAGAATTCCCAACAGCTAGAACACAGGCAGGGTTCTCGCTGTGTAGTCGTCGATGTCTTAAATCCCCGAACACGACCTCCGATCAGAAGGAATAATCCCATAACGGGATACCGACAGACACAGTTACCCCTTTAAGATGCACTATCGCCCTAGCTCTACTGGGTACCCGTGTCCGATGGCAAGGAGGGGGCTTATGACTCTCCACGGAGAGTGATAGGCTCCCTACCAATGCGGCCGCGGGTCGCCCCTCTTTTGGGGTCCTACAACGCGACACTCAGTCGAACAAGCTTGGCGCAGGTGATATATGAGGGGTCGGCCTGCTTAGTCCGCAAAACGTAGCTCAAGCCCGGATTTCCGACCGTTGGCCTTCACACGAAATGACAGTCCTAAAGGTAAACCGAGTCTGGCAATCATACGAAAAGAAAACTAGGTAATAATATCAATAATAACAATAATAATAATAGTAATAATTGCAGAAAAGAAAAGGATGACCTTTCAAAATTCCTCTGCGCAGCAGCCTCGCCTGAACAGCGATTCGAATCCACGCACAAATTTAAAGCCCGACTTTCAACCTTTTCCCTTTTTCTTTCTTTTTCATACTTTTCCTTTTTCAGACACCACTGTATCTACCCCCAATCTCAGCTACTGGAGTCCAGTGCGCGGCTAAAATGTCTGCAAGGGTCGCTATCACGTCCCTGCACCTGGCCCGGATCACAACCATCAGGACCAGACGGTCCTTTCAACTCCATGCAGGCTGGGTTACCTGATAGCAACTACGACTCATGAATTGAACCACTGGCCATCCCCGAATTAAAGCCAATGCTCAGGTCATTGCATAGGGTTTGACAGTTAGCTTTTATTTTCTTTTCCCATACTTTCTTTTTCTTTACTTTTCTCTTCTTGGTCCCTCATCTACCTTGTGCACTTGACCCATAACCTGGCAAAGGGGGACTCGGCGCGCAATAAATAAGGCAACGCCCGTCCCTATACTCTCGCGTCCCAGGGCGAACCCGGCGGCTACCACGGCCATAGGCCGGTCGTTCTCTGCTGTACAGCAGGGCGCCGAGCCTGCGTGGACCAACGACCCCTCAACCATTACCCACCCCACCCACTGAGACAGCCCATGCCCCATCGGCTGTAATCAATAGGGGGCAATCAACCACCCAATCCCCTTGCGAGGCCAAACAGACATGATGTGGTGAGCAAAAATAGCGGCCGTCAAAATAGGACCCCTCAAAGTTTCCTCGGGGCCTCAGGCATAACACAGGTCTGTGTGGTCCCAGTTTCTTTTTTGTCTATTTTCTCTTTCTTTTGCATGACGCGCACAGAATCAGTCTGAGATTTCTGCTTTTTTTCTGAGCATTGCTCCTTGTGGTTTTTTTTTTTTTTTTTTTTTTTAACTACACTATGTTCTTCTCTCAAATTCTTTTTTCGCCTTTCACTACCTTCCTACCACTACTCCTAAGACTATATAGAGGGGGCCCCTGCAAGCATAGGGCCTCGCAAACGAGGTAATTCATGTTGCCCCCCGCCCCAACAGCGGTAGTCAGAGATGGGTTGGGGCCACTGGTGGGGGTCCGGCTGATGCAAAGACCGAGCATTTTGCCAGTAGCTGCGCCTCCCTTTCTCATCGTCCCCCACCCCTCATCGAGTAGCGGCAGAGGCTATGGCCAACACTCTCCCACACACCAGACACAACCCACTCAGGCTCACACTCACACCCGTGTTGGTCATAGACCCCGCAAATACCGATCAGGGGTATCCAGAGGACTATCACAGTCCGTTGGCACTAAGTGCGCCGCAGACGGCCATGGGGCTTGAACCCACAACCTCCTGCATGCCTGTTGCATGCCTGATTTGCCCTTGTTAGGGTTTCGACTGAAGGTACTGATCCCTCAGATTGTTGCAGAGATTCCATAGTCTTCATAGTTTCACAAGACGATATGGGGACGCTGGACCCAATTTCCAGCAGATATAAATCATAGCATCGGTAGTACACATCTCATCATGGCTAGGGTTTCAACTGATTGGATTGATGCCTCAGATTATTGTTGAGATTCTATAGTTCACATGGATAGGGACGCTGGACCTGTGTTCCGGCACATAGATTCACACCATTGCATAAGGACGCCGGACCTGATTTCCAGCAGATACATTTCATCATTGTAAATGGACGCTGGACCCTATTTCCAGCAGGTGTAGCTCCCCACCAATAGATGGAGCCTTCGACGCCGGGGCCTATTTAACGGGGATGCTCTTATCACCTCGTTAAGTAGGTTTCCCGTAACGGGGATGCCATTGCTAGTGGGACCATGCTCCTGGTTACCACCAGGGGATTAACTGAGCAGGGTGCTGATTTTCTTTTATTTATTATTTTTTCTTTTTTGGGGTGTACTGTGTGAGTTTTTTTTTTTCTTTTTTCTTTTTTTCTTTTTTAGGGAAACTGCTCCTGAGTCACCCGTATAGTTTGAAATAGGCAAGAAAAGACAAAGTGGCACCGATGTCATTGTTTGAGTTTCAGAATGTGCAAGTTTAGCGGGGGGTTGAAACTGTGGCCTTTTTTTCTTAAGTGGCGTGAATGCAGATTTAGCAGCGTCTTTTCTTGCCCTGTTTCGAGAACTGCTGAACTTGCCGATTCCAAACTCTAGGTGTGACCCAGGAGCCGTTGCCCCCCCCAAAAAAGGGCTGGGCGGGCTACTGGCAGTTTAAACTGCCAGTACACGCCCCCAGCCTTGCTGAAAAAGAAACTTGTCACCTACAAAAACTGATGATGCTCACCCGGCGCCACCAGCGGAAAAAAAAAGAAAGTGCGCCGCTGGTGGTTCGGAAAAGCTTGGTGCGCAGTAAGGCACCTTCAGGCCCAGGTCTACTGGTGGTGATGGGATCAGGCCCAGGTGTACTGGTGGTGATGGGATCAGGCCCAGGTGTACTGGTGGTGATGGGATCGGGGAATAGTCTACACAGTACACACGCATACTCTCCACGACAGCTCCCTGAAAACATTTTCAACACATGGCATGTTGGTGACATGCCAGCAGGAAAGCAGCCTGACGTGCACAACTATTTAAGTGTGGCATGTCAAAGCCACAACGGCATATCAGGCAAGTAATATGGGGTTGGGGGGGAGGAGTGCAGGGCAACAGGTCGCAGTTTTCATGGCAGAGGCTGGCAGTGACCATGGGTTCGAACTACTCCGAGCAGGGATTATGGCGTGTGCATGGTAACCGAACTGTGCCCGTATGGAGACACAATGGCATGCGTTGTGTGTGTGTGTGTGTGTGTGTGTGTGTGTGTGTGTGTGTGTGTGTGTGTGTGTGTGTGTGTGTGTGTGTGTGTGTGATGTATTGAGAAACAAGAAAAACAAAACAAAAAAAGCACGGTAGAAAATCACCCATATAAAGAACTGTGGAAGAGGGGCAAGGCCATGTGTAGAGGGGTCTCTTCCGACTCGGAGTTAGCATGAATCTGGACAAGGACCTTTGAGTAACTGCCTCCAGGTCCATATGACTTCGGATGAACATAGCACCCAGTTGAACAAAGGTCGTCCCATCCCCATCGTGCTGCTGGTATCCCTTGGGGGTATATAGCCCAAGCGGGACTGGGTTGGACATTCGATGTCGCGCATAGGAACATATAATTGTCCCATTTGATGCATTGTGCATATTCTTGTGGGTTGGGCAAATATGGGCAAACATGGCTTAGTGAAATTTTCAATCTCTAAGATTTCTTTTGCAGAGTCCCCGCATCCCCAACACACCCCTATCACAATCGACCTTTATCTTGAGTTGTGGAGACATATGTTCCAAATTGTCTGTACACTGCCCTGATACCCCCAATCCCAGCCAACCTTCACAGGTCGACTTGCACTGATAATTTGATAAATGCCCCC
>BFEA01000574.1:600186-614468 GCA_003427395.1 Chara braunii
GAGGAATGAAGATACTCACATGGGGGAAAAGAATATTCGGTCCCGGTCACCCATACACAAGACCCGTGGTGCTATGCCTGCAAGTCAAGAGGTCACCTGTCCACTGACGACTCGTGCCCGAATAACCAGAAACATAAGAATCAGAGGTCTTGTTGTCCCCCATCCGAAAGATGAAGAAATATGGTTCCCTGAAGACAAACAACTGGAAGGTTGGACCTTCAGAGCATATGAGGATGACAAGCCTGGCAAATGGATTTGGCAAGGGAAAGGTAAACCGGCAGCCTTCCCGGTGGGGGCTAGACACATTGTCAAGGACGACCCCAAACAGAAAGGGAAACAGGGGGCCACTCCGGAATCGGATGCACGCATATCAGGAAGGGGTGCGGCCACCACCTTGGGTGATTGGGGACACGATGGGAATGGGAACAAAGGATTGGTATATAGGGGTGGGGGAAAGCAGAACAATATGCGTTTGGCCCCCCAACCCCCCCAGCCCCCAACGACCGTGCCCATCCCGGTCCCACGCACCCCCCTCCAAAAATACATAGCCAAACCAAATGGGGAGCAGAAACAACCATCACCTCCTCCCCCCGATTCCAAAGAACACTGGACTAAGAAAAAAAAACAAAAAGGAGACCAACAGTAACAGTGGGGACCCACTTGGCATGGCTACCGCGGCTGACGTCCCCCTGTTGAAGATTGAGACAGGGCCTGTAATGGACCACACAGAAGGGTCAGTTGTTTTTTGTCGACGGGTAATATTGTCATATCTGCGCCTGTCTTGTTTCGATCGACGTTTGCCCATTACGGATTTTGATGGGCATGAGTGGTTGAGGCTCTTCCAGCCCTAATGGGAAGAGGCGTGTGTTTGCGGTGTATTCAAATTTATAATATGAGCCTTGGGCACTGGGGCGTGACGCACGCACAGTGGCTTGAAGCGCTAGAGGTGGCTACATCATAGGTTGACGTGGCACAAACATCCCACACATGGCATTCTGCGATGTGTTTCGCGTATGGTTTCCATAGCTACCACCTTATATAAGTGGTGGTCAATCAACTCGTGTGGTTATGGATATGGGTACATTGTATCTGTCATAGTCAATGGATTCCAGCGAAGAGAGCCCTGAGTAACACCTAAGTGTGGGAGAGAGCGTCTACAATTCAAAGGAAGTTTATGTGTTTTCTCGAAGACATCGGAAAATAATGGAGAGCGAGCCTTTACTCTAGCGGAAGGAAAGTCTATATTGTCGATAATGCTAAGGGAGAGCTTAGGCGCATCCAATTGAGTGGGGTTAGCGGATCACATCATGTCAGGAGAAGTGAGTATATAATCAAGTGAGACACCTAAGTGTGGGAGAGAGCGTCAACTCTATTCACAAGAAGTAGAAATGTTTTTTCTACAGGAAATTGGAAAAACTGGGGACAATGAGCATCTACTCTTGTGCAAGGAAAATCTCTGTGTCTTTTTTTCGGTAGCGCTAAGAGAGTACTTAGACACAGTCAACAGAGAGGGGGTAGATGATCATTAGCCTGGTTCTTACATCACGTCATGAGAAGAGAGTATCTACGCTAATTAGAGGAAGTCTAAGTGTTTGTTTTCGATAGCGCTAAGGGTAAAATTCGACACATTCAATCGAGTGGACGCAGCTGATCAAGTCGCTGGTCGATAGCGCTAAGGGTAAAATAAGACACATTCAATCGAGTGGAGGCAGGTGATTAGAGGGCTGGTCGTCATATCGAGACACCTCTGGGATATTGTTCTCAGCTCCAACGAAGTAAGTATCACTGCACTTTTGATAGTGCTAATTGAGTGGGGGCAGTTGATCAGTTGGCTGGTCGTCACATCGCCTCAAGAAAGTGAGTATCTGGTCGTCACATCGAGACACCTCTGGGATAATGTTCTCAGCTCCAACGAAGAAGTATCACAACACTTTTGATAGTGTTAATTGAGTGGGGGCAGTTGATCAGTCGGCTGGTCGTCACATCACCTCAAGAAAGTGAGTATCACAACACTTTAGATAGTGCTAATTAGGGGGGGGAAGCTGATCAGTCGGATGGTTGTCGCATCATGATAAGGAAGTGAGTATTACAGTAGACAGAAGGGATAGGGGGAAAGGGTAGGAAATGTGATAATATAGGCAAAGAAGAGCACGGGGAGAACGAAATAGGTAACGGAGAAGGAGGAAGTCTTAACAATTGTGGGTGAAGGTTCAAGTGAGGCCAATGGCGGGTCAACAGTGGGTGACAAATCAGATACGAGGAGCAGCAACAAGTGGGTGAGAAATAGGCAAGGATGCAACATAATTCAAGTAAGCTTCCTCTCCTCATTATTCTTTGTCTACCCTTGGAACCTGACACTTTATCCCCTGGGAAAGGTACCCCTTGGCCAATTGTGGGATATGATAATCGAAACAGAACAAAAAGGATAAAGCATAAGAAGTAAAGAAAATGGATAGAAGAGAGTGATAACGGAACACGTAGGGTCGCAACAGAAAAGAAGTCTATCTGGAGATTTCTAATATTCATCATGTTCTTCTGCCCAACTGATTGACACGAGAACCAGAAAAGGAAAAAGCAAGAAAAAGGAAAGGAAATGTATAAGAAGAACAGAAGGGGGAGAAGGAAGACAGGTAAGAGGAACAATTAGGGGTGAAACAGAACAAAGCTTACCTCAAGTATTCATAATCCTCCTCTTCCGCTTCACAATTTTTTGCACTGTTTTCTTCCTCTCCATGATTTTGAGTTAATTGGTTGGGGCACAACACAACGAAGTGTACCTTCACAATCTTCTTCACTGACTTTCCTTCTACTGTTGAGAGGTTAAAAGAGGATGAAGTTCAATTGCAGACGGGCCAGAGGGCCTGAGTCCCTTCTCTTCTATCAGGGAGCAATGCGTCACACTCTGTTCAGATAAATATCCCCTGCTTCATACGAGAGACCTATATACTCATATGCGAGCAGAGTGAACAACAGTATTTCAATGGCATGGAAGGGAGACAGAGGAAATGGAATGAGGCAGGCAACGCAGAGTATAGTAAGAAGAGTTGAAAACGGGTCTCAATCTGAGGGGAGAACGACTGCACGAGTTGGACAAATGCAACAACAGGTCCTAGAAATGGAACTAGAAACTCGTCAGGTTCCCTCAAAGGAACAGGAATGCATCAAAGGATCTCAATCAATGGAAATGATAATGGTGGAAGGAGGAGAAGAAAATGAAGGGGAGAAGAAGGAGAAAATGAACGAGATGTTAACCGAGGAAAAATATAATGAAAAAAAAAACGAGCAGAAAGGAAGGATGCAGAAATGATAGAATCAACCACCATAGATCAATCAACTCAGGCATCGGAAAGAAGGCAATCTGCACAAACAGGGAACCCCGATAGGAATAAAGATCCTCAATCATCATGGGCCAAAAGAATAAGAGACACTCCACAGAATAAGGCCCTTAACATCAAGAGACCCTCGATTGGGCCCCGGGGCACACCAGCAGAGGAACTGAGAGTTCCCCTCAAAAATCTTTCGTCTGCTAGGGCCTACTTTCTGTCACTTTTCCTCCTCCCGTCGAAAAATTTGGTCATTGAACAAGGGGGTAGAAAGACATTAATGAAGTCCTATCCGACGGAGAAGCTGACACAAAGGGATGCGGTCTATACAAAGCACGCCAGCAACTGGATTTTCTATGATGACAACACTTATAAATCAATGAACGACAAAATTAAATGGATTTGCAAAAAACTAGAGGCTATGAAAGGAAGTCCAGAGGCTGTGACAAACTTCGTCTTGATCCAACCAATCTCACCAACGGTTCTCACCGTCTTGAGCCTCTTCGATCAGGACAAGAGGCAGATGAACAATTGGAAGAAAATGTTGTAGGATAGAGCGAAGGTAAGGATTTATCCATGGCTGCTCAAGAAGGTAGGTCCGAAAGAAAGAAGGAATCAACTAATGAGAGAATTTTATTGGGTAGAACTGAGGCATATTCCAGTGGAGGTGCAAGCGGCGTTTACAACAGTTCAAAATTGTAGATTTCATTGACCTCTTGCCCACATATGTGGCAAAGAGGGATGATTATCTGATGTTGGCCTTAGACCTACAGAAGGACCAACCGTTTTCGCTAGATGATATCATCCCATTCAAAATGGGTGGGAGAGTGTATCAGATTCACACGGCGCACAAGTTTTGGCCCTGGTGCTTTAAATGTAAAGCATATGGGCATCTCAACACGGAATATGCATGTTCACAACACCCGCAACATACATCGTTCCAGGAACAAAAACTGAAAAGGGATCTACAGAGGTTGAACAGATGGTTACCAATGTCGTCTGGGTATGAGGGGTGGGTCTACAATGATGATTTGAACCAGATGGGTCAGCCGATTGGCTGGTATTGGGAAGGGAGGGGGGACTGCCGCAAAACACCACGACCACCTACAGACTGGATACCGCCTGTTCACCAGCAGCAGCAACAACACCATCAACACCATACATTGCAGCAACAAGCAAGAACAGGTAAAAGACAATTTTCTCAGTCCACACAGTCTCAGAGGAATCAATTGCGGAATAGGGTTAAATCTGCAAATGTACCAAGTACTGTCCCGAAAGAACTACAGCAGGAGACATTGGGCTCACACCAAGGGCTGCAGGGTAGACATAGAACCAATGAAACACAGCAACAGTCATTGGGCCAACAAAAAGGACTGCAGAGCGGGCAGGGAGGCAACGAAACACATCAACAGAATCAGGATCCCAAAACGATTGACCCTTCACCGTCCAAATACATGCCAAAGACTGGGTTGAGCCCAGAAACCGAGTGGAGGGTAGTTAAAAGAAAGGAAAATAAAGTTCTGGAACAAAGTCAGGAGCAGGGGCAAACAGGAAACGTTAAAGAAGGGTCTGAAAGTGTAATGGGATCTGGGGTAACAGAGGCAAGAAGAGAATCTCTGGAGGTGATGGAGGAGGATCATTTCAAGGAAGCCTTTGGACCACAAGCAATGGAAGTGGAGAGTGCTCTGATAGCTGCCTCTCCTCACATCACATTGGTAAGGAATGAATCTAACATGGATTTATTGTCTGATTTAGAGAATGAGATTACCAAAGTGGCGGATTGGATTATAGATAATTTCAGGATTAAGTTCCCGGATCCAAGTGAGGATAAATGGCAGCAAATCTTATGTCAGCTCATGCCTTTGTTGGCCAGCAGCGACAGTCTGAAGGAGGCGTTGTAGTATGGTCCGCCGCCTGGCTCGAATTGGGTAGAAATCATGAATAAGTTATTAATTATTATTACTGATAAGTTTCTCTCCCTCAATGTTTTGGGCAACATGCAACAAAATGTTCTAGAAAACATGGAACAGAAAGAGCATAACACAGAGCAGAAAGGCAAAGGGAGGAGGAAATTAAAGGAAATTGCTAGAAGAAAGGGGGAAAGAGAGACGGTGAATTTCAGGGGAAGGTCACAGCAGAATGTCAAGAGGAACTGGTCGCTCAATGACCGACTAGCAGCTATCCTCAGAACTTCATTGCCGACAAAAAAGATGAAGCATCACATCCTCACTCCCAGGAAAATAAGAAAGGGAATGAATAGCAAAAAAAAAAAAAAAAAAAAAAAAAAAAAAAAAAAAAAAAAAAAAAAAAAAAAAAAAAAAAAAAAAAAAAAAAACTTCAAGTCGGTAAGCGGGAAGCAACTGAAATGGGAGATGCACAGACAACAGAGGAGAGACAGCCTCCCAATCAAAGGATTAGTCCAGAGGAGAGACAATATTCACATCATAAGATTAGTCCCACTAATTACGACAATACTCAGATTGATTTGAAGAGGGCAGTTGGGTTAAAAGAAACAGCAACTGAGCAAGGGGGAACATAGGCAACACAGGCAACACAGGCAACACAGGACAGAAGGAAGGAAACACACTCCTCCAATTCGAACACGGAATAACCTGCAGTTGAAATCATATTATTGGACCCAAACCACTTAGTGAAGCACACAGAGCTGCACGACGCACATCTCATTTCTAAGGCCCCTTGGCCCAATCAAGCTTTAAATGGAAAAGATGGTAACAACCAGGAGGAACTTGTCAGCTACCAGTAGGAAGGGATCGACAACAGCAACAGTCTGATCTCAGTCTCACCCCATGTCTATGAGCCAGAAGCTCCGCAAAGGGAGATTGGGCCAAATACTGAGAAACAAATATCACTGGAGACGATAGAAGTAATATTAGAGGTAACAGGGGGGGGGGACTTTGTGCTAATAGCTGACAATAAAAAAGCAGAGGTCAACGAATTGACTCAGTCACAAAGTCAAGTGGTTGATCTGACAGAAGACCTGCAACACAGGCAGCTGGGGGAAGAAATTGGAACAGAAACAAACGCACAGTCAGCATTAGTACCAGAAATCACAAGCAAAAGACTAAGGCTAAGACAACTGTGGGCTACAGGACAGGGACAAGACTGCTCAATTAAACCAGGCATAGTGGTTATCCTTGTCAAGTTCAGGGAGGGTATATGGGAGATTGGGTTATTGGAACCACCGGGAGCAGTGTATGGGGAAGTTACATTGAAAGAAATCAAGTCCCCGTTCCTTACCCTGTCCACACTAACGGGGGGGAAAGCAGGTGAGACCCTCATCATGATAGAAATTATGAAGTATAGCAAGGAGCCGCTCCCTACTGGTCTTATGGCCGTTCTTAATGTAATTGCAGATCCAAACAAGATAGCAACTAAGGATGTATATCTCAAGTATGATGCAGCAAAGACAGTGGACCTCCGTTGGCTTGGTTCATAAGAATTAATGGATCTGCAGTTGCTAAAAATCAAGGCCAACAAATTCTGGACGGAAGATGAGGTATGCACCCTCCTAATGAGACTTTTGAGTTTTAGTATCCTAGAGGTGGGAGGACCATTAGACCAGGGCTCATGGCAAAAGAACTAATAACACTTTTTCTATTTGTGATCAGGATAAACTTGTCGGTGACTGGTTAGTGCCTAGAAGGTAAGGTTTAAATGACGGAATTTAAGGTGATTGATGCATTATATAACAAAGATAAAGGGTGGAAGTTGCTTAAAAGGAATGCGAAACTGGATGTCAGATCAATAAATGTTAATGGGTTGGCATCGGCTAAAGCGGCTAAGCGGCAAGCCATCATGAAACAACTAAAAGGCATTGAAGGAAAATAATGGCCAGATGTAATCTGTATCCAAGAGACTCATCTTATGAACACAGAAGCACACCACCACAATCACAAGGAAATATGGTCGTACCAGGCATACAGAGTCCACGCCCCCAGACCAGGAAGTGCAGGGGTGGCAGTATGAATTCCTTCAGATTCAAATGTGGAAGTACTGACCTGGGAAGCAGATAAGGTAGAAGGGAGATGGGTGTACATCCTTGCGATGCTTGAATTTGAAGTTGTCAGTATCCTAAATGTGTATGCACCCAATGAAATAGGTAATAGACAAAGTTTTTTTACCTCCTCACTCCCTCAGCTAAATATAGGCATCCCGATAATTATGGCGGGAGATTTTAACTCTGCCCCAGATCGACAGTTGGATAGATGGAGGATCCCGTCCCCCTGCCCTGACTATGTATAAACCGATGAACTAATCATTTCCAATTTATGTCAAACAATGAATTTATTTGATTCATATAGGATAATTAATCCTACACATAGAGCATTTTCATGTTTTAGGAAAGGAAGGTCAGGACAACACACAAAATCTCGTACTGACTTAATTCTTGTGGCAGAGGAGATGCAAGGAGCGCTGCAGGTAGCAAAAATTTTCCCTCGGTCTCCTTTCCCAGGACAAGATTATGCGATGTGTGTCACAATATTCTCATTTAGAAAGAAACCGGATCAAGGAAGAGGATATTATAAACTCAATATCTCCCATCTTAAAATAGACAACTTCAAACGATATCTCAAGGATGTTTGGGAGTTTTAAACTAAACAGAAAGATATCATAAAAGATGATATTAAATGGTTCAACAACGGCCTGATGTTTTTAGGACGTAAATGCAATGAATATTCAAAAACACTAGCAGCAGAACGTCATTCCAAGGAAATACGCATCTTACAACAAATACAAGAACTTAAATATCAGGAAACGAACTCAGAAAATTCAGAGGATACAGAAATTCTAAACACACTGGCAGAAGAGATAATTGAGTTGGAGCAAGAACTACTTAATCAAATGGAGTACCGCTGGCAAGGAACCAGGATCAAAGGGAAACTAAAAAAACACTACATGGAAGGATCGATGGATGCTCGATTCTTTGCAATGGCAAGGGTGAGGACCGGAAGAACAGTGATAGAAACATTAAAAGATTCATAAAATGGAGACGATGATTTGATCACGTCAACTGCAACCTGTACCGGAATAGCAAGGGACTTCTTTAAGAAACTATTCTCGTCAAAAATTGGGGATATCCCACAAGATCGGCGTAATGATGAAATTGCAGAATTCTTACTTCCATTAACTAAGAAATTATCCAATGAACAACAAGGGATGCTCGAAAAACCCCTGACAAAAGAGGAAGTCTGGATAGCCTTAATGTTAATGAATGAAGAAAAAAAAAACAGACATTGATGAATTTCCTAAGGAATTTTGAGAGTCAAGTTAGGATTTTCTCTCAATATCCACTAATGAATCAAATCAATGTGGAAAAGAAGTCGCCCATCTGCCTTCTGTTCTAGGATCTTATGAACTTTACCATGAAGTCTGGACAATAGGAGAGATGGGAGAAATCGTGGGTCAAGGGATATTAACTCTACTATACAAAAAAGGAAGTAAATCTAATATTAGAAATTACAGACCAATCACCTTACTAACAGTAGTTTATAAGATGGTAGCAAAAACCCTGACAAACCGACTAACAAAGGTCATAGCAGATATCATCCACCCAGTGCAGACTGGATTTATTAATGGAAGAAATATTCAAGATAATGTTTTATTAATTAATGAGATGGTCAAATTATCACGATAATCTAAACACAATGCGGCAATTCTGTTTATTGACTTTGAAAAAGCCTATGATCACGTGGATTGGTACTTCTTGGATAAGTGTCTCGAGAAACTAAAATTTGGACCATGTTTCAGAAGGTGGATTGGAATTCTACACCATAATGCTACCACCAGGGTAATGATTAATTGCAATGTGGCCCCACCCATCTCATTACAAAGATCTGTTAGGCAAGGGGACCCGATAGCACCCTTTTTGTTTGTAATTGTCATGACGACCTTGGCTGCAGACAACCTAAGGGAACATAAAGATATCAAGCGCATTCAAGTCACGTCAATACCAGAGGAAGCTATACATGTCTGCTCCCTATTTGCAGATGATTTATCACTCATGATTGAGGCATCACATGACAATTTGATGGCTGTGAAAAGAATGATGGACAAATTATGTTATCTCTCAGACATGAGAGTTAACTAGGGAAGTAAAACTCTAGGATGGTGGATTCATCATCAGGGAGTGCGACCTCCAGAACAACCCAGAGTGGAATGGGTAGCATTGGATACACCAATAAGAATACTAGGTATCTCTCTAACTGCGGAAGGAAAACCACTTGCCAATAATGAATGGATTACCCAACCAGCACAAGCGAAACTAGAGTTGTGGAAACACAAGCATACCTCTGTTATGGGACGTGCAATGATTATTAATAATGTGGTATTAGCCTCTTTGTGGTACAAGTCAGCTATTTGGTCATTGGACAAATCAGCGTTAAAAATCTTACAAAGACAAGTAGTAGCATTCCTATGGAGAGGAAATCATAAGAGTCAAAATGTCATTAGCTGGGTGACATGACAATCAGTAATACAACCAAAAGTCACGGGAGGTCTGGGAATCATTGATCCGACTACACAAGGAATGACTCTCTTCATCCAATGGATTAAAAGACTACTATTCAACCCACACACCCCTTGGAGTGATTTGGCACGGGAACAGATAAGACGATTAGCTCCCGTAGCCCCAGCTAATATTCACTCAATGACATGGTTAGAAAACAGATCATGGTCTATTTCTAGGAAGCTGTCAAAATGTGTAGAGGACCAAGACATCACAAAACGAAATGAGGCTATAAGGGACCTGAATAAGGATCCGTTTTGGACTAATCTGTTAAAAGTATGGAGAAAGTTTCCCTTACCAGATAAAGTGGCACCAGATAGATGGGAAGAAGTATCTCGACAACCCCTATTCAATAATGAATGGATTAGGGATTCACAACGATATGTACGCCACTGTATGGACTCACCTTGAAAAAGTTGGATCAGGAAGGGTATCCTTCGCATCAAATATATCTGGAACAAGGAAACTAAGGATTGATTATCATTTTAGAAATTGCGAAGTAAGCTAAGATATTGCCATAACTCAATAGAGGCACTAGATCAGATAATTGAATTGGTTCCCTTGGACTGGATTAAGATCCTCAGGAAAGGACCTACATTGGAAGAAGGAGATTTGGTGCCATACATAATCAAATTGATCTGATTGGAAATATTCTACAAATTAATCATAATGGGGAAATATTGTTGGTCATATATAGACTAGCGCAAGACCATACAGTACAACCTAATTCTAGGGAGGAAACGAGATGGGTTAATAAGGAACAGGTCTTCAGGATCAGAGTAATGAAACAAAATGACAAATGACTGACCTTTAAACCTAACACACTAGTTCAATGTTTGGACTAGATCCCATCAACTGGGTTTGAACTTCGTCACAAAGGAAAGGTCATAATTATAAGAGAGCACTTCATACCTTGTCTGTCTAATCAACGTATAGAATGATGAGATCTGGTATAAATATCAAGGACAGTGTAGAAGACAGATGAATGAAATAATTAAACTTAAGGAAAGAAACTCTCAAGCCAATCAAATGGTTCAGGAATATGAAAATTAAACCAACCAAAATAGCTTCATTACAATGGCAGATTGAACATCGTTGTTTACCAACTAATGACTGGCTGATTAGTAGAACGACTCTATAACAAAAAGGGTTAGCTCTTCCCTGGTGTCGTTTCTGTAAATCTTCTTTTCCAACAAGAACAATTCCTGAAACAATCGAGCATATCTTCCTACAATGCCCAGGGGCAATATGGATGTGGAGGTGGTGGGATAGGATTTGGAATTCACTGGWGACCATTAGCCAGTGGCCCTGGGATTGGAAAGTTAGCTCTTCCCTGGTGTCGTTTCTGTAAATCTGCTTTTCCAACAAGAACAATTCCTGAAACAATCGAGCATATCTTCCTACAATGCCCAGGGGCAATATGAATGTGGAGGTGGTGGGATAGGATTTGGAATTCACTGGAGACCACTAGCCAGTGGCTCCCTGGTGTCGTTTCTGTAAATCTGTTTTTCCAACAAGAACAATTCCTGAAACAATCGAGCATATCTTCCTACAATGCCCAGGGGCAATATGCATGTGAAGGTGGTGGGATAGGATTTGGAATTCACTGGAGACCACTAGCCAATGGCCCTGGAATCTTGGACAACAGAACCATATGACGAGTTCACACATAATCTATTCACGATTCGAAGAAGAGGGGTACTCTGGGCCATATGGAGAAGAAGATGTACCTAAGGGAGCACCCATTCCAAAATCCTTCAATTATGAATGTGTATTATTCATGCTGGCAGACAAGTCATACTTTTAACAATGCGAGGTGGTACTCATTCAGTCATGAATCCAAAAAGGAGGAGGAAAGAGCGAAGGAGTACAAAGTGGTTGAAGTACTTTGTGTCCTTAATCTGCGGAGATGCAACTAATCTCCTCATCACAATATTTTGGTAAGGATACCCTTAGGCCCATCAAGTGGTTTAATAATACTAAAGTAGAACCAGCCAAGGTAGCTTCTTTACAATGGCAAATAGATCATCCCTATCTACCCACTAACGACTGGATCATTGATAGGACTTCTCTGGAACAGAATGGAATTGCTAAGCCTTGGTGCAATTTTTGCTACACACTGCGCTCCGCTCCCGAAATATTCTGGAAACAATTGAACATATCGTCCTTCAATGTCGTTGGGCACCCATAATGAGGGTGAAGAGGATGGATTCATTAGAAAATGAGAGGGAAGGGGTAATCAGTATGAGCACCAGGACTAGCAGCTCAAGATCATCTGGCTCCCACGTTTGGGAGAAGAGGTTCAATGCTCAGTTACCATTGTGGAAATTGGAACTAATGGGACGCTGGACCCGGTTTCCAGCAGGTGCAGCTCCCCACCAATAGATGGAGTGACATGCATAAGGTATACTAGTTGGGGAGACTGGTATCACCTCAACTAGTACTACCTGCAGAGTCTTGTTAAAAAAAATAAAAAAAAATAAAAAACAATGATCACAAGTATCTGCCATGTGGCAGGCCGGGGGTGGGGGGGGGAGAGGTGTTGTTGCATATGTCACTAGGATTTGTTGGTTGCTCCTAGGGCGTGTTGTTTGGTCCCGGCCACGTGGTGAGGGTGGAAGAGTAGGTGTCTAATCTGACTTTTTGTAGCTCTTTCATCCTCCTATAATTTTGTTTTCTCTCTTTGAATTGGTGTTCTCCCCGCTTGAGTGGGTTTTGTTAATTACTGTTATAGGGGAGACACATGCGCTGGCAACACTGGGTAGAAAATTGCAGAAGTAGAAACCAAACCTTGTCCGTTTTTTTTCCCTTCTTACTGTATAAGTGTAATAGTTGAATAAGGCAGGGTAAGGGTCCTAGGGTTTGATGGGCAGTCAATCCCCTCGCTCGATGGCAATGATGCGATAAATGCTGCCCATCACCATGTGCCTGCGCCCCTGCGCATTTACAACTGTTCAAACATTCGATTACAAATGATATGGGACGCTGGACCCGCTTTCCAGCAGGTGTTGCTCCCCACCAATAGACGGAGCCCTCCCGAGACTGCTAGTGGTGTCTGCTCCTATCAGCACCCCTAGCATCATCTTGGGTTGTTTTCTTGTTAAAAAAAAAAAAAAAAAAGCCAAGTACAAACCTGCTAAACTGGCCTCGTTGCAATGGCAAATTGCCCACCGATGCCTCCCCACAAACGCATGGCTCATCGATCACTGTAGCCTGGAACAGAAAGGCACAGCCCTCCCATGGTGCGCGACTTGCCTGGAGGGTTTTTCATCCCACAAGGTAAATGAAACAACTGAACATTTTTCCTTGCAATGTCCAGCCTCAACACTCGTCTGGTGATGGTGGGCAAGAATCTGGGCAGCCCTCGAAACTGACACTGGCTGGCCATGGGAGTGGAGAGCCCTACTCTGTGGTCATTGGACGGCCCAAGGTTCGGTTTTCACCTCTAACCTGTTTTCAATTGGTAGGAAAGCGGTACTGTGGGCCATCTGGAGGCGCCATTGCATACTGACCATCGATGGCGCACATATGGGGAGGGGCGAGATAACAAAGATGATCAAGGATACAATTGAGACAGCAATCGGCTCGATGGACAGGACTAGTACAGTTGACAAAGCCCCTCTCTAAAAAGTCTGACATCACCCGCTATCTAAATGAATTCTGCATGGACTGGCTGGGAGGGGAACGTGGGGGGAGGATAGCAAGGGTCCAATGGGATGGCTGGCACCTGGACGATGATCATTGATTGGACGCTAGGCAGAAGAGTTTTCGACTCTGTTTTAATGATTGGACCACAATCCCTAACAATATCCCCCTCCCCCCTCCCACAGATTTCCCAGACCTTTTCCCCCTCCCTAATGACACATTGATGGAATTAAGTTGGTATGGTAGGGAGTAGGGAGTAGAGACGGGCCGCTCAACCTGGACAGGAGAGGATTTTGATAGCTGGGCCGTAGGAAGGGCAGATGGGGCTCCTACTCCTGGTCGCCCCCTGGAATAAGGAGTCCCATCCTCATCATTCCAGCTGCCACCTACCAACCCCTCTCTTGTGCCTGCTTGAGCAGAACCCTGGAATGGCATAGGCAGAAGTAAGTCACAATTTATCCCACAACATGTGCAATCAATCCGTTGGGCTCCAGGGCAATCAATGCTGACAGGTCCCTGGTTCATCTTCCTGATTCATTTTCCTCCAAGGCTCCAACAAATTCGGGTTACCTGATGTTAAAGGGACACTGGACCTGGTTTCCAGCAGGTGAAGCTCCCTACCAATAGACGGACCTCCCCTAAGGTGATAGTGGTGTCTGCTCTTACCAGCATCACTATCACCTGTGAGGGATGGTTTTCTTAAAAAAAAAAAAAAAAAAAAAAGAACGCCATCAATTGTAAGCAGGGTTGTCGAGCCCCGGCCCCGGGGCCCTGGCGGGGGTCCGGGG
>BFEA01000574.1:622330-639424 GCA_003427395.1 Chara braunii
CTGCAGTTCGTACTTAACCGTCAGTGTACTTAGTAGTAGTACACACTGCAGTTCGTACTTAACCGTCAGTGTACTTAGTACTAAGCCGTTCGTACTTACCGTTAGTACACTGCAGCTCGCACCTACCGTCAGCGTACTTCGTACACTGCAGTGCGTACTTACCGTCAGCGTACTTAGTACACTGCAGTGCGTACTTACCGTCAGCGTACTTAGTACACTGCAGTTCGTACTTATCCGTCAGTGTACTTGGTACTAAGCTGTTCGTACTTAACCGTCAGTGTACTTAGTACTAAGCTGTTCGTACTTAACCGTCATTGTACTTAGTACTAAGCTGTTCGTACTTAACCGTCAGTGTACTTAGTACTAAGCTGTTCGTACTTAACCGTCAGTGTACTTAGCCGTCAGTGTACTTAGTACTAAGCTGTTAGTACTTACCGTGCGTTCGTACTTCTGCTTGTACTTGAGTCAGTAACCGATCGTTACCCTCTGCCGCTGGGGCGAGGTACCCGTTCTCACGATTTCGTCAACTCAAGGGCCACAGCCTTTAGATCTGCCTCCGTCCTCCTCCCATCCGACCGTCAGCGCGGCTTCCCCATCTTTGATCCTGACCGTCTGTCTTCACAGACTGATCGTTCGTTAGCCTTATTTTATAATCATGAGCACGAGATGACGTGGAGGACTCGAGCTCGAGCCGCTGGAGTGGGGCTGCGCCCAATCATTGACAATCGTTGATTGATTGGTAATCTTCAACGATGGTTGGCAATCGTTGATTGATTGGTGATCAAAATTGATTGCTTAGCAATCGCTCAATGATTGGGAATTGTTGATTGATTGGCAGCCGTCGATTGATTGGTAACCGTTGATATCGACCGTCCGATTTGTGATGAGTTTGGAGGGAGGGTATCGAACCCGCGTCGTTCACGGCATTGGCAGAAGAAACGCTCCGTCGACTGATCGCTGGTTGCTCGGCAGTGTCTTTTGTTGGCCGCTGAGGACACGTGGCCTGATGCTGTGCTCCCAAGGGGCCACGTGGCTGAACAGTGCGCAGTGGGTGTTGGGAAAAGAAGAGCTTTCCATTTCGGGAAAGATGTCCTTTTTTGCTACTACTACTAGGCTTGAGCGCAGTTTGGGTGCTTGTGCCTGGTACTCTCCGACGAACCACTTTCAATTCCAACGAGCCCCTGCCGCCGCGTTAAGGCATACTCAAACACGGGACCGTTACGACGGTTACGACGGAACCTGATCGTGATTACGCACAGATTCATCCCCGGAAGTCGTTTGTATGACGATGGCCTTTGACCACTGGGCGCGGAATCTTCTGTCTGTACGCTCTGTCTGGATCGCCCCTTTCAAGGGCGCACGTCAAAGATTCCCGCCTGAAAAGTTTGCCGCCTAAAACGTTTCCCGCCTAAAAGGTTTCCCGCCTAAAACCCCGTGGGAAGGGGGCCAAGGGTACGATGAACGGAGCGGTGCATGCACATGGAACGGAACGACCAGGTGCGAGCGTGGGACAACTGAGACCAAGGGGTACCAAGACGGGGTGAACGTCCCAAGTATCCCGACTGGTCCCTTTTTCCCGACTGTCGATTCCGCCAGTCGACGGCCAGAAAGGGAGATTCCAAAAGATTCAGCAACATTCCGCGGCTCGATCGCGCCGGAGATGGAATGAACAGGAGGACAGGCACGCGGAGGAATGCGTAAGAAAAATTATGCAACAAAAAAGGGATAATTTGCAAAATTACCTCGTAAGTTGAGATATATGCTAAATGCCCCTGACATATGTGCGTAGAGCGATATACCCTTTGGGCCCGAAATCTGTGTTATGGCCCTGTCAGGCCGATGACAGACAGCAGCAGCAACTGCAGAAGATGAGAGTGCCCCGGCCCAACATCGGAAGCAGCACTAGGCCCTGTGAGTTGAACCCTGGTTTCCGGGGGCTAGGTCCCACTTGCACGAATTAAGCGATATTGACCGTAGATAGCAAAGATCAACGGCCAGAATCTCTTAATTCGTGCAAGTGGGACCTCGCCCCGGGCAGAAATTTCTAAAAATTTGAGGGTCCCTAGATTAGGTGGTGTTCTTTCCAGGGACCTTGTCCCACTTACACCATTGAGTTGAGCTAGCTAAACGGTGTGACACAGTTATTGCAAATTAAAAATTCAAAATGAGTGCCAAAAAAGAGAATCAAATGCTGCTGAAAAGCAGGGGTTCCTGAACTGCCCGGCGGGGCACGGCCGTGCACCCGTGCAGCCTGCAAGGCTGGGCGGCTGCACGGGTCATTCGTGCGAGGTGATTTTTTTATTAAAAATAAAAAAAAGTGGGGGTGGGGGCCTGCTGCGCATGCAGAGCAGTGCCCAAATCTGCCTTTTCCACACATGCAAAGAAGTGGTGATGGCGGGAGGGAGGCAGAGGATGGCAGGAAGGAGGAAGAAGATGGCAGAAGGAGAGGACCAAAGTGGCGGGAGGGAGGCGGAGGATGGTGTGCGGGACGTGGGAGATGGCGAGAGGGGAAGTGGGAGGTAGCGGGAAGTAGGTGGGAGAAAGCGGAATGGACGTCGTAAATGGCAGGAGGGGAAGTGGGAGGTGGCCGGAGGTAGGTGGGAGAAGGTGGGATGGAGGTTCGATATGGCGGAAAGGAGGTAGGAGGAAGACGACAGAAATTTAAAGAGGTGGAAGATGGTGGAACAGCAGGAAGGAAGTGGCGGGAGGGAGGCGGAGGATGGTGGAAGAGCAGGAACGAAGTGGCGGGAGAGAGGTGGAGGATGGTGGGAGGGACGAGGGAGGTGGCGGGAGTGGAAGTAGGAGGTTGTGGGAGGGACAAAGGAGATGGCGGGAGGGGAAGTAGGCGGTAGCAGGAGAGAGAGTAGGAGGGCGTGGGAGGGACGAAGGAGATCGCGGGAGGGGAAGAAGAAGGTAGACGACGAGGGAGGAGAAAAAGAAGAAGACGAAGCAGAGAAAAAGTTTGCATTTTTTTCTGAACACCACACTGGGGCCGCACGGCCGTGCGCCCGTGCAAGGATCCATGCGTGCCGGGGCCACCCGTGCGCATGGAAATGTTTTTTTTTTTTTTTCTTTTTTTTTTTTTGGGAAATGAAGCCTAGGGTGAAAGCTTTTTTCCATATTTTCTCAAAGGGGTAACTTCGGCGCAGTCACGAAAACAGTTTGTAATTGCACTTCAGACAATCCCGCGAATACAACACACCCCCACGCGACCCCACCGGACCCGAAACATAGGTCATATACATTCAGCATTACCGGCCCTTTTGCCTCAAGTGCAATTACAAACTCAAACCCTGACTGCGCCTTTCTCTTTCTCAAATGTAAAACGGAGAAAGAAAGTGGGGCAATCTGCTTTTGTCCATATTTTTTGGAAAATGAAAAGGAGAAAGCGAATCTCCTCGAGTGAAACTCTCTTAGTTATACGGAACTCTCAGTGCACTGTGTGAAGTAGGAGACAGGAGCTCACTATAGCGTGTAACGAATGTGGACGGTATTTCTGGCTACGTGCAATGTCGTGCATTCACCACCCAAATCAAGGAACCAGTGTCCTCCCAAGTCTGTCAACGTGCCCTCCCACCGCTGTCAGTGTCCTCCCACGTCTGTCAGAGTGCCCTCCCTTGTCTGCCAGAGTGTCCTCCCACCAGGAGGTAATGATGGCTCAACGTCCGTTGAGCTAGCTAACCCACTCCTCGAAGTGGGGTTGCTAGCTCAACGGGACAAGGGCTAGGGTAGGGGGTGTTGTATTCGGGAACCAAAATTTTCTCATTTCTTCTGAAGACGAAAGCAATCAAAAACGAAATTATATTTCCATCTACAAAATGAACGGCTGGCTGGAAGTCAGGGAGAGCATCTCAGAGGTTGCGCCATGCCACACCTGATAGAAAACTCAATATTGAACTAGTTGAAAGATGCAGGTGGGACATGGCCCAAAAAAAAAATCCGAAAAAAATAAAAACAATCATTTTTCATGTGAAATCATTGCCGAGCTTTTGCCACTCTACCATGTGTCGGCTAACAGAAGAAGTACGGCAACTCTGGTGATTTTTCGTGCTCAGATGAATTCACAAGAAATTCTAAAACTTTGAGGGTTCGTAGATTAGATCGTGATCTTTCCAAGGAAAAAATACCAGAAAATTTTTAAAAATCATTTTTCCTGTCAAATAATCGTCGTGCTGATTCCGCATATTTCCATTTTTTGCCACTCTGGGACCAAGGCCAGGCCCCACACAGACGTACGGGTAGTGCATGTGCCTATTCGAAAAAATGGCCTACCGGTGCACCGAATTTCCGAAGCGGGGTAGAAGGGTGGTTTGAAGCACCAGTACACTACTCCTCGGCCCACAGGTGTCAATGTGAAACCCACACCACTTTGGAGGCTGCCAATTTTTTTTTTCAATAGTGCCCCTGGCCTCGCGGCGCCTCTGAGTTTTGCTTGTGGCGACAAAAACTTTCTGCAAGGCTAGGGCCGTGTACTAGTGGCTTAAGGGGGACAAGGAAGAGGAAGGAGAGTCTTTTTTTTTTTTTTTTTTTTTTTTTTTTTTTTTTTTTTTTTTTAAAGAGAAACAGCCTGAGTAATTGCTAGGGGTGCTGATAAGAGCAGACACCACTAGCAAGATCGGGGAGGCTCCATCTATTAGTGGGGAGCATCACCTGCTGGAAATCGGGTCCAGCGCCCCTGTAAACATTCAAAGGTCATATTATTTGCCACGTGTCTGTCATACTGTGATCCCTGAAAACTAACAAACCAGCACAATGGCACGCTCCATCCATATCGTTAAGCAGCATTGATTACCCTCGACTGAGGGGATTGACTGCCTGTCATAGTCGGAAAAAACACCTCTCTACTCTGCAACCCTCTGTTTCTTCTAAGTAGATCGTACAACTCCATGAGGGGAAGAGGTCATCAGAGCAGGACTTCAGAATTTCAATCAACGGCACCACAAGGGGAGAACGCAATGAAATCAGGGTAGCAGGGTACCAGAATCCAATCCCCTGACGACCCCGAACCACAACCTTTCTCCCCACAGTCGCCACATCATCACCCAGTTTTGAAACCCTCGTCACACAACTAAACAACTTTCGGCACTAAACAGACCTTGAGAGGGAGGGGCCTTCAAACCAGGGAACAGATCAAATCATCAATCCACGTGGCAAAAGTCAAACTCGTCGCAACTCTATGTCGTACTCGCCACGAGGCTATCTAATATCGCGATCTATTATTGTACAGACCGCAAGGAACATCCAAACAGTGCAGGTCGAACACACCTGATCGCACCCCCCATCATACACTGCCAGGCATGCACTGCGGCCCCTTTATAGTTTACCACCCTTTATCCCTCCTATCCCACCCCCACTCGTGGTGATTCCACATTCCCAGAGTTGCATGCGAGACCTTCCCAACAGCACTGCCCCCAAACCTCCCCCCCAACCCCACCCGAATCCCATGGCGCGAGATCCACAATATTCCGTGCGCACCGAAAGTCCCAAACCACTACCCTAACCCGCCCACTCGGGGAACCCCAAGTCATCATCATGAGCATGCCCAAAGACGCCCCCCCCCCAGCAGGCTTACCTCCCCCAAAAAAAACAAAGATCGTGGGAAAAGCCTGCCCTGCTCTACAAACGCCCCGACCAGAATCGAAGTTATTACTTACATCGCTGGCGCCGTGGCTGTCTTGAAAGCATGCACGAAGATAATCTTCTTCACTGTTATTGTTGTTGTTGTTGTTGTTGTTGTTGTCATGATCCCTGATGTTATCATCGCTATATCCATTGTTATTGACAGCTCCAGTAAAAGCAACGTCACCATTGCTGACGCCCTGGCTGTCTTGAGAGCATGTACAACGATCACCTTCTTCGCAGTTGTTGTTGTTGTAGTTGTCATGAGCTCTGATGTTGTCGTCGCTGTTACCGGCGCTGATGTTGCCAGCATCATATCCGTTGTTATTGTCAGCGCCGGTAAAAGCCACGTCACCAAAATAGCGATCATCGTTGTTGTCGATGGCGTTGCGGGTATAGTCGCCGACGATGTCATTGCAATCGATGGTAGAGTCGGTGGTGACATAACTGCCAATCGTGCATGCGTTGTTGTTGTCACTTTTCAACATTTCGCCGCAAAAGCCCTGCCCCTCCTCAAGCCTTCCACGCCGAGTATCAATCTCCACTTCGCACGAACGATCCTGTGTCGYAGYGCACAACACCTGCCYCTCCTCAGGCCCTGCGCAGCAACACCCTTTCACATCATCACACCTCGTACTCCCATACGACCCCTCCCTTWGTTCCTCAAATATTCCTTTCACTTTCGTCATCACTTCAGCACAACCACCCAATTCCGCCATCACCTGCTCATTTTCAGTCGCGCCCTGCCGTTGAGATGGGAGATCTGCATGGAGGTCCTCCTCCCAACCAGCGACCAGCTCCTCGCCCTCCTCAAGAAGATCTGCCGATAGATTATGTCGATGTTGAATAAGCGTAATGTAGAGCTCCTCCATCTGTCGCTTATACAACCGCACAATCTCCAGCGCTGCTCCCTCCTCTCCAAGGGCAGTGGCAGCGATAGCATCGTGGATAGACACCGCCTCCATCGCCATCTGCTCCGTCGAAGTAGCCATGGATGAGGCCGCCATTTGTCGTCAAAGTTACTGCTGTATCTTGTTCTTGTTGCTTGAGCCCACTTCCCCAAACAACCGCGCCACGTCCTTATTCGAAGCTTGATTTCTTCACGCCGACGTGCCGTCCCCTAAAACTGCCACGTGGGAAAACCCCATCTACGCCCAGGCCGAAGCACCGGACGGGCAGCAGGATGACCAAGCGCAGTGATGGCACATCACCATCCCTGCGCCAGTCCACGGAGTGCGGCCGGGCCTTGCCGGCCGGTCTGTAGCGCAGATTAGCGCTAGCGGCGTGGTTAGATGTCTGGTCCATCTGTAGTTTGCATCCTAAGAACTCCCCAAATTTTGCCACTAAAGAAAAGAAAAAAAAGTGTCTGTACGCAAATTTGCGATCTGGATGTTACTGTTTGGGTTTTAGCCTTCTGCAACCGGCCGTTGGAAAGGTTGGCAAGTACCCAGGCATTTTTTGCAAAGTTGGATTTACCTATTAGGGGTATATTACAAAGATACGGGTCCAACCGACACTAGGGGTATTTCACAATTTTTTTTTTTTTTGTCAAAGGAATATTCCGCTCCATTCACATCCTTTTGGGGCATTTTGGAATATATCTCTTATGGGGGTATTTTGCAAATCATCCGCAAAAGGAAAAGAAAAAGGAAAAATTATGAAAAAGAACGAAGGGTGGTGACAGCCCTTTGGGTAGATGTAACTTGTACCTCGTGTGACCCTATCCTGTCGTAGGGGTTCGCAATAGGTATGGTTGCTGCACTCGGCCGGAGCGGCAAAAGTTGTATCCATGTCTGCGTCCGATAAGACCTGCTAAATCCTACGTGACGCGGCCGGGAGGGTCCCCCTGCAGGACCGATGCGCTCTACAGCGTTATGTACGAATATTGGGCCTGTCAAGTGTTCTATTTGATTACAACCCCCTGACCCAAGTCCCACTAGCCCGGGTTTAGTTTAGTGTTGAAGTAGTGCTACAGCACAGCCAAAAGAACAGAAAACAAAAAGCGACTTAGCTTGGTTGGTTAGACATGCAAGTGGCATTCAGGACCCAATGGGTTCAATTCTCACTTTGCTATAGTCATCGATATTGGTAGGGTCTTTAGCCATCACATGTGTAATGTGTGTGTCTTGAGGGGGGGGGGCGGGGTCTGTGTGATGTGTGGGCAAGCACTTGCCATAGACACTGTTGTTACTTGATGGGGGTGGAGGAAATAGATGGGAGGTGCAATGACTGGCAAAATGCTCGGTCTTTGCATTAGCCGGCCCCTCCGACCAGCAGCCCTACGCTTTTTGCGGGTTCCACTTAAGGAGGTGATAAGAGCTCCACAGCGGGCCCACCCCTTCTAGGAGTGCAATAGATGATCACTCCTATTGGTGGGGAGTAACACCTGCTGGAAAGTGTCCCATAAAAACATGAGAAGAGATCAATGTGACATAATGAAGAAATCTCAGAGTGCCAGACTGCAGTTTGTACCTCTTCACCCACTTACTGGGCGCCAGATCTATCCCCTGATTATCTGGTACTGCGCAGTCCGATCACAGACCTTTTTTTTTTCTTCTTCTTCTTTTTTTGTTTTTTTTTAAAAGTCCATGGTGTTGTAGAGGCCAGTCACTGAGTACACAGTGATCACCTGGAGCAGTACGCCATGGGTGTCCTGGAATATGAGACCACCTCCCATCCCATCCTCACGTCAATACTCCTAGCGCACCCCCTACCCTACTATCCTACCTCAGTGTGACCAGCACTCAGGACCATTACCCTACGAATGGGCAGGTAACTTGGACCGAACAGCAGTGATATGCACCAGGGCTGATAGATTGGCCAGCCCTGGTGGAAGCGGAATCGGACGAGCCTTGTCGAACGGGAACTTCAGACGCCACGCCCAGACAATCTGCTAAAGGCCCCAAGAGACTCTGCGCCCTAGGTTTCAGACAGGGTAGCACCCATTGAAGCAGTCTTACCGTCCTTACCCTAGCTTACCCAAGGCCAGGCGGAACTCGGACTGGGCTGAGCGACTTATACCCCTACCCTTACCCCAGGGTCTAAGCCTTATATATAGCCACTCGACAGTTCTATCCGAATATCAGTAGGAACTCTGGTGGCCCATACCTGTCCCTACTGCAGATACTAGACCCCACCCAGTGACAGGACCCCCCAAGTGAGATAGTTGTGTAGTTCGCAATCTATTTGTATACCCGAAGGCTGTGTATGCTCCATGTATCTATGTATCAAGATGTACAGACAGCACTACGTGTGGAAACTTGTGTATGTAGCCCGTAGGCCATGTATAATTTGCAAGCTATGTATATGCCCGAAGGCTGTGTGTGTTCTGTGAATCGATGTATCGATATGTATAGGCAGCATCGTGTGTGTATATCGAAGAGAGAATGGGGTAAGGTGGACAAGGACCCCCCAAGGTCCGAACCAAGCTCGAATCCGTGAGTGACCTTGTAACATGTAATCGAATGACTCTACCATGTGAACGACTAGTGGAAACGGCACGAACGTGTGATATGCCAGACTGGGGAAATCAACAGAAAACCCAAGACCAACACCCCCAAGCAACCCATGTGAAACCCAGAACCAACATACAACACCATGAACAACCCTTGGGTGGTGCGCAGGCAGTGTCTGTAATAGTACCATGCGTCAGCCCAAGGGAGTGTATTATTAAACCACTTGATGGGCCTAAGGGTATCCTTACCAAAATATCCGGATGAGGAGATTAGCTGCATCTCCGCAGATTAAGGACACAAAGTACTTCAACCGCTTTGTACTTCTTCGCTCTATCCTCCTCCTTTTTGGATTCATGACTGAATGAGTACCACCTCGCATTGTTAAAAGTATGACTTGTCTGCCAGCATGAATAATACACACTCATAATTGAAGGATTTTGGAATGGGTGCTCCCTTAAAGCTGCTCAACTCGTGAAGATCTTTGCTTTTTTTGTCACTTTTTTCTGTCACTTGAGTGGATGCTACTCTCCCGAATATCAACCAACGAGATGCATGGATGAGTTTCCTTCTCTTCGGCTTTTTTTTTATTTTTTATTTTTTATTTTTTATTTATTTTAACACCCACCCACCAGTGTTAGTGGTGCTGGTAAGAGCAGACACCACTAACACCTGTGCAGAGACTCCATCTATTGGTGGGGAGCATCACCTGCTGGGAAAAAGGGTCCAGCGTCCCTTATACAGACAATGGGAATGTCCGAGAACAATGAGAACAGTGACCGTGGGCCCTACCAGCATTGATTGCCCTGCAACCCAGGGGATTGACTGAGCAGGTCTATATAGTGTCCATTGCCATCTGTACCTCTTCACCCTCAAAGGAAGGGCGCCAGCTAACACAGTTAAGGGCTGGTACTACTTTCAGTTGATGGCATTAACTAGCTGAAATTTTATCCTGAGTTTTAGAGAAAATGCTGGGAAGTCCTCTCTTCACCTCCTCTCTTTGTGGTGCCAGATCTTTTGGATCTAATCAGTGCTGTATTTTCAGTGACATGGGGTAGACCCTTAAACCCCTAAACCCCTAAACCCTTACTTCTCTCCCTGGTATCTGAAACCCTAGCAGTATCGTTCCCCATCGCTTGCTTAATTTCCTCCATCCCTCCCATACCATTCCAAACCCACCAAGCAGTTTGACAGGGGGGGGGAAGGGATAGGGGAAATCTTCACTGGGTCTCATCGGGATTGCTGTATCGATCTTAGTCCACTCATGAAAAAGGAGCCGGTAGTCCCTCACTAGATCTTTTCTCTCTTGTCCCTCCCCTAGATCCTTTTGTCCCCCTTGCCATTCCACTTTTCCAATCCTCCCCCCGTTGTCCCCTCCAAGCCAGCTCAGGCTAAAGTCCTTGATTCTTTATTGGATGTCTATTTTTGAATGTAGTAATTGAATCTGAGCCTTAACTTTCTCCCACTTTGCCCTTATTTCTGTTTGGATCTGTTGCTGCATGCTTTCCGTGAATTCTGGTCCTTCCAGCCTTGCTCTTTCCATTTCGTAGGTTCTTCGATTGATTCCTTCCTTTTTTATGGAATGCTTAGCAAAACATAACGAAAATCAAAACGAAAACATATTCATCCAATCACCGCCCATGCATATAAACCATGGTTGTCAACCGGACGTCCCGATCAGGATCCAGACAGTCCGGTCTGGATGTCCGGATCCGGTGTCCGGTTTGGGGGGTCCGGTTGGGCCCCATTTTTAGAAAATTCGATTTTTTTTGGGGGGGTCCCCAGGCGATTTTCCAGTGCCTGGTGGTCCCCCGCAAATTGTTGGCGCAGTTTTTGGCGGACCGTTAGGCCAACCGGACTGTCCCTGAAGGGCCTGTACTTGCAATCTTGGGTGAGCTTCAGCAGGCCAAGGAGAACTGGTTGGTGTGTGTGTGTGTTAAAGATATGTCGGATAATACAACTACAGCGTCGTGTGCGACACTGGGTGTGTGTGTGTGTGTGTGTATGTGTGTGACACTGTGTGTGTATGTGAGTGTGTGAAAGATAAATCGGCTAATACAACTACAGCATCTTGTGTCTGTCGGGCTTCTTCTTCTTCTTCTTCTTCTTCTTTTTTTTTTTTTTTTTTTTTTAATCCGGACATCCGGACCTGTTGGTTCACATCCGGACCGTCCGGGTCCGCATGTCCGGTTGTCCGGAACAGCGTCCGGATTAATCCAGATGCAGGTCCGGGCCTGGTGTCCGGTGTCTGGATGTCCGGGTCCGGGGCAACCATGATATAAACATCCACTAGAAAAAGGAAATACAGAGGGAGAAAAGAGAACACGATCACTCATCGATAAGGAACCGAAATACTCATCCAATCAAGCAACTTCGTCAGCATTCGATCTTCTAAGATTTGTGCCCAATGCAATTCTGAAAGCGAGAAGGCGGGGCGGAATGATGATACCCAGACACAATATATTCCTACGAGATTACGCACATATACATTCGTGAGACGGACACACCATTCACTCATCCACTTGTTCGATTGAGAAAGAAAATTGGCGCCTCGCATTACGACTTCACTCAAAAGACAACATGAGGAAGAAGAAGCGGATTTTCGCACTCTCAAGCTCTGGCCCCAGGCCAACCAACCAATCAACCACTTCTCACCTCGCTCGAGCACTGACGATCCCGGTTGTCACCTACTCAGCGCTAACCGCAACGATTGTCACCCTGTTCACCCAACTACTATGTGGATACGCCCAGATCCTACAGTTTGTCGCAGCGATCCAGCACACAATCCCGCAAAGTTGCAGCCAACTCGTCAGGACTTTTCAACCAGTTGATTACCACCTCATCTCGCCACTACTCCAACAGAGTTGGCAGATGCATTGTGAGAGAGGAAAAGCGGCGTGCTTGCGGATTTTTATAGTTGTGAAAGAACCAGAGAATGCATGATGATGGGAGACACAAGAGAAGGGGGGGAAAGAGAGGAAAGGCATGCGAGAGCGCAATGTCGAACCGATTAGAGTGTTCGTAGCCAATCAGATTGCAGAGTGAGGAGTTCAAACCCTCCTTAGATGCTGTCGTCCGACTTCTACGGTCACCTGGGGATCGACTGAAACCCTTAATTTCAAAATCACTGAATCTTTTCCACTTCATAATTACTTTCGGTATAGATTCAGCGAGCCGTTCACCGCTTGTGCATTGTGAACATTGATGTTGGAGGTGAGAAGAGGGTTTTCATTATCAATTGACTATGGTGCTTTGCTCGTGCTTATTTGGTGTGATCTCGTGGTGCTATGTGCTTTCAGTTGGAGCACAAAGTCATCTGAATTTCTATGGAATGCTGCAATTTGGTTTATGGTCATTCGCTCATTTCCCTTCAACGACATGGAATTTGAAAAAAAAAAAAAAAAAAAATTCCAACTGAAGTAATCTCAAGAGAAGCCAGCCGGTGGAAGCAGTGAACGTCTTTCAAGCTCGGAGCACTGTGTTCATTTAGTTCAAGACCAGGGATTACAATAGAGATCGTCCAGCTCAGCATCGCAGATGTCCATGCATAGGCTTGGAAGAAAGAAAATGACAGCCAAAGTGGCGGTGTCCCCTAAACATCCACCCGAATTCAAAATGATTAATAGCAAGAAAAACGACTTTGTTTTCTCATTAAAGATAATCTTCAATAAATGATCCATGATCATACTTCCACATCCCGTAGCGCATACATGCACCCCGCACCACACGGCAACCTGCACATGACACCACATGACAATCTCCACACACAGAGATATTCAGACGTCCAGCCAAGCATGCACATTCTGATAAGCTGCAAGCTTGTGTGTGTGTGTGTGTGTGTGTGTGTGTGNGAGAGAGAGAGAGAGAGAGAGAGAGAGAGAGAGAGAGAGAGAGAGAGAGAGAGAGAGAGAGAGAGAGAGAGAGAGAGAAAGAAAGAGAGAGAGAGTCCCTGACTTGGTATCCGAGATGAATTGTTCGGGGGCGTTCTGGAGTTGCAAAGACTCAGGTGGAGGAGAAACTTATTATTTGGGGCTGCCACACATGGCTTCTTCTTCTTCTTCTTCTTCTGGCCCTTGTTCCTGTTCTTATATCCTCCCTTCCAATCATCTCCCACCTCGCACTTCGCCTGTGTATGATTTCAGTAGCGAGGTCTCTTCTGCGTTCGGACCCTTCCCTGACTCATGTGAGCTCAGATCTGAGTCACTCCGCCGTGTCAGATTACATCTCTTGCTCATGTTGGTCATCTTTGGACTGTGCATTGCCATGGATCATTACCGCGTAGGGATCGGTTGGTGTTGAGCAACAACTGGAAAGAACCAAGTCTAGCATACAACCAGTATTAACCGACTGATTAGCCAAAACTCTCAAGGGCTGCCTATCAAGACGGGACAGTCCATAGGTGCATTGAGCGAATGACAGTGTCTTTCACAGTCGTTCCATTTGCTAATTGTTGCCTAGGTCTGTTTTTTCAGTCTTTGAACGACAGATTCCGTGTGACCGCAATTGCTCGACTGATTAGTCATATTCTTTTTCAAAGTCTTTGCCTTGTTCTCTCCAAAATGAAAGCTCTTTTTTTTTTTTTCTTTTTTTTCTTTTTTTTTCCGAAGTTTAACATACTGGTTGTTAGTTCTACCGAACTTCTACGTTGAATACGGAAATCAAAATTTGACATTTTTTTAAATTTTTTAATCTTTTTTCGCGACTCATCTTGTTCTTTTGGATCAAGCTGTTCTCAAACACGAGTACTACTTCTGATTTTCAGATATTCAATCTGCAGTCAAATTTCTTTTTCGACTGTCCCCTTCGTCAAAGTGTGTCTCTGGTTGCTCGTTTTGACGCCATGGGGGGTCACCGTGGGGAAGTGCTGTGCGATTGAATGATCATTTACTCCCACCCTACCTTCAGTTATCACCAGCTAATGTGCCATCTCTTTCTTTCCATCGTTTTGCTGCGCCATGGCTGGGTACAGTGATTACAGCGGTGTACAATCGGATATCGGCGGTTACTAAATCTCAGCTAGCATCAAATTGCCGCCGCAGCATCCGGCTGTCAGACCATTGTGCCATGTCATGAGGATGTCAGGCTATTCCGCCTTGTCATCAGGCTGCCGGGCTATTGTGCCACATCATCCACATGTGGTTAATATCGTTTGTTTTTGAATTTTTCGATGAATTTCGCACAGAAATTGCCGGCGAAAATGGCGAATATTTGGCCCCCCGTTAACGATCTCTCTCCTCCGGATAAGATCCACAGAGGTCTTTTGTCAACAGTAACATGTCGGCAAGCCTGACGCATGTGGATCTGTCTTGACCCCCCTGTCGACTACGATGACCAGCCACGCCTTTGCTGCCGGCATGCCACCGGGTGGTCTGTTGTCAATGGACCATCAGCCCCGTGAACTTTTGGACACCAACCCTCACATGCATGCAGGTATTGCTCATCGAAGATCGGCAGAAGGCGACACTGGCAGCCGCGGCGAAGGAGAAACAGCTGAAGGAAGAGGTAGAGAAGAAAAGGAGGAGGAGGATGTCGCCTTTAAGCAGAAGGAGAGGGACTCAACGAGGAACAACAAGAAAAACGTCAGGAGGCCAGGGACACATTTTTTGACAAGTTTCCCATCCAGATGCAGTTGCGGAAGTGGTGTGAACAGGCTCTGCCCCCGACGCATATGCAGTCGGTTAATGCTGGTTGCCTATCAAGACGATTAGCCCCCGATCCAGATGCAGTTGCGGAAGTGGTGTGAACAGGCTCTGCCCCCGATGCAGATGCAGTCGGTTAATGCTGGTCTATTCTGCCCCCGACTGATTAGCCAAAACTCTCAAGGGCTGCCTATCAAGACGAACACGCTGCACAAAATGCAGAGCAGGGCTTCTTCACCGGAGTCATTTCGCAGCTCATGCAGACTTCCATCCCGCCAGAAACGGATATTTATCGGCAAGGAGGGCGGGTGAATAGATTAGCAGACCGCTTGACAATTGTGAAACTGCCGGTCCCATCTGACCCTATTCCTGCCTCTATTCCTCCCACCACGTATTCGCATATGACGAGTGCATCAGCAAGTTGCAGGCCGCTTCCGTGGCCATCCCCACTCACATTGAGCAGGCCAAGTCAGAGCTGCAGAAGGGACCTGCAGAACCTGCTTGCAAAGTTCACCTTGTTACAGCAGGCTGCGCACCAGCGTCCAGCATCCTCTTTGTCAAGTCTTTTTTTTTTTTTTTTTTTTTTTTTTTTTTTTTTTTTAGTAGCCACTAGTACCTTTGCCGCTTCAGAAATGAGGGAAAACGCCAGCTCCCAAAGAATTCGGAGGCCGGGCCCGACAACGGCTGCCATTGATAAATCTAATCGGGCGGCCGTCGTTTCGTTTCGGCTTCTCCTGAAAGGTCGGAGGCCCGATATTTTCCAAATTGACAAAGGTACTAGTGCTTTGAAGCAGAACAATCTCCGGAGGCATTACAAGATGCCCAGGCGGAGAACGTCACCCTGTTAAACAACTACAGCAAGACTGATGCAACACGGCATGGCACTCGTTCAAGACCAGCTTATCTGTCCGGCAGGGTGCCCACAGGCTGTCGCAGCACCTGACTGCATTGTAAATCAACAGGCAATTGTCAATCACGGCTCCCCACCAATAGACCGGAGCACCCAGGTCTCTTGCTAGGAGGCGGTGCTCTTATCACCTCTCCTAGCAAAGACACTGGGGTTGAAAACAAAAAAAAAAAAAAAACCCGGCTTTGCAACCTATCTGTGGCATACTGCGTAGCCACACGGGCCTGCAGGGCCCGTCCCGCATTCTCAGCCTAAAAGCCTAGAAATAAGGGCTTACAGGCCCCTGTTGTTTCAGCCTGAAAACAGAAACGAGGGCCTGCAGGGCCCGTCCCGCATTCTCAGCCTAAAAGCCTAGAAATAAGCGCTTACAGGCCCCTGTTGTTTCAGCCTGAAAACTGAAAACGAGGGCCTGCAGGCCCTATTTCGTTTTCAGCCTAAAACAGGGCTTTTCAGCCCTGAGGCTTTTCAGCCTGAAACGGAGGGCCACTTTCGGGCCCTCATAAGATCGACCTACCCTAACACTCAGGCACAAATCCAGGGTTTCGGGAACAGGCTATTTCTGGCCTGTTCCCACGACAGCCTCAAGCAGGAGCTGCAGCGGCAGCCCCTGACTCCCTTCGGCATTGGCAAGAGCAGCCTCCTGGACTGCCTCGCCCTGCAGTCAGGAGGCAGGCCGAGAAGTACATAGGGAGTTCCCATGCACTTCACGGGTAGGTAGTTGGACAGAAGGCAGGAGTAGTCTTCAGGATTCGTCCGCAGCACTCAGGAGGAGCGCTGCAGGAGTAGCTTAGCGCTAGCAGTAGTCTTCAGCGCTGGGCGCTAGTAGCCATAGCAGTAGTCTTCAGCGCTGGGCGCTAGTAGGTGGTAGTAGTAGCGTTGGGAGAGATGGCTGGCGGAGGCCAGTGAGACTTACCTGTGGCGCCATAGCTCCAGCTCCATCTTCAAGGTACCTGCATCAAGGTGCCAACTTCACAGGTTAGTACCGGACTGAGAGAGAGAGAGAGAGCTCTTCTTCTTCCTCTTCTAAGTCCACCATCTCTTCTTCCCCTCTCACCACCTGACTTCTCAATATCAGCGTTCTACTACAGAGAGAGAGAGTTGTGACTTGAGACTTGACGACATTGGATCCAGACTCGACATTGGGATTCAGACATTTTGACGAGGGACTATTTGGGCCTGTGCCGAAGACTTTGTGACGACATTCCCATCTTCCCCTCTTCTTCGTCTAACCCCCCTCTTCTTCGTCTGTGTATGGTTGGGGCTGGCGCATTCTTCCTGTGTGAGCGCCAGACCCCTTCACACCATGGCGTGATGATGATGATGTATGTTCGGGGCTGCATTGCAATATTGATTGTTCGGATCATTGGTATCTAAGTTTTCCGCTGCGCTATCTTGTACTTTGTTAGAGAGGTCGGTTCTTGTTCTGGTCTGCACCTTTACAGTATGCAACAGGCAGCAACTGGAGTTGAATCTGAAT
>BFEA01000574.1:641369-656915 GCA_003427395.1 Chara braunii
TCCAACCTCGGGTGCCGTGAGGGGCCCGTGTGGAGGCTCTCAGCATGTAACACTAGCCTAGATCTCGCTCATAGTCCTCTTCTGACATGTCTCACTCATAACAGATCGACAGATATACAAAAAAAAAAAAAAAGGAAGTAGTCCTCTTTTTTTTATTTTATTTTATCTGTTGATTAGGGCCGGGAGGAAAGTATTGTTGGGTTGGTTACCTACCGGCGTTTTCCCTCCCACCCACCCCTTTGCATGCATTCCCGGGTTGGAGCAGTCCCACGTCAGTAAAGTGCCACGTCAGCAATAGTGCCACGTCAGCAGTGCCATGTCAGCAGTGCCATTTCAGCAGTGCCACGTCAGCAACAGTGCCACGTCAGCAGTGCCACATCAACAGTGCCACGTAAGCAACAGTGCCACGTAAGCAACAGTGCCACATCAGCAGTGCCACGTCAAGTGTAACAGTGCCACGTCAGCAGTGCCCCGCCACCATGACGGGCGCAGTTCTGTGCATGCCAGGCCAACTGGCAAATGAGTCCATTGCCGAGTACCGACAGCGGTTCGAAACTCAGCTCGCACTAATCGCGGCTGAGGAACAGCGCCATCTGGCAGCCGAGGCTGTCCGCGTACAGGCTGAAGCGGCGGCAACAGCTGAGAAGCAGCGGCTTCAGGCCGAAGCAGACACAGATACCCAGGCACGCCGCAAGGAAGCCCAACATCTGCTACAGCGGCATGAAGCCACTAGCATCGAAAAGCTCAAGTTTTGGCACTTTGAACCATCCGAGGGGCACAACGACGCAACACCGGAGGAGCAGCACAAGGAATTCATGGCCAAGCTCGTGACCCGGTTGGTCTACACTTGTAACCACCTGCAGTCCGAGTTGGCGAACCTCCAGCAGGCCGTACGGCACCACAACGATCAGCACGAGGATGCAGCACGGGCACTTGATTCCCGTGTACAGGACTTGGAGCAAACTGCACCAAGACCGGAGGCTGGCGAGTCCAGCAGTGCACCCTCTGCCCGCCAACTGGAGGAACGCGTCGATCACATAGTGGCAATGCTAGGTGATATTAGCACCTTCGCAGCGCCAGCCACCATCAGCCAGCAGCTGGACACACTGAAGACCGAGATCAGGCAGCGACAACAGCCGTCTGACCCCGATCGCAGCACCAGCACGGCGAAGCATTACAAGATGCCGACGTTCCGGATCGAGAAGTTTGATGATTACACACATCAAGACCCGGTCGTCTGGTGGCAAGGATTCACAACGGAGTTGGGGATTCATGAGGTCCCTGAACATCTGTTCATCGGCACGCTGTTCCTTAATGCCAAGGGAGGACCCAGATCTGGCTCAGCCATATGGCAACCGTCCACAGCGTCCAGGTCTTCGACCTACACAAGAAGGTCTCCTGGGAGGATCTGACAAAGGAATGGAAGAAGCGGTTCATCGTGGACGACGCCTCGGCGCTCGCCATCAACCGCATCTTCACGATGGCTCAAGGAAACACATCGACACGTGATTGGCTCACGGATTGGCAGAAGATCGTGGCGACGCCCGATCTGGACTTGCCATTTCCGCATCTGCGCCAGGAGTTCTACAACTGGTCATGCAACGCTTTGAGCCTCGCACTTGGTGATCGCGAGCAGTACAATACCTTCGCCGAAATCATCAACAAGGCGAGGGAGATCATCAAGACAAATAGGGAAGTTGCACACGAGAAGTCAACGTGGCAGCCAACCTATGTGGAGAAGGTGATAACTGGTCAGCGGCCGCAGCATGTTGCTGCAGTCCAAACGGACAACATGTGGAAGTCCCGACAGCCACCCAAGCATCACGTGAGGGAGATCAGGTGGCTGCTGTCCAGCCGCGAAGCAACAACAAGTCCCGAGGAAACAGGAAGGCGAAAATCGCATCGCCGGCGGGAAACGAACAGCCAGCACCATGGGTCAAGTTTCACTTGACCGAGGCGGAATACAAGTGGCGCGGCCGCTACGGCTGCTGCTATTGGTGCAACAGCACCAAGCACAAGACCTCCCAATGCCCGGATCAAGGCAAGGAGGATGTTCGGCCTCGTATCAACTCGGGAAACTGAGTTCCGCGGGAGGTGAGGCGACTCCACCTCTCACTCCGCCAGATTCGGCCGCCTTGCTAGCGGCCTCCTACACATCTGGGGAGGATGCGAATGTCGCAAGTCCTCGGTACACTTACGAGGACTATGCTGTCCACTTGGTCCCACCGTTGGACCAACCGCTCCACGTGCAACAATCTACCGCATGCACGGCTTCATCACCATCGGCAACCGATTCGGCAGCTTTGCCGCCATCTACCGTCGGGGATTCAACGTCATGGTCAAGACTTGAAGAGCTCGACCCGTTGGCATTTGCGGACTTCCAATGGATGCCCCTTCCCCGGTCCGGTCGATTGCCGAAACCGCATTGCAACGTGCTCATGGCACAATTGCGGGATTACTTGCACATTGCAGTACCAACTCCGTTGATGGACGCCCGAGTAGAGGTTGTCGACCTTCACGCCTACATTGCGAAGATCGACCGCGAGTTCAAGACACAACGGCACGACGACATCGACGCACCATTGTTATATGTACGCATTCAGATCGGAGAGGCGGCCTGCAACACTTTGATCGATTGCGGAGCATCTCGCAACTACATGAGCCAGGACTTTATGGTACGCGCCGGCCTTGGCCCACGCGTCTGGAGGAAGTCCCAACCGACGCAAGTCACGTTGGCGGACGGTCACACGCATAAGTCAATAGACCGATGCATAGATGACGTCCCCGTGTACTTTGCCCCGCATGCAAGCGAGGAGGTGTCCTTCAATATCTTCGACACCAAATTCGACATGATCTTGGGCATGTCATGGCTGCGAAGCGAGGATCACCCGGTGAACTTCTACCGCCGCACCGTTCACATTCGTGATCGGAACGGAGTACTAGTCCCATGCACGGTAGCTCCTCCTCACCCTTCGATCAGCTGCCACGTGGTGTCCGCCTCAAGCATGCGAGCTTCCATCATCAAAGACGACATCGAGGAGATGCGGGTGTGTTTTCTCCACGCCCTCCCGCCCCATGACGCTTCATCGACGGACTCATCTTCGAACCCACGCATCACCGAGCTTCTCGACGCCTACAACGACGTGTTCGAAGGCCCGCACGGAGTAGTACCGGATCGGCCCATCCGCCACGAGATCATCCTTGAGGACGGGGCTGTACCTCCGCGCGGTAGCATCTACCGAATGAGCGAGGAAGAGTTAAGTGTGCTACGGGCACAACTCGACGACCTTCTGGAGAAAGGCTGAATTCGGCCTAGCTCATCGCCATGCGGTGCTCCTGTTCTCTTCGTCCGGAAAAAGAACAAGGATTTGCGGTTGTGCATCGATTATCGCAAGCTCAACGCGCAAACGATCAGAAACGCCGACCCTCTTCCACGCATCGACGACCTTCTCGAACGGCTGGGTAGCGCCAAGTTCTTCTCCAAGCTTGACCTCAAGTCGGGATATCACCAACTCGAGATTCGGCAGGAGGACCGCTACAAGACCGCGTTTAAGATGCGATATGGGCATTTCGAATGGCTGGTTATGCCATTTGGCCTTACGAATGCCCCGACCACTTTCCAAGCGGCTATGACAACGGAGTTCCGACACATGCTGGATCGATTCGTACTTATCTACCTCGACGACATTTGGGTGTATAGTCGGAGTTTGGACGAGCATGTGGAGCACCTGCGCACCGTTTTGGAGCGGCTACGACAAGCCAAGTACAAAGCCCACCGCGACAAATGCGAATTCGCGCGGCAGGAGTTGGAGAACTTGGGACATTATGTGACGCCGCAAGGCATCTGTCCGCTTGCGGAAAAAATCGAGGCCCTCCGCGTATGGCCCGAGCCCACCAACACCACGGACGTTCGTTCATTCATGGGGTTGGCGGGCTATTATCAGCAATTCATCACCGGGTACTCAAGGATTGCTGCACCTATGACGAGATTACAATCGCCAAAGGTGCCATTCGTATTCGATGACGACGCACGCCGGTCATTCCAAGCACTTAAGACGGCCATGCTCATGGCACCCGTCCTTAGCATCTATGACCCCACCCTGCCTACGAGAGTGACAACTGACGCTTTCGGCTATGGCATTGGGGCAGTCTTGGAACAACACGACGGCGACGACTGACACCTTGTGGAGTATTTCAGCCACAAATTGCCTCCCATCAATTCACTTGATGATGCAAGGAAGAAGGAGCTGCTCGCGTTTGTGATGGTTCTCAAGCGATGGCGGCACTTCCTCCTTGGGCGTCGTAGGTTCACATGGGTCACGGACAACAACCCATTGACCTACTACAAGACGCAGGATACGGTGAGCAGCACGATCGGACGATGGATGTACTTCATCGACCAATTTGACTTCAATCGCGCAGCAGATGCACTCTCGCGAAGACCCGATTTTTGCACTATGACACATCATGCCTTCGCATTCGACGAGGAACTCCAGCGACACTTCATTCGGTGCTATGAGTCTGATCCGGACTTCGCCACGTTGTATGCGCAGCTATCTTCGGATCAGCGGCCGGCCAGCCACTATCGCATTGCCGACGGGTACTTGCTCCTCCACTCGAGAGGCAAGGACTTATTGTGTGTCCCACGAGACCATCGTCTTCGGACTCGCCTTCTCGGGGAGTACCATGACTCGCGACTCGCGACTCGCGACTCGCCGGCCATTTCGGAGTCAACCGCACTATTGCACGGCTTCGACAACAATTCCGATGGCCCGACCTCATTACCGATGTCACTCGGTATTGCGACTCTTGCGAAGTTTGCCGACGAAGCAAGCCCCGCAAACGCAACCCCTACGGCGAGTTGCGCCCGATGCCTATCCCACGGGAACCCGGCCTCTCCATTGCCATGGATGTCACTGGACCATTTCCCCGCGATCGCCTCGGGCACGACGCATCCTCACGGTTGTGGACCGTTTGAGTAAGTATGCGTGTTTTCTCCCTTGCAAGTACTACTCCACGGCTCCCAAGTTGGCACGCCTCTTGCACACCGGCTGGATTTGCGGCCACGGTGTACCGAAAGACATAGTCAGCGACCGCGACACTCGCTTCATGTCGGCATTTTGGACTGCTCTCATGCAGGAGTCCGGCACGAAGATGAAACCAAGTTCGGCTCGGCATCCACAGACGGACAGGCAAACGGAGCGGGCACATCAAACCGCTCAAATGATGCTTCGTAAGCTCATCCGTCCAGACCAGAAAGATTGGGTTGACCGCCTCCCCGACATCAGGTTCGCCTACAACACTTCGGTGCACCTGGCGATCAGCGTGACTCCATTCGAGTTGCACCACGGTGGACGGAAAGGCCGTATCTTCGCCGACCTTCTCCTCCCACGACCAGCCGACATCGACGTCGCTTGCTCTCCCGCTTCCGTCCGGAAGTACGGGGAATTGCTGGCTCAAGCCCGCGCGAACATGCAAAAGGCTCAAGTCCGCATGCAGCAGCAAGCCAACAGGTTTCGCGTGCCATGTCCCATCCGCGCCGGTGATCTGGTTTGGGTCTCCGCGGAAGAGTTTGCACTGGAACAGGATGTCTCACGCAAACTGCTTCCCAAGTGGTTTGGACCATGGCCCGTAACATCAGCCGCGGGCGATGAGCCCGATGACCCTTCATTTGTGATCAACATCCCTGCGCATCTGACGGTCCATCCAGTCTTTCACGCCTCGAAGCTGGCAACATATACACCAGCTAAGAGCGACGACTTCCCGGGCCGACGATCGCAGGACCCTCCATCTATGGATGGTCATCAAGAAGTTGACCGTGTCATCACGGATCGCAAGTACGGCAGCAAGCCTGACCAGTACAAAGTTACATTCAGAGCATGCGCTCCCGACGACACTCGGTGGATTTCAGGAACAGATTTGAAAGCATCTGCACCACTGATCTACGCTCACTACGAGCGACAAAGGTTAGCTCAGGGAACTTCACGACCTGCCCCTCCCACCCGGACTATGGTCCCTCCCTCAGACAGACAGCTCCGCCCTCGCAGGTAAGCTCGGTCTTTCAAGGAGGGGGGGGTGTGGCATACTGCGTAGCCACACGGGCCTGCAGGGCCCGTCCCGCATTCTCGGCCTAAAAGCCTAGAAATAAGGGCTTACAGGCCCCTGTGGTTTCAGCCTGAAAACTGAAAACGAGGGCCTGCAGGCCCTATTTCGTTTTCAGCCTAAAACAGGGCTTTTCAGCCCTGAGGCTTTTTAGCCTGAAACGGACGGCCACTTTCGGGCCCTCATAAGATCGACCTACCCTAAGACTCAGGCACAGAACCAGGGATTCGGGAACAGGCTATTTCTGGCTTGTTCCCACGACAGCCTCAAGCAGGAGCTGCAGCGGCAGCCCCTGACTCCCTTCGGCATTGGCAAGAGCAGCCTCCTGGACTGCCTCGCCCTGCAGTCAGGAGGCAGGCCGAGAAGTACATAGGGCTGTCTCTTATACACATCTAGATGTGTATAAGAGACAGCCCTAACACTCAGGCACAAAACCAGGGTTTCGGGAACAGGCTATTTCTGGCTTGTTCCCACGACAGCCTCAAGCAGGAGCTGCAGCGGCAGCCCCTGACTCCCTTCGGCATTGGCAAGAGCAGCCTCCTGGACTGCCTCGCCCTGCAGTCAGGAGGCAGGCCGAGAAGTACATAGGGAGTTCCCATGCACTTCACGGGTAGGTAGTTGGACAGAAGGCAGGAGTAGTCTTCAGGATTCGTCCGCAGCACTCAGGAGGAGCGCTGCAGGAGTAGCTTAGCGCTAGCAGTAGTCTTCAGCGCTGGGCGCTAGTAGCCATAGCAGTAGTCTTCAGCGCTGGGCGCTAGTAGGTGGTAGTAGTAGCGTTGGGAGAGATGGCTGGCGGAGGCCAGTGAGACTTACCTGTGGCGCCATAGCTCCAGCTCCATCTTCAAGGTACCTGCATCAAGGCGCCAACTTCACAGGTTAATACCGGACTGAGAGAGAGAGAGAGAGAGCTCTTCTTCTTCCTCTTCTAAGTCCACCATCTCTTCTTCCCCTCTCACCACCTGACTTCTCAATATCAGCGGACTACTACAGAGAGAGAGAGTTGTGACTTGAGACTTGACGACATTGGATCCAGACTCGACATTGGGATTCAGACATTTTGACGAGGGACTATTTGGGCCTGTGCCGAAGACTTGGTGTTGACGACATTCCCATCTTCCCCTCTTCTTCGTCTAACCCCCCTCTTCTTCGTCTGTGTATGGTTGGGGCTGGCGCATTCTTCCTGTGTGAGCGCCAGACCCCTTCACACCATGGCGTGATGATGATGATGTATGTTCGGGGCTGCATTGCAATATTGATTGTTCGGATCATTGGTATCTAAGTTTTCCGCTGCGCTATCTTGTACTTTGTTAGAGAGGTCGGTTCTTGTTCTGGTCTGCACCTTTACAGTATGCAACAGGCAGCAACTGGAGTTGAATCTGAATCTGAGAATAAATGCACCAAAATGACCCAGGGACGAAGATGGGCCATGCAGCCACCAGTCGCCACAATCAGATGGCTGTATTTCAAAAAAAAAAAGAAGGCTTGGAAGGCGGGTTATGTGGTGGAGGATTTGAAGAAGAGAGCAGCCAATGAGTTGTTCACCATGGCACAGGGCACGGCAAGGAATCCCGAGTGGCAGAAAATTGGTCGCAGTCATCCAACCTCCATGTACCGTCTTCTTTCTTTCCTCCCCTTTTTTTTTGGTGCAAAAAAGGGTCGACAGCCTGCAGCGCGGAGGTTACCTCGGGGGATGATGATTCACGATAACTGATTGACTGATGCCTTGACTCTAGGCGCCTCACGCGCAGGAAACCATCAATTTTGATATTTTGGACACGACGCATGTGCACTGTTATCGTCCACGATGCATTTATCTCAGCAGTGTTTTGTTTTTCATATACATTATATCCAGATCACTCTTTAAGTGATTGCTTGAATCAATCAACTTGAATTCATTGACTTTGTGACTTCAGTCGATGAATAGCCGTGTTGACGCCAGCTTTGGATGGTTTCATTTAGGCTTGCTAGAGTTCAAAAATTTGATGCAAGAGTCTATGCCATGTCGTGTACTGCAATATCTCGCCACGTGATTTCGGGTATGAACTCCCATATGATTTGCACAGGAGAGCACACCATCAAGAAGATTGGCGCATGGTGTCTGCATGCGCTTTTAGCATTGGATTCAAGTTTGGACGCCTCTTTCCATCCTTGAGTGTTGTAGACTTTGGAGTCGTTTGCGGATGTATTCCAGTCTCGTTCGGGAGTTGTTGAGGACCGCCCTATCGTACCGTGCATGAGATACTTCTTCATGATGAGCCCATTCCAACAATGGGGTGTATCTATAGCATGAGAGAAAAGGAGCTCAAAGTTCTTCCCACTGGCAACAACAGCTCGACGATTTGGTCGCATAGGGGTCGATTACTCCTAGCAGCTCTTCTTACAAAACACCTGTTCCCTTTGTACGGAAGAGGAACAAGGACCTGCAGCTTGGGATCAACTATCATAAGCTTAATGCACAAATGCTTAAGAATCCAGGGCCCTGTCCACCCATCAATGACTTACTTGAACGGTTCGGAGGTGCCTATTACTTTTCGAAATTAGACCTGAAATCGGGATACCATCAAATTTAGATTGGCCAATAGGACTGCTACAAGTCCTCGTTCAAAAAGCGGTTATGGGCGTCTTGAGTGGTGGCCATACCTTTGGGCCTCGCCAATGCCCCAAGGACATTCAGGCTGCAATTACTAAAGAGTTTTGCACGAGGTTGGATTGTCTCGTTCTCATCTATCTTCCCGACATTCTGATTTACATTCAAATATTGGATGAGAACCTAGACATCGTGTTCGACCAACTTCACTAGGCCAAGTACAAAGCAACCTGCGCTAAGTGCGAATTTGCTAAACATGAGCTTGAGTACTTGTGCCACTTTGTCGCACCTCAGACACTTTGTCCCCTTGAGGACAAGATTCAGGCCGTTCAGGATTGGCTCGCGATGCTTTGGGGCGGGCATCCCAAGGGACAACCAAGGGTTGCTGCTGGGACGACGCTGGTCGGAGCTGGGGCGAGTCGTGTTGCCCTGTAACCCAGCAGGGTGGGGGCGTGAGGCCTGGAAGAGCTCGGCAGGGAGTAAGACTGTGTTGGAAACTTTTCGAAGGGTGTGTTAGGGATCCTGAGGGTTGTGAGCATTCGCAGGACCTCTGTGGCAGCTTATTCCATGAGTAGCTCCTCCCCGTGTTTTCTGAATCGCATCGTGTTCTCAGACTGTTCTCAGCCGAAGCCGGGTAATGGCCCCAGTATCTCAAATGATCTCAAATGTTCTCAAATGATCTCTATAATTCAATATGGGACGCTGGGCCTGGTTTCCAGCACGTGCTGCTCCCCCCAAAAAAAAAGGGTTGGCTCGCGCCTGCCAACATTACATGTTTTGGTGGAATACTATCAGTGCTTGATCCACGACTATGCAAAAATTGCACCTTTGACATAACTTCACCGCAAGGACCAGCAATTTGACTTTCGTGAGATTGCTCACACAGTTTTTTGGGCTCTCAATGATACCTCATACTTCATTACTCTATTGGATGGAGGCTTTACAAATCTTCAACCCTACCTCAACCACACCTGTTACTAAGGAAGCCTTTGGCAATGATACGCGCACAATGTTTGAGCAGTACAACGTAAAGCCTCCATCCAATAGAGTAATAAAGTATGAGGTTCCCTCCGTACACTCGATCGATGATGCGAGGAAGGAGCTTTTGGCTTTCGTTTCTCTTCTCGAACAAAACCGCCACGTCCTCCTTGGGGGCAAGACGCTTATGTGGATCACTGACAATGATCGGCTCGTTTTCTACAAGCCGCAAAACACGGTCAACAAGACTATTGCGCGCTGGATGGCCTACATCAGTCAGTTAGATTTTGCTATCTGGAATACACGCGACAGGTTGAATTGGCTCGTGGATGCCTTGTCTCAGCGACCTGACCTTCTTGTGGCGGTCCAGCGGTATCATTTTTGGCATGGACACAAGTCCGACCCTAGGTTTCTACAGCCTTACACACAGTGTTTGTCACCCACTCCTTCAGCTTCACATTATCATATTCAAGATGCGTTCCTTTTACATTCAAGTGGCCAGGATTTACTTTGTGTTCCTTGAAATGGGTCCTTGCGTACTACTTTGTTCCGTGAGTACCACAAAGCTCGATTTGTAGGACACCTTGGTGTCAATCTCACTATGGCTCATCTTTCTTAGTGATTCACTGGCCAGGTATATTGACTCAGGTCACAAAGTATTGGTGCTAGGTGTCGTAGTGATGGAAGCCCTGCAATCATCCTCCAAATGCGGAATTCTGGCCACAGCGGCCTTAGCTCAGTGGGTAGAGCACCAGCGCCAAATGCCCATTGTGGTATGAGGGTGCAGGTTCGGCTCTTCGGACCTGCAACCCTGCACACTCAGCCGGCAGGCATCGTCCGATGCAGGCCAGTTGTACACCGGGTATGTCTGATGCTCAGTGGTAGAGCACCAGCACTGATCCGCACTCTGTGGGTTCCAAGCATGAACTGTGTCAGTTCCGACTGACACTTTCCATGCTGCCCTCGGCGCACTCTCGGGCCAGAAGGCATCCACCGACGTGGCTACTTGTCCCCCCTGTGTTGTGCAGGTCTCAGGGGCTGGGCGGGGGGAGGAGGCGGGCTCAGTGAGGAAGAGTTGGGGGAGGAGTGAGGGGCATTCTACTTTCCTAGCAGTTGCGAGCTAACGGCTCTGGTGGCGACAGGCAACAGCGGAGCAGGAATTGCCTCCCGGCAGGTCACCCTAGAAGGATTTGAGCATGAGTCTGAGTTCAATCGCGGAGAGCCGCTGCGCAGTGATCAGGGAAGTGCTGATCCACAGTCGATACTCCCTTGTCTGTTGGTCGAGGCCAAGAGCTGTCCTTGAGTGCCGCCTGTGTCGTGGGTGGGCTCACTTCGCTGGCACAGCTTGGCAGGTATGGGTGAACTCGGCGCGTCCACCCTCCTGTCGAACACCCTCCCTCAAGCACTGTCCCCGCATCCCACCCAACCTTTTAAGAATTGTGGCCACTCCTGATTCTGACTGGGCGCCATGCTTCAATCACCATGGATGTAACTGGGCCCTTTCCACAGAATCGCTTTGGTCATGTCAGGATTATAACTATGGTTGACCATTTGACGTTGACCATTTGACAAAGTACTACTCTTACCAAGTAGGTACCACACCACAAAGAGTTGGCCTTAATCCTTCCGACACCTACGCCGAGGCTGGATCTGTATAAAGGGTTTCCCTTAGACCGCCAGTACACGGCCTCAGCCCCGCAGAAAGTTTTTGTCGCCACAAGCAAAACTCGGGGGGGCCACGCGGAAGTGGGGACTGTTGAAAAACAAAAATCTGCAGCCTCCTAAGTGGTGCGGGTTCCACGCTGACACCCGCGGGCCTGTGTATGGTGTACTGGGTGCTTTAAGACCTTCTGTGATCGAGACACTCAGTTTATGGTTGACTTTTGGACCGCCATCACGGAGCAATGTGGTCCAGTTCTCAAGCCAAGTTTTGCTTGCCGATGTCAAACTGACGTTCAGACTGCATTAGACCGCCTTGTCTTTGGGTTCTGGCGGAGGTCAATTGGAGCAGGACGTTTCCCGCAAACTCCTGCCCAAGTGGATAGGACCTTTTCGTGTTTTGGCTACTTTTTTAGGGATCAGCGCGGCGACCCATCATTCATCATCGATCGAGTGTCTACCCTTGCATTTACTTGTTCATCAAGTGATTCACTCCACTAAGCAAGCTCGCTATTGTGATGCAGAGAGTGACACTTCTCCAGACTGCAGTGCCAAGCGCTTCCTACAGATGGGTTTTAGGATGCCTTGGAGATCATTGCACATCAGCACAATGTCGACAAGCCCATGAGCTACAAGGTTTGCTTTGCATATTGCAAGCCTTGTGCTGATCATCGGCTTACGTGCAAGGACCTTGAGGCCATGACAGTAGATATCTTGGCCGGCTATGAGCGTCAACACCAAAAGTCCAACTCGCCTTCCAACCCAAGACACGGGTCCGCCCTTCGGATCGTCAACTTTGCCCTCACAGGGGCTCAACTTCTTAAGAAGTGGGACTGTGGCATGCTTGGGCCTCGAGGGGCCCAGACATCTTTTCGCCAGGCCCCTCGGCCACCTAGGCCCTTTTTGTGGCCTTTCTACCAGCTGAGAGAGTCTCAGCCATCATGAGGACCTTAGGTGGGTGAGCTCTTGGGCACTTGTCAGTGTACTCTGTTTGTTCTGAGTCTACCTTCTTCCCCCGAATACAATGTACGGTCATTATAGCTGTATCTAGACTGAAAGATGGCTCAAATGCAGCTATAATGACCGTACGTTGTATTCGGGGGAAGAAGGTAGGCGTATACATAGTTTGTTTGTTCTCAGTTTAATTTGTTTTCGATTGATGCATGCTTTGCATGTTTTGCTGGCCCCAGATGATTCACCTAATCAGAGAATGTTACTCAAGCTGGCAGGAGTGAGGTACGAAAGGGACCAGCGGGGGGTCTGAAAATCAGAAAAAAAGGGGGACATGGAAAGGACCAACGCGCTTACGCACCTGAAGATACTCAAATCCAAGATCAAGATCGCCTGAAGTCGCACGTACGGGGTATCTAACCTGAGTTGAACCTGTGGAATCGTGAAGAATGGGAAGTCGGGCGTCATCATTTGTCCTCTCCGATAAGTTTCAGAGCTAAGGGCGTAAGTACGCGGGAATGAGCCTTGAGCTTACTTCCGATGTGCTTTTAAGTTTTGTAGTCCAGATTCAAAAAATGATGTTCAGTAGGACGGAGAAAGGCAGTCCCGGGTAGAGGGACACCCAGGCTTCGTTTTCAAGTTTTTTTTCAGCCTTTAACCTTCTGAGCAAAATCGTCCAGACTCCAGATACATCGAAATGGCCTTATCGCTCGAACTCCAAGCATAGTAGAATGGAGCAACAACGTAATCCCGAATAGCGGGACAGCGGAACTCCGAAATGATTCCTTTTTGAGTACTCAAGAAGAGGAAGCGACTGCTTCCAATCAGACTGAGCAGTCGTGAGGAGAAGGTCTGTGGGTACGGCATTCCCTACTTACAAATACGGCATGTCCATACTCTCCATCAAAAAATGGCATCAATGTGGTTCTTTTGCGATAAGTAAACCGCAGACTCCATTGGTTTTTGGAGTTTTCATCTCTCATTTCTTTCTATTGTGCCAGTTTGTTTTGTCCTGGTCTAGATTATGTTTTGGCCTTTCAGGACTTTTGTCAGAAAGGCACAGGTTTGTCTAGTTAAGACCTGAGGTGTACGCAGTTTCACATTCTGATCCAGCTAGCCTGTTTGTGGCCGGGCCTGTGTCCAACATATCTGCTTACACCAGTTCACGGTCCAACCCCAGCTGCCGAGACAGTGACACAGAGTCTGGACCAGAGTCGGGACCCACGCCTCTTGTTTGGACCTGGGCGACTCAGCAGGACGCAGCCTTTGTTTGAGGCCATTGGATCTTCAATCTTGGTTCGATCAAACGGCATAGGATAGAGGTGGCGTTGGTTGGCGGCCAGCCCAGTAGCATATGAGAGCTGACAGTCCATTAGTACACAGGCAGTTTTGAGTTCATTCACGTGCCACCAGGCTGGGAAAGTAGAGAAGCAGCATAGAAAAACATGCGTAGAGTTAGTGCTGAGTACAGCTAGGGGAGGATGGGAGGTGCAGTGCACTCCACACACCTGCTGCTATGTCTTTGAGGTCTGCCGATGGCCATAGCCGACCTTTTCCATCGAGACATCTGCAGTGCATAAATGGCTCAAGGCTCTGCCTTTCACCAGCTAGTATATCCTTTTGAAACACACACACAGAGGCTGGAGTTGTACAGTGAGTGGGCACTTGGTCTACCTTTTTTCCTTAGATTGAGAAATATATATATATATATATCGTCAAACAGAACTGCCCGGTAAACCATAGGCAGAGCGGAAGAAGAGGACAACATATATATATACCTGTGCAAGTGTGCCACTTCCGCGGCAGACGGGTGGGTGGGCTCAACCACACGAACGTGGGGAACCTTGCATTTTCTATTACATTGCCCGTTAATAATTCTTTTGTTTATGGATGGTTTGTGATGGCTTGTAGATGGAATGAGAGAGAGAGTTTGGGGTTTCTTAACAACACACACACACACACACACACACACACACACACACACACACACAGAGAGAGAGAGAGAGAGAGAGAGAGAGAGAGAGAGAGAGAGAGAGANAGAGAGAGAGAGAGAGAGAGAGAGAGAGAGAGAGAGAGAGAGAGAGAGAGAGAGAGAGAAAGAGAGAGAGATGATGATGAGTGAGGCTCCCTGACTCGAGATCTGAGATTGGAGGCGAGAAGTTTGAGGTGGTGGAGAGACTACAATTACTTGGCACTGTCATACATTGGTTCTTCTTCTTCTTCTTCTTCTTCCACATCCTTCCTTCCTCCATCTCCCACCCTGCACTTCATCTGTGTATGATTTCAGTGGGAAGATCTCTTCTGTGTTTGCACCTCTCCCTGGCTGGTGGGAGATCATATCTGGGTCACATTGTCATTTGGCTGCATTACATTTCTTCCACACGACGGTGACGACTGGACTTCGCATTGCCTTGGATCATTACAGGGCATGCATCAATAGATCTGAAGACCCTGAACCATCAAAATTCTGACACCTAAAATGTCCCGAAGATACACACACCGCATAAATTCTCAAGAACTAATATACAGTTCACTGAGTTCAGTGTTCTCTCATATCCTCACAGAAACAAGGACTGCAGCAATTACTATTCGCTGATATGTTATGCGTGGAATCAAGTACTTCAAATTTAGTACATTAAAAAAAAAATTAGTACATGAGGCCCTTCCCATAAGAATTGCAGCAATTACTCTTTCACTAAGGACTATCTTCCCTAGCGACTCTCTCAAATACTCTCTCTACTTCTACAACAAGTTATTAATGACCTATTTAAGTGCTCTCTTACACAGTCAGCAACTCTGGCGCTACAACTAGCATGATTCAGGTATGCTCTTACACATCACTCCCTTAAGTAGTTGCTCTCTCTCTTAACTACAGTACGCACTGGATTGCTCGTCTAGCCCTCAGTCATTCCGGTGCCTCAAATAAGCACCCACTCTGTCACCGCATTAGCACACAAGCCTGGCAATTGATCTGACGGCTCCATTTGCTGCAACAAAAGACTCAAACTGTAGCTCCTGAAAATTTTGCAAGCCTTTGACATTTTCCCCTTTCTCCAATCACCATCGCGAAGACTTGTGCAAGAAGGCGGTGAAGCAGCAATCAACCCTGGCCAGATGGAGGCCAAAGGACTAATAGCCATTCCATGCTAGATAATCAATCAAGCACATATTTCCGTAACATACCAAAACAAGTAAGCACACACACACACACACACACACACACACACACACACACACACACACACACACACACACACACACACACGAGC
>BFEA01000574.1:719867-740531 GCA_003427395.1 Chara braunii
AATGTGCAAAACGAGAATGAATCTTCCCGCCGTGCCGCGGGAAATTCATTCTCTTTTTGCATTTCGTCGAGAGAAGAGTAAGAAGAAGAAGCAGAAGCAGAAGCAGAAGCAGAAGAAGAAGCAGAAGAAGAAGAAGAAGAAGAAAACGAAGAGGAAGACGAAGACGAAGAAGAAGCAGAAGCAGAAGAAGAAGAAGAAGAAGAAGAAGAGGAAAAGGCGCACTGCATTGGAAGTGCCCTGTTCTACATTTTGTGGCTGCTTCGACATTTTTCCAAAGGCTCCGGACACAAACGCAGGTATGTTTGGGGATGGTTCAGGAATGCTCTCGACTGGGTTTTCGTAAAATTTAACATTCAGGACACTGTCAGTGTAACTTCTCGATGAGACGAGTTTACTCCTGTATTTGTCCATGCAGTACGTCCAAGTTCCTATTTTTTGAAGGACACAGTCATAAACTTGATGACTCGATGTCCAAGTTCATATTTTTTGAAGTGGTGTTCGTAATTCTTAGACCGCCAATTCCCACGCCCAGGCATAAAAAATGAGTGTAAATGTACTCGTCCGCAGCTTTCAGGCCCCAGGTCATTACCGCTGTATGTGGTGCAACTTCCAGTCTAGATAGACTGTATTCAGGTGAAGATGGTAGCGCCGAGGCAGTTACCGGACCGAAATGGTGGACGCTGCCAGCCAAAAAGAAAAGAAAGAGCTTTTGTCTTTTGCCGCACAGCACGATTTGTCTATTGCCTTTGTCTTTTGGCGCACAGCATGTTGCTTTTGTCTTTTGCCGCACAGCACGATTTCTGATCAGTGAAACAGAACCCCATCTCTCTCTCTCTCTCTCTCTCTCTCTCTCTCTCTCTCTCTCTCTCTCTCTCTCTCTCTCTCTCTGTGTCTCTGTGTCTCTCTCTCTGTCTCTCTCTGTGACTCGATGTCAGTTCACAAGTGATGGGCGTATGATCCTGCACACACACCCGACGGGTACTACTCGACATGCCTTTTTTTTTTTTTTTTTTTTTTTTTTGACAGTCGCGTAGCTTTTCCCCTGGCCGCTGCCCCCAGTGGGGGATCCCTGAAGGCTATCAAGCCACCCTAAGGCTATCAGGCCACCTTTGTCAGATTAGACACAAGATTGAATTAACCTGGGCTGGTTATTCCGATGATAATACCTCAAGGCCATCGCCCTTCTTAAATTTTCTATAAAATAAAAAAAAAAAAAAAAAAAAAAGTTCTCGAATCTCGACGAGTTTTACTACCGTATCGTCCTGCAGCAGTTCAAAACTTTTTTAAGGCAAATACTGACACTACCGTTTTCACCCGAAAGTTGCACCAAATACAGCGATAATGACGGGGCGTTCTATTCGGGTGAAGAAGGTGGCGTTTTTCTTACTTAGGTTATCTGACCACAAGTACAATCAACCCTGGATGCAACTGACTGCGATCATATTCCCAGAAAAGAGTCGAGAAAGTCCTACCCTCTTCCCCCGAGCATAACGCACCCTGAAAATGAATGTATACAAGCTATATTTCCGACCAGATACAGCCAAAATAAGGGTGCGTTGTGTTCGGGGGGGGAAGACGGTAGTGTGAATGACAGAGGACAAGTTGCTGCAATGACCGGTCATTATCACTGTATTAGACTGACAGTTGCACCAAATACAGCTACAATGACCGGGGCGTTCTATTCGGGCGAATACGCCCTTATTATCTGCCCTTATATTTCCGTTGCCATTTTCGCTCTCAATGGTTTTACAGGCGTGTATATTCCCGGGTGCAAAACCGTATTCGGTCAGTTCGAGCCGCGCTCGCTGCAACGAGTCCGGCCCGACCTGTTCCTGTATGCTCTGTGGTTGATGTTGGTAGCCTGATCAGGGACCTGACCCCCTACTCTCCAGCAGCGAGCGCGGCTCCGCTGTTATCCCCTTGCCACAAGCCCGGCGAGCCTTCACATTCAGGTTTCTGTTTGTGTTCTTCACGAGTTATACGGGGAGCATTGATGAGCCTCGCCGAAAAAGTTATGGGTCTCTATATCTAGATAGAGAGAGCCTTATTCCACCAGTACATTGGACAATCCGAATGAGCCTCGCCGAAAAAGTTATGGGACTGGGGACTGGGGCCCACCTGGGGGCAGGTGTACTTTTCTTTTTTTTCGTTCAGGTCTGGCCGCAGGGAACTTCAGAACAACGCGAGGCTCTCTTTGGGGAGAAAACAATAAAAAATCAGAAGCTCAAGGCATCTGGAACCAAAATGATTGGCGGCGATACCGTCTTCACTAGAACGCCCGGTCATTGTCGCTGTATTCGGTGCAACTTTCAGTCTAGATGCAGTGATAATGACCGGTCATTGAAGCAACGTTTTTCCGTCCCAATACTTCTTCGATAATGACCAGGCGTTCTATTCGGGTGAAGACGGATAGGAGGATAAGAGACTCATTGACGCGAACTGGGGCAATGCTCCCTATTTTCTCTGTTCCGGACTTTATGTGAGGTGGCCTGCCTCATGATACTGTTTTTTTTATAACAAAAAAAAAAAGAAGTGAAAAAAAAAAAAAAAGCCTCGCTGGCGATTTGGAAGAGCTTGGCGCAGAGGGGGAATCCGCGCCGGAACAAGCATAGGCTTGGATATATGTCCTGCTGGTTTAAAATTGATGGGTCATACAAAAAAAAATAATAATAATAATAATTAAAAAAATAAATAAAAAATGCTGGGTCCTCGTTTTCTTCGTCACAAGTTAACGAGTGCTGTTCTCATGGCCTCTACAGCAACTATGCCTGGAGTGGAGGGATTGAATGGCAATTTAAGAAATATTTGCAGCAATTTAGGGATGAATACAACCAGAAACAGGGCCAGATTTCTTCTCAATAAAGCACGATAATGCCCAGAGACATCTTTTTCATACTTCTGCTTCATGCTTCATGAAATCGCCTCCGTGGGCCTAGCCGTCGCACAACTCGCCATCCCCCAACATTGTGAATGAATCTGGACCGCAGCCATATTCTGGCAGCTGGAGCGTAGTAGTGCAACTACGGTAGGGCCCTTAAAACACCAGCCTCTTTCCGGGCCATTCATTTTGTTCCCATGCAGCAATTGACGCACCGCATCCTTCAGGCAGGGCTCAGCCTTCTGGAGCCAAATGGCTGGGGGCGCCAGCCATTGAGAAATAAACAGGAGGACCGCCCTCCCTCCTATCATTCTTATTGACGGACTGCAGAAATCCGCATCGGCAAAACGCACCTCAGCACTGTTCTGAGAGTTTAATACACTTCTTCTTCTTTCTCTTCTTCTTCTTTTCCCCTTAACAAGTCTTATTCTTCTTCTTCAAATGTGTGTCATCCTTCTGCAGAGGCCATGCTAAAGTTCTCTACCCCGTCCAATTTTCTACCGTTCCAAATTTGACGGATGCCCCCAGTGACTGCTTCTTCCTCTTCCTCTTCTTCTTCTTCTTCTTCAAATGTGTGTCATCCTTCTGCAGAGGCCATGCTAAAGTTCTCTACCCTGTCCAATTTTCCACCGTTCCAAATTTGACGGATGCCCCCAGGGACTGCTTCTTCTTCTTATTACCTCCCTCTGACTTCTCTATCCTTTCTTTTTTGCCCCTATCTTAATATTTTGATTTATTGACTGCATTTTACTACTAAATAGTAAATAATAAATAGTAAATTCCTTTTCATAATCCGTAGCAAGGCCGTACATTTGGAGCGCTAAATAAAATTTTCAATTTTCAATTTTGTGTATTTTTTTACTATTTTGTATTCCAATTCCCTTTGCTGTGACCTGAAACGATGAATGTGGTTGTTAAGAGCTTTCTTTTCTTTTTCATCAAGACTCATATAAGAGTATCAAAGGCCCTTCCTGCAAATATTAATATCATTTTTTTGAATTTTTTTCATTGTAAACAAAAAAGGAGAAACTACTAGTTGTAATTTGTAAATAACTTGTTAAAAGTAACTCCAGAGCCTTAAGAGTATCAAAGTTGTAAGTAACTTGTTAAAACTTATAAGTAAAAACATGATGCGGTGGTTGTGTTCAGACTCCAGAGCCTTAAGATTTTTTTTTTTTTTTTTTTTTTTTTGAATGACTCTTCAGTTGTTCTTCTTTTTTCATCGTAAACAAAAAACTTGAAAAAAGTAATAAACACCTAGTTAGTAGTACTTAGTACTTGATGGGCAATGATTAAGAAACAACCAGTACACCCGGGTGTACTGGTCCCATTAGCAAAGAGGATTGGATTTAATTCGGGGATCTGGACGCGTTCGGCGCACAGATGCAGAAAAGCTGATCAATCTCAATCTTCCGCATCTTTCCACAAACATGTCCAGATTCAGGAATTAAATTCAATCCTCTTTGCTAATGGGACCGGTACACCCGGGCCTGCAGGCCCCTTGCTGCGCAATAAGGTATTCCCAACACCGCCAGCAGCGCACCTTTTTTCCTTTTTTGGCTGGCGCTGCCGGCCATCATGATCCGGGTAGGCTGGGCCTCCAAAATTTTTGTAGGCTACGAGACTACGAGTTTCTTTTTCCGCAGGGCTGGGGTCGCGTACTGGAGGTTAAGAGCCTTATTAAGATTTCTTTTCTTTTTTCTTTTTTTTTAAAGACTCTTCAGGCGTTATTATTTTTCATCATAAACGAAAAATAATTAACAACTAGTCGATAATAGACTCGATACTGGTTACCACTTGATGGCACCCGTCGTGAGAGCGCATCATTCAGCCACCGGGCAAGTACTATTTCCTGTGCGGGGTTGCGAATTTGTACTAGATAGCGTAGAAACTAGACGAAAGTTCCAGGAAACTCACTTGAATATTCCCAGGATAGTACTGGAAACTTGGCTGTGGAGTATAATTACTACGCTGTTGCTATCGGGCAATTTGAATCTGCAGTGGCGGGAAATAGTAGACGCGCGCAAAGAAAGAACTTGGTTAAACCACCACTACCTTTCACAGGCAAACGCGAAGTCCATCTAGTAGCAGGGCTGGTCCCCGGATAGAGCGGGGAACCCTACCCCATCCGCGGTCCTCCTGGTTGTACCGGCCGGTGGCCCGGGCCGGTTCCCTCCCGGTCGCCCCCAGCGCATTTTCGCTGGGGCCTGAAAATATTTTTTTTGGCGGTGCGTACGTTTTTTACGGAGGCCTCGTTGGGGCGAGCCCTGCCCCGCAATTTCGTTACCGGGTCGTGTAGGCCTGAATTTGTGAAGTCCAAAAAGTGGCCAATCTTGGCCGCCGATCGTCGCAGATCAGCGGCAAGGATCGACCACTGTTTGCAATCAGTTCGGGTGGGGAACGGAATCGCGCAGCGGGGGAAAATGCATCGTGCATTCAAACCCCGCTCGCCTCCACTGTGTGCACCCACTCCGTCGTCGCCTCCGACAGCCAACCGTGCCATCGCCGCCACCGCCAGCCAGCCGAGCCATCACTCGGTGCAGCCTCGCCATCTTCAGTAGGTCTCCGCAGGATGCAGCAGCGCCATCCTCGCCTCCACCAGCCAGCCGTGCCATCGCGCCCCCCGCCAATGAGCCACTCCATCGCGCCCCCTGGTTTGTTTCTTCTTCTTCTTCTTCTTCTTCTTCTTCTTCGTGGTCACTCTCCTCGCCCGTTAGCCACAGCCGTCCTCTGCATCTTCTTTTTCTTCTTCCACCTCCTCCTCCTCCTCTTCTAGTCCTCCTCTCTTAGCCATCAGCTTGTGTTCTTCTTTTTCTTCTTCTTCCTCCTCCTCCTCCTCCTCCGCCTCCTGCTCCTCCCGCTTCTCCTCCTCCTCCTCTTCTCCTCCCTCTTCTTCGGCATCTTCTTCTTCTTCTTCCTCCTCCTCCTCCTCTTCTTCTCCTCCTCCTCCTCCCTTAGCCATAGCCGTTTATTTTTTTTATTTTTTTTTCGTTGCTGCTTCAACTCCTTTGCGTTCTTCTTCTTCTTCTTCTTCTTCTTCTTCTTCTTCTTCTTCTTCCTCCTCCTCTTCTTCTCTCCCCTCTTCTTCATTTTCTTCTTCCTCTTCCTCCTCCTCTTCTTCTCCTCCCTCATCTTCGTCATCTTCTTCTTCTTCCTCCTCCTCCTCCTCTTCCTCCTCTTCTTCTCCTCCTCCTTTATTAGCCATAGCCGTTATATTTTTCAACTTTTTTTCGAAGCTGCTTCATCTTCCTTGCGTTCTTCTTCTTCTTCTTCCTCCTCCTCCTCCTCCCCCTCCTCTTCTCTCCCCTCTCCTTCGTCATTTTCTTCTTCCACCTCCTCCTCCTCCTCCTCCTCTTCTTCTTCCTCCTCCTCCTCTTCTTCTCCTCCTCCGCCGTTAGCCATAGCCGTTTAATACGTATATATATTTTTCATTGCTGCTTCAACTCCCTTCGACCCCCCCCCTCCTCCCGGCACAACCCAAAAAAAAGAATCCAACCTTCAAAGTTTCATTGCGGAATCCGACAGATCTCATCAAGCGCAGTCGGATCCCGCGAAGAAAAAAAAATAAAAAAAATAAAAATGGCCATTTTTTGGGGCCATCCGGTTTGCCGGTTGACCCCCTCTGGCCCGGTCCGGCCCCAGTTGGACCGGGTCACAGCTCGACCGGGTGGTTGCCGTCCCAGCCCTGTCTAGTAGCCTACTCGTCAGAGTCTGACGCCTCGCGGCAGGCAAGGCAGCCTTTTCTGAAAACATCAAAAAAAGGAGGGAAAAAAAAGGAAAAAAACTAAAGAATTCGAATCCAGCGACGTTGGGGAAGGCCCTCACGGACGTGGAAGTCGTACCAGTGCTTTGACGAATGTATCTGGCCAGAACGTGTGGAAAAATGATTGCTGATGTTTTCGTTTTTGTTTTTGTTGCTTTCATTTCCTTGCGTGCCCTGCCAGTGAGGCAGGGCGGATTCCACGGCAGGCAGAGCTAACTGCCTCACTTCCTCATAGTGCTGTAGCTTCCTGTATCTGGCCGCAATCACAGCATAAAGGATGCTTTTTTTTTCTTCTTTCTTGTTTCGTGTTCAGTGGACAGATGCCCTCACTGAGGGCGCAGTCACACTGGCACCTCGTAGAATGCATCTGATGGATATCGCGGCGTTAGGGAAGTGCTTTTTTTTTCTGTCTTTTTTCTTTTCGTTTCGTTTTTTTTTACATTCTTTCGCAGACGCAACTGCCCAGGCTCGGCAAAACTCGGTGCGCAGTGAAATTCAGGCTTCAGGCTCAGGAAAAACAGGATCGGAGGTAGTGTTGGTTTAAGGTTATTATTTTACTTATTAAGTTATTAGATTAAAGTTATTAAACGGTTATTACTACTTATTAAATTAAAGTTATTAAACAGTTATTAAATTAACAAATCAAGGGTTGTTGTCCTGTTTTAGTCAATGCAAAGAGGTGTTTTTCGGAACTTTTCCTTTTTTTTTTTTCTTTTTTTTTTTTTTTCCACCTTCTACATCGGGGCTCCCACTCCCACCCCACAGTGGGTAATAGTCGCTTAGACGCTTGCAATGGTCCCCTTCAAACTTCACAGAGTATAGTATCATTGACTCCGCAGATGGACCTGCGGAGCATATGCTACATAGTACACACACTCTCTCATCCCACCTCCCACAACATCCAGGGCTGCGAAGAGTAGCTAATAACATTGTACCAAAAGAGATGCCGCCGCTTCTCCAAAGAAGGCAAAAAAAAAAAAAAAAAAGCAAAAAAACCATATCACACACGAGTTGCCCGAGTTTTGGCGAGCCAGTGACATGGAACCGTTGTTGCGAAGCCCCATACGAGCGCGCAAAGAAAGAAAAGAAGAAAAGAAGAAAAAGAAAAGAACAGATGGCTGTGCCCCAGACAACCTTCCCATCCAACAGACAAGCGGGAAAAAAAAAGCTCAGCTTAAGGAGACGAGCCTAATGCAGGATTCTATCGAATACGACCAAACAAACAAACAAACAAACAAACAAAAGCTGCCATATATTGTGTAGATGAGTGGAGATATGGTACATACAGGCGTGGTGGCTGAATGGTTCACCGTACTTCATACATGTGGCTGTCGATAAACAGATGTTAAAAAGGAAAGGAAAAGTCTGAAAAAAAAACAAAGTATTTTCAACATCGCAGAGACATCCGCTAAAATTGGAACGATACCGAAGAAGATTAGCATGGCCGCTGCACAAGGATTTAAAAAAAAGAAAAAGAAAAAGAAAAAAAAGACATACCTGGCATATCAGATAGATAAAAACTGGATGTACAGGGGCCGAGTCCTAGTTTCCCAAAAAGGAAGGGGGGGGGGGGGCCCTGAACCCACCTCTAGGTGTAGGATAGGGTACTCACTGTTCGATTGACAAGAGGAGATGGTTTGAGGAGACGAAAGGGGCCTTACACTTTTCAAGCACCCCTCAAAAGAGCGGAGAGGACATAGCCTCATTAGTACAAGGATTGGACGATTGTTAAATATTCAATAATCAAAGGGACGCGATCGACAAAAGGATACATCCCAGGATACGTAGGAGGCGATTGCCACAATCAACAAGCCGCGAGGGTCATTACACTGGGGGCCTCGCCTCTGAGGTCAGCGGCACTGGCATGAAGCAGAGAACAACGCCGTCACACTCCATGAGCTATGCGGAGGTAAGGATCGCGGAATTTGAATGAACGAGCAAGCAGACCAGGAAACATAGGAGGCGATCGCCACAATCGACAAGCCGCGAGGGTCATTACACTGCCCTCGACTCTGAGGTAAGAGGCACTGGCATGAAGCAGAGAACGACGCCGTCACATTCCATGAGACATGCGAGAAAGAGTCTATGGTCTGCCTGCCACTAAGGCATGACGCAGAGAGGGACGGCGTCACATTTGATGAGCCATTCGGGCAAGAGCCTCGGGTCTGCGTACCACTGAGGCCAGCATTCAGGGCAGACCATCGCACTATGAACGCAACGCCCGTAAGGAACGTGGGAATTGAATGGAACGAGCAAGCGGACAAGGACACAAAGGAGGCGATTGTCGCAATCAACAAGCCGCGAGGCTCATTACACTTAGGTAGTCTTGGAACAGAGGTGAGAGGCACCCTCACGAAGCAGAGAGGGATGTCGTGACTTGCAATGAGCCATACATACGGGTGAGGTATGTATTAGGTATATTCAATTCACGATGGAAGCACACTTAGGTAGCAGACGATGCAAGCAGACTTAGGTAGCAGGCGATGGAAGCAGACTTAGGTAACCGTCGAGGAGGTGGAATGGATAGCGGGTGTTGAGTTGAGGCAGTAGGAAGCCTCAGGAATCATCGCAGGACACCTCAGTACTCAATGAGGCGCATGGATTACTAAGTATTGAATTAGGGCAGGAATCATCAGAGGATACCTCAGTACTCGGCGTATCGGATCGGCGTACGACGATGCAGGCGCAGGAATCGGGGGACGACATGGCAGCACTCAATTACGCACGATGAATGCTGGGCGTTGAGTTGAGATGGCAAGCAGGATCGAGAATAAGAAGTGGACATGGTTGCAGTCCATGAGGCAAAGGGATACTGAGTATTTAAGTAGGCTGGGATGCAGACACCGGACGGGTGTATCTCAGTTGGTACACCCATGAACCGTTGAAATAAAGACCCATGTTCGAATCCAGGGTGGGACACAGGCTCAGGAAGTCGATGAGCGAATCCCTTGGGACCTACCAGGGTCGTTTGTGAAGTTAGCGGATTGGGGTTCGTCGTCATGCCAGGCCCCACTGTCCTACCTTGAAATAAAGAACAACAGGTTATTGGGGTCTCACTAGAGATCAGATGAGCCTAGATCAGACAAGGTTCTCAGCTAATAGGCACAAGAAGAGGGTGCTAAACTGCAAGCAAAGTCAGAAAAGACCATAATCTATTGCATACAGAATCACAGATGGATCGGTGCATGTCTTTCTTTCCCCACCAACTTCTCATTTTCCCTTGCCCAGTGTCTATTGCTGAGGTGGGTCTTTGAGCATTGCTATTGTTTCGCATCTAAGAGTTGAGGGAGAGGGAGGCTTTATGACAACTCATGCAGGCAGCATTGCTGACAAGACGACGAGACAGGTGAGAGAGTCATTTCCATAATCAACCACGCAAAACGATTACTCAAATCGCACATTGTACACGATAGAGGGGTGCAGGGCGAAAACCACACACCCCAGCAACAGCTGGATGAAAGCTGTGCATCAAAAGCACAGAAGGGCCACCAAGGTAGATCCTCAAAACACCAGTGGACGGACGCTTGGTCAATGAAGAACAGTTGATGCTTCGTGTTGCATTTTCACCCACAGCGGATAACTTTATCCGCCGCAGATAAGCCAGACACTGGTGTCAACATGGAGCTTCATCGCAGCCGAGCGAGCGAGAGAGAGAGAGAGAGAGAGAGAGAGAGAGAGAGAGAGAGAGAGAGAGAGAGAGAGAGAGAGAGAGAGAGAGAGGTAACGGGACGTACAGACACTACTAGAAACGAAAGGAGATTAAGAAAGGAAGATCTCGGTGCTTGAAAGGAAAAGCATCGCACTCTCCTCTCCCAAAGAAGACTACATATACAAAACCACAAACACCTGGGCAACTGCAACAACTGCCACCTGTCATGACCTCTGAGCCTAGACTGCCTGCCATATTTTGTAATAAAGGCAGCAGGCAATCACCGCCGCGTTGTGCATTCCATCTGGCAGAACATCTGCAGAGGACGCATCCTCTGTGACCCAAAGAGCCCTCCGCTCATGCCATTTCAGGGAGAATGGATGGAGAGTGGAGAGTACAAGATTGACTATATATCACACCCATGGAAGGGGAACAAGCTATGTGTATGCACGTAGACAAAAGCAGAGCTTAGGACTACGGGAGGGAAAAACTCAGAGCAAAAAGAAGGCATGTCCAAGAGATTGGGGAAGGACAGGCCCTTGTGTGCCGGCACGGCACACAGTTCCATAAAATGGGGAGACATAAGTAATTGATTGACAAGCCAGGCAGGAAAAAAAGACAAGGGCAAAAAGTAAGTATGGAGACACAAGATGTGCATCCCTGGCTGCGCGCATGGGCAGATGACATCGATGAGAAGTTCGGCGATGGCGTCGTTCGTTTGCTTGCCCAAACCTACTCGAGGCTACAACCCTGATCACCGCAGCACCATCCGACGCCTTATTACACAACGCTGCGCCTGATCCTCGAGGGAGACGAATCTCTCCGAAGTCATCACGATTCTCCCCACGGTCACGACGTCGAAGGTACGGCTACCAGATTCGGGAGCGCTTTCAACAAGCTGGCGGTCTTCAAGAACGGCCTGCACCAAAACGACCGTTGAAACCTACTGATTGTCAAAGGCCTGTGAACCCATATACTCGCTTCAAGAGCTTTTCTTTCCCTCCCTGCACCCCACCCCAACCCCATTCGCAATCCCCTTTCCCCCCCCCTTTCACCCCTTCCCCGGCCCCCCCTTGGACCCCACCCCATCCATACACACACAGACACACCCACACACACACACACACAAGTGCAACCTCCTGTCAACATTCTAAATCCTACGTTTCCTATCCGCAACAATATGTCGAATCTGTAATCCCAAACCTGCTACTACTCATGCAGACTCAGCGACACCTTCTCCACACACAAACCGACAGGCACAACTTCAGCTCCGCACAGGAGTTCGCACAACGACCAACCCTGGCGTAGCCGCATAATTCCCAACCCACACGCCTTTCACAGATCAGTCGACAAAACCAGTATGCAGGTGAAGGGGCGCGATAAGACGGACAAAAATTGAAAAAAAAATATACGCCTCGTAAAAAATGGTTGAAGCTCTGCAGTTACTTAAAAAAAAAAAAAAAAACCTTTCAGAGAGACGGAAGCGCAACATTTGCCAGCGAGTGTAGATAGGCATACAGTCGCTGATCTTCGAACAAGCATTATCCAAGGCGGTATAACATCAAAAAGCAAAGCACAAAACTACCAAGCCTAGCATGAGAAAAAAAAACAGAGATCGGAGAGGCGGCAGACAGCTATGGCACAAAAAAAATAAAAAAAATAAAAAATATTTAAATTAACAAAAAAAACTTCGGAAACGGAAAATAAACCAACCATAGAAGGGAAAGCAAAGATAGTAGTCGCTTGCCACCAACCCGCCAAAGAGGCTGAAAACAGAACAGATACGAAGGGCAGAGTGCTCAGATGCCCGAATGAGCCGATCAAAGCGACTTAGACTTTTGTTTCGTTCATTCCACAGCCTTGTGGCCTTCATACGCATCATATATACATATACCCCAGATGAGTCATCAACAAAGGAAGGATAACAAGGTTGTCACAACTGACATCTTAGGCCTTATAAACATGAGCAAATCCTTTTGGCGCTTATTACGATGGCATGGCTTATGTGTACCAAATAAAGGCCCAAAAGTCATTTCCGCCCACTCAGGCATCATTTACGACTCCTTAAAAGACTTTTTTCAGTCACTCCGACAAGTCGTGAGGGATTAACATACCGAATATAACATCCGCAGTCAAACAACTCTTGATACTTAGAGGAATAAACCAGTTCCCAGAGGAGTCTCTACAGTTTGCGTACCATCGGTGCGAACAAAAGAGGCAAGTCAAAGATCGCAAAGCTCATAATAACAGATTGCCACGGAAACCCATCTGCGCAGCAACCGCAATGCTACAGGCAGAGCGTATCGGAACCTGACGTAAACTTGTCAGACACTGCAGGCTTATCATTACAGTTAGTCCCCCTACCAGTATGTTATGTCAGGGCTTACAACTGTCACACACACTTAATTGCAGAGTGTTATCACCACCGTCCCGCCCTGCATAAGACAGGAGTCTACGGCTCCCAGCATTGTAGAATTCTTCTATGAGAAACACTCAGAGAGCTTATAGAACAGAGATGATAGGTATATGCGGCCCATGTGGCGGAACGGTATACACTGTACAGTACTCTACACATGTAACTACAGTTCACGAGTTCGAATGCTGACGGAGTTGGATACATAGAATGATGTTAGGTACTTGTACACACCATGAGAGACATCAACCATGCAAGTCTCTAGGCCCTTTCCTATGCGTACACGGTGAACTTCAGGGTTTACGGCATCTATGTAAATATGGATCAACGACGTGAAACACAACATCCAAGTGAACATCTACCTTCTCCGGATAATCACGCTTCTGTGGATGACTTGAATTAGGTTAGAAAGGCTTGTTAGGAATTCTGAGGGTTGTGAGCATTTGTAGGAGGATTTGTAGGACCTTTGTGTCAGCCTACTGCATGAGTAGTTCCTTAATAGGTCATTAGATATTCACAGACTGAAAAAAAAAAAAAAAAAAAAAAAAAAATCACAGAATTAAAAAAAAAAAAAAAAAAAAAAAAGGCGGGACATGGCACCACTGGACCACTGGATAAATCACCAACACATATCTGCAAGACACTGAGTAGTGTAACAACACAACACGGGAAGAGAATCATAACAGATTTCTAAACGGACAACACCACAACTCCCGCCAAGGAACAGAATAACAGTGCAACAACTCTTCTAATCAAAGGAATGTTCAGAAGATCATGACATATGATGACACCGCACCAATCAAATCTATTGATCGACGAATTTAGCTGACGAGCGCGGCTCGCCAGCAGAGCATAGTGGGCCCCAAACCCTCCATTCTTGGCTAATGCAACCCCCATTCCCAATAAGCATATGTCTACACGTTGTGTGCGCTCCCTGAATCGCAGCGCTTCTAAATCAAAGCACTACTCGCATGGGCTCTCTGCATCGAGTAATACAGCCGTACAGGGCCACCTACAATACATGTAAAATCGACTAAGCGACCAGAGAAGATGAGAAGGAAAGCACAAAAAAAGCATCTTAACTGACGAACTAACTACCGCAGCCACAAGCGAACGAACAGTGCAACAGCTCCTCTAAATCGGAGGACTACACACACTGGTGACGTATGATGAAGTAGCAGTCAATCAAATCCACCAACCAACCAGCTTACTTGACCCCACCGGTTTCCTTTGGATGGCTGTACCGAACTTCTTTCCTTAAACCATTAGTATACCCGGGCCTGCAGGCCCCTTGCTGCACGCCACGGTTTTCGGAACACCGCCAGAGGCGCCCTTTTTTTCCTTTTTTAGGTGGCGTCGCCAGCCATCGTGGTCTGCTAGGCCGAGCATCCGAAATTTGTGTAGGCTGCAAGTTTCTTTTTCAGCAAGGTTGGGGCTGTGTACTGCCGGTTTAATACTTCTCCTGCCGACCTTCCCATTTCCCCTTCTGCCGCTTCATATCTTCGCTCGTCTCTTCCCGCTGCCTCTTTTTCCCCCGTCGCTCTCCTCGTCCTCCATTCCTCGTATTCCAAACGCTACCCAGTCGCAATCCCTGTACAGTACCCGAAATCTTACTGTGACACTCCGTCACTTCAGTCGCAGATAATGTTCATAAACTCCATCGCACCCTGCCTAGCTCATTCTGAAATGGTGCCTAAAGAACACGAGCAACCATCCCGGATGGCGCTAGACCCAAGCCAGGCATGGAAAATGCCTTCGTTAAGTTCGTTATCCATAAACGATACCTGAATACAGTTGAGGGTAGCGGTTGCCGCGCTTCCTGGCTGATATCACCCCCATTTCTGCATAACACTAAACTCAATCACTTGTGGGAGCGGACTCCACTCACTTTCGGCACTGCACTGTATCAGACTTGTTCCATGGATTGTATATCTAGGTCAATCCCTGGAGCAACCACCTAAGTGCATTGCTTGAATACGTCGATATCCATCGCACATTCTCCTAATATTATCCCAGAAACATAACTCGTTCTCTAGACGGCAACCGAGTGCTCCCTCAGCGTCTTCGTTCCAATACCTGTCTCTTATACACATCTAGATGTGTATAAGAGACAGCCACTACTCCTAATTGTAGGCATGTGGGGAACCCCATAGCAGCCAGATTTCTGACCGTCGATCTGCATGATTTACTCAATTTTACTGTCAAAAATGGAGAACCATGGTAAGTGGAACCCTACCACTCGTCAAGCATCAGTAGCAGTTGGGCCAGAGAGCATCTCCCTAAACGCGCGTAATAAAGCATATGATCTAAAGTTCCCTATGTTGAAAACATGTCATCTTTTTTCAGGAATTTTGTCTTCCCTCATTTGGGCAATTCTCAATCCATGAGTGCCATCCTGAACTTTGGTGTAATACTGACTCGGTACCTCCACTTTAAATCACCAGTACACCTGGGCCTGGAGGCGCTGCACTGCGTGCTAAGCTTTTCCGAACCGCGAGCGCTGCACTGCGTGTTAAGCTTTTCCGAACCACGAGCGGCGCACCTTTTTTCTTTTGGGGCTGGCACCGCCGACCATTGTGGCCCGGTAGCCCCAAGCCCCGAAAAGGTCAGAGTTGGCAAGTCGTGATTTTCTGCAAGACTGGGGCCGTGTACTGGCCATTTAAACCAGCCGTACTTTTCCTAACTATTTTGTTGAGGCGCAGGTGTTTACAAGTCACATCTTTTGGGGCCCAGCCAGCCGAAACGAAGAGGCTGGAGGCGTCAGCCAAAACGATACGGTTTCCTGCCCACGCCAGTTCGACTAAAATCACCATGCAGCAGAAATATGCATTGCAAAAAAGAGGCTGGGAAGTACTGGTGGTTGGCAACAGAACAACACAATGCCTCTTCTCGCATTTCCTGCTGTAATCGTCAAACAGAGCTCCACTCACGAATGCCAAACTGTCCACCCAGTCACTCCGAGGGCCTGGTCCCACGGTCCCACCTAACCCTGTGACTGTGTCAATCTTTCTCTTGTGCGGCACTGCCAGCACCTATTGAGCCATCACATCAGAAAGTCTGATGCGCAGACCCTGCGGTTGTAGAAAAACCATCATGAGAATGAAACAAAAAGGTGAAAAACAATCACTTCGATGAAACGAAAACAGAAGAGAGTCCTCTGTAGCTGTCATGATGAAGGACAGAGAAGCTCTGACCGCTGACGCCCCAATCGAAATGAGTGTGCCTGTCAGGCAAGCGGAAAAAAAATAAAACCCGGTAATGGTTCACCAATCATCACCATCGTCAGAGTCGGAAAGCAGTTGGTTTTCGCAGGAAGCCACTGGCATCCGCATGACTTTTATTTTTTTCCTAAATGCGGTGAGATGGACCACAGATCAGGGCCTCGTTCCACTGCCCGCCATTCACCATGAGCTCTGGCGGACCATGGCGGTCCGGAAAATAGCAGTTTCGCGGCCAAAAAAGGTGCATGGTTCCATTTCCTCGCCATTGCCATGGGCAATGCGATAACTATCCCGGCCGACTCTGATGGCGGGTGAATGGAACAGTGATGATGTCTCGCCACAGCGGCTCTACAGGGCTCAGTTTTCGTGGCGGATGGCAAAGTCTCGCCCACACTTCGGGATAAACCAGGCCATGCATCAGACCGGCGGTGTCAGGGCGGCCAGCACAGGAACCAAGTCGCGGAGAGGTCACTCATACCACCCTCCACAAAAGTGTGTGAAACGAGAGGCCTTGGCGAGAGACCGCCGCGCACATTTTTTCGCATTTTCTGACAGACACCGTTTCGTGGCAGTTGGCGACGTAGTGGAACGGTGGTGAGGTCGCCACGCGTGGTGGATGGCAAGTAGTGGAACAAGGCCCTCAGATACAAAACTTATCAGAACAAATACTACACTGGATCTTAGCCAAAAGGCTGAGAAATGTACTGCACTTGCGACCACATGACTATGCACTTACGAGTTTCTTCTTTTCCGCATCTTGATAATGTCGGTGTTCTTGGACGTTTGACTTGTCTCGCTGCGCAAGAAGCTTGTTGTGTTGTTATTAACACTTCATCATGATTGCCTTGGAGGTAGGATCAGGCATCAGGGCTGAGGCTCCACTTGCCTGGATTCTTCATTCTTGACTGCAGATTAGAATATCCACGGTCAGAAACATATCACTCACATTCGCAGGAACTTGCTCCTGGGGCCAGATCCCACTCACCAGAACTGTTTTTTTTTTTCGTTTTCGTTCGGGGTGCTGACCTACAAGCAAGTAAGCGATCGATTAAACCACCAGTACGTTTCCCGGCCACCCTTTCATAGGCACGGCGTGCATGCTGCCACGTCGGGCAGGAAGTGTCAGGGCACCGTTTTGCTGGACATCCATCCAGGCAAAATTGGCCTCGCATGCGACCCATTTTGCCTGGATGGATGTGCCACGAAACGGCGCCCCGGTACTTCCCGTCCAACGAGGCAGCATGGACGCCACATCCCTGAAAAAGTGACTGGGAAACGTACTCTCTGTCTTTGGCACTCAGCGTTGCTCAGGCTTGACTTGCAATGCAGAGGTTTTCCCTTCTTTTTGTTTACCACCAGTACGTCCTGAGAGCGCGGCCGTGCACGTACTGGGACTCGCTGGGATGAACCACCCTGCTGAGCATGGATACAGTCATGCAAAACAAACTGTTGCAGCACAGTAACAATGGCTGGAGCATGCACAGCCGAACTCTTCGAACGGCCCAGCTAACGATGCCGAGCCTCCGGACACCCTGCCCGCCAAGTTTTGACGAACTGCCAACGCTACGTTTTGATTAAGTTTTGGCTGGCGCCTGCAGCCATTGCGGTCCAGTACCTCGAACCCCTAAAGGCACGGTGTGTTAATGGGGAAGCACCACGGCCAATGTATGGGCCAAGTACTGGTGGTTTAATTGATAAGCCCATTGTCCTGCCTGCATTCTATTACGGAGAGCAGACAAACGTTTCCTCTCCCCCAGGANGGGGGGGGGGGGGTTCCAGTGGCAATTCCGGGAATGCCAATGGTGGCGGCCAATAAAAGGTGAGGCCACCAACCTCCACCATAAGATCGTAAGTGCAATACGCAATCGGAAAAAAGCGCGCACCTGTCACTAAACCACAGAGCCCCATTTTTCCGATTGCGGTGTTGGCTACGCACTCGAAAAGAAAAGAAAAGAAAAAGAAAAAAACGTTGGCGGGGGCGCAAAGCGGAAAAACCACATAATTTCGCCTGGTGCTGCCAGCCATTACCCTCCACTAGGCCGAATCCCCAACGATGCGGCATACTAACGACCGTGGGAGAACAAAATCGGTGGGAAACGTACTGTCGGTTCAAACCAAAACGAGGCTCTTCCCGCTAAGTACCTGAGGTTTACGGAGTTCTAAAACCACGCTTGTCCAGCAAAAGAGAGCCAAAGAACGCGCGTTATTAAAACCACTGCAGAATCTTCCTTCACCTTATCGAATAGCAACAATTGGATACGCATAAATCACAGAAATCCTTCCATTGAAATGGTAGCTAATATCTATGCTTGCAGGGGTTCCCTGCACCGCCTTGCAAGTCGCGATAGGAAGGTACTGGGTAGCCCTGCGTGAGTTAGACCACCAGTACATCCGAAAAAGCAGATTGAGCATCTCCTAAAAAATAGGAGGCAATGAACTGCCGATTCATTTAATCGACGGTCCATGCCCTCCGAGTTTTTAGGAGAGGCTCAATCTGCTTTTTTGGATGTACTGGTGGTTTACGAAACAAAAGAAGAAACAGAAAAAAAAAAAAATCAAAAAAAGAAATCCGGTCCTCGGAGGTGGCAGAACAGAGCATCAAAATGCCACTGGCTGAACGGCATTCATAACACCAAGCGCAAGGGTGGCAGTTTGTCATGCGAGAAGTCGTTAGTATATTATCAAGCGTAAGGAAAGAAGTGGGTTCGTGCTGCATACATGGCACTCGAGTCATGACTACGGAGATCGAGATTCGAGATGAAAGAACACCTGCATACGTTGCAGGAGTTCCCTGTAAGAATGAATTGTTATTAAATAATAATTCAAGAGTAGTAAAAAAAAAACAAATTATCGGTCGCACTAGGATGACTTGTTATTAAGTCGGTAAAGTTAGAAAAACGTTTTTCATTCGCTATTTCATTTCAAGGTCCATTATCCCTAGCTCTATATCCTTCAGTTTTAAGTTTAAGTTTTAAGTTTTAAGTTTTAACCCTTTGCTTTTTCTTTATTCTTTGAACGTTTCGTTCGTCTCATCGGTGTGCAGGGGCCACGCTAACCTTCTCGGTATCATCATTCCTTTGTTTTTTTTGCCCTCTCTGTATCATCGTTCCCTTCGAAATGCACTCCTTCATTTCTACAAATTCTCACCTCAAAGGTGATGATCACTCGTTGTCTAGGAGACGGCCTTGAGATATTGTCGTCGAACCGAATCGCCCCAGGTAAGTCAGAATCATTTGGCGCTGTTCATCTAGGAATTTCAACAGTTCATGGATGTACCGACCTAGCTCATGAGCAGGTAATCACTTCTTTCTTACCATTCCCTTCTGAAATTTGAGCTTCGCAGACAGATGCATGTTATAATTGATTTTTATTCAATAGCCTTTGAAAAACAAAAGGATTATACTCAATGGCTGGGATTCTGTACTCCACCAATCTTGGTCCCACCAGACTCCCACGGTCATCAGCATCATCGCAAAGTTCGTATTCTTTTGTTGTACTCGTCCAAAGCAAACAACTACTCATCTGTATATATCTGTGTAGCATCGTGTTCGTGTTTGGAGGTGAACATGTTACCCGAACATGTTCGCCCGAACACGAACTAGTGCCCAAAGACCTCCAAACGCCAACATAATTTCTTTTTTTTAAGTCTCAGAAAGATCTGAAAAAAAATATATGTCATGTAAAACAACAATACAAGAAACTTTTGCCTTGGAGTCATGTTCAAATTCTTAGCCAAACATGAGCTAAAAATAAAAACCGAAAAAAAAAAAAAAATTACTTCTTTTTTTTTTTTTACGAAAAACAAATTACGTTCGCCCGAACACGTTCGCGAGCTGTTTGCACGAACCTGCAAACGCGTTCGCGCGAACGCAAAGAGGCGCAAACACGTCCGCCGTGCTGCGTATATATATTGTCACATGATATCAGAGCACCTAAGCGAAAAAACCAAAAAAACAAAAAAATCTTAAATTCGTTTTTAATCTTCTTCCTTACAACTCCCCCTGTTATATATATATCGTATATATCGTCACAAATATATATATCGTCACAAACAGATATATATCGTCAAATAGAACTGCCCGGTAAACCGTAGGCAGAGAGGGATATATATATATATTTGTGACGATATATATCGTCAAATCATTATTAAAGAATTATATTCTCAACATTAACTGCAAAAGAATTCTTCTTTTCTCTATGCTGGCTCACAAAACAGATATACCATAAAGTGCACGGTACACACAGTAAAAAAAACAACTCTTCCAAATTCTGGTTCGAACACTGAAGTTCAGTGGCAAAGCTCGACCTACGACTTGCATCCCCCCAGGATGCAACCACTTCCCTTTTTCTTGCAGATCGAGCTACAACAAACCTTTTCCCTCCCTGCTTGTATGCAGCTTTTTGCTCCATGGTATTGGTACAGCAAAAGTAATCCGAAATTTTGTACGTCTTGGATTATAGCATATGTGTTTTGGTTTATTTTACGAATGAGTCTTTATGAGACCCACAAGTTGACACCTAAGAGATTCCATAAGGATTAGATGCTCAAGTTAGCTGCCTGAAAGGAGTATACGCGAGTCTACCCCATCATATCCTTATGGGTATAGCAGGATTTCAACCTGCGACCATTAAGGTTAAAAGCCCTATGCTCTACCAACTAAGCTATACACCGGCCATCTCCTCTAAATGACATTCTCAATAGCTGCGTAGCACCGTGCGTTCGGAAACGTACACGAACGA
>BFEA01000574.1:805240-816367 GCA_003427395.1 Chara braunii
TACTTCTCGAAATGCACAAAAGACAAAAATCATGGTGGTGTATCTGCCCATGTTCTAGCAGAAGATTCACTCTGGTTTTGCACATTTCCAGAGTAGTGGAGCGATGCCCTCAGTCGGTCGGAGGGAGTAAGTATAACGCCTCCCTAGGCGTGGTCCCACTAGCAACGAGGATCGGATCAAGCTCCTGAATCTGGATGTGTTTTATGCAGAGATGCAGAAAAGCAGTTCAATCTCGATTTCCTGCACCTCTCCATAAACTCTTCCAGATTCCGCCATTCGATCCGATCCTCTTTGCTAGTGGGACCACGGCCCAAGGGAGAAGTCCCAGAGTGAACGGTGAACATCTTTTTTTTTTCTTTTTTTTTTCTTGAGCAACAATATTTCATTATAACATAAGCAAAAGGAGGCCCGGCGAGAACGACTCAAGTGAAAGCATCCGTTTGAGGACTTGAGAAGGACGCCCCCGTAGCAACCCAACCGAAGGACCTCTGCAGCTACGCAGTCTCGTACTACAGAGACAACCTCGAGGAGAATCGGCGAAGGAGCTAACACAGATCTGACAATAGGAACAGACCACCGGAGGAACACGATGGTGCACCTCCCGGGGCTAGGTCCCACTTGCTCGAATTAAGAGGTACTGACCGTAGATAGCAAAGATCAACGGCCGAAATCTCCTAATCGGCGCAAGTGGGACCTTGCCCCCGGTGGAGGCAAGACTAGACCTGGACCGCCTTATAACGAAAGAGGAAGCAGGGGAGGCACTGAAGGCGATGGCCAACGGCGAGACACCTGGAAACGATGGATTGCCAGTAGAGTTCTACAGACACCACTGGGAAATGCTTGGAGAAAGCTTGGTATCAGTCTACTACGAAATACAGATGGGAGGCGTACTTCCGGTCAGCGCCTGTAGAGGAATCATCTCGCTGCTGTTCAAGAAGGGAGATACCAATGAAATTAGGAACTGGAGGTCAATCTCATTATTGAATGTCTCATATAAAATTCTGGTGAAAGTCCTCACGAGAAGACTGGGGAGATACCTGCCCCAGCTGGTCGCAGACGACCAAGCCGCCTTCGTGCAAGGAAGATCCATCTATGATAACATTGTCACAGCGGTGGAGGCACTTGATGTGGTCAACCAGGAGGAGTTGGAAGTCTCTATATTACTGCTCGATATGGAAAAAGCATACGACCGAGTTAACTGGTCGTATGTCTTTTCTACTCTGAAATGGATGAACTTTGGGGACCCCTTCTGCACATGGGTAGTAGCACTCTACTCGCTGTCCACTGCATCAGTGATGGTCAACGGCCACATTTCAGCCCCGTTCAAACTGTCAAGGTCCCTGCGCCAGGGCTGTCCCCTGGCGCCGCTCCTCTTCATTGTGCACCTGGAAGTCCTGCTGAACAATATCAGAGCACACGTGCAGGTGGTAGGACTGGAAACGAACCAGATAACGTGCAAGGTGAAAGCCCTCGCGGACGACCTGTTCGCGATCTCGACCAACACGATAGAGTCAATGACACTGTTGCCAGTGCGGTACTGTTTAAAGCAGTACGAGGAACTCTCCGAGGCTACAATAAACTGGCAAAAGTCAGTTTACTTCCTCCCAGAGCAGTACTCACCGGTGGTGAAGTGGGGCATGAAACGAATCATGCAGGACGAGTCGGAACGTTTCCTTGGAGTGCAAGTGGCTCTCTCCTCCTGTGCGATGCGCCATGAAGAGATCCTACAACCCAAGGTTATGCAGAGATTGAATACTTGGGGGAGGGCGACGCACCTGTCGCTATACGGCCGAGCACTAGTAGTCAACGCCGCCATGTTTGCTCTGCTATGGTATGTAGGGAACGTCAGGCCATTGGGTAAGAAGACACAAGCCATGGTCAAGAGGAAAGCAGCCAGATTTATCTAGAGACCATTTGCTGAGGAAGGACAGGAGGCAATGTCAAAAGTGGCCTGGGACCTGATTTGCGTCCCCAGGCTGGAAGGGGGACTGGGTATGACAGACCCAGGTAGAAGAAACATCGCTATGCTAGCCAGATGGGTGGTCCAGACTATCTGTCTGGATAGGGACCAACATTGGGTTCTCTTAGCGGAGAGGATTATGGTGAGGGAATGGAATTTGTCTCGAGGACGGGATGTCTGGGCGTGCGTTTGGATGGGGTCCTACTTTAGAAGAAGAGTGAGCTCAGAATTTTGGGCGGCTGTATTGGTGGCTTGGAGGAAGGTAAAGCCAGAGATGGTCTCACACCCAGGTACGAAGGAGGAGGTTCTCTCACAGATTATATTTGAAAACCACCTCATAAGGGATACGACAGGGTCGATGCTGATGGCCGATGCAAAGCCAGGCAGCTTCGGCAGAAGGTGGATGGAGAAAGGGGTGGTGCGCCTAAGAGACCTGTGGGACGAGTGGAGGAACAACTGGATCTACACTGAGGAACTCGAAGGAAAGCTCAAGCTAGGGAAGTACTCCAGGCAGAGAATGCTGCAAGTCCTCGAAGCGGTCCCAGACGAATGGAAGCGTATCTTCTCACCGGAATTCGTAAACCTGCCAGGCACCTGGTATGAAATGGCAGCACAAGACGAGGGCTCGGAAAGGAGCTTTCTCAAAACAGTAGAACTGAGCGGAGCGGGGGCAAAAGATTTCAGCAGTGGGTTCCAGCAGGCCTAGAAGGGAAGCAGACCCGACTAGACGTACGGGATACATTGATATCGATACCGACTGGTCGTATTCAGGAGGTGAGGATCAGAAAAACTTTGGATACGGGTGGGAGTTGTCAAGTCTTTCTGTGGAATGGAGGGGTTCCGTTAGCTAGGCTGAAAGCTGACCCAAACCAGTGGTGTTGGCGAGGGAGAGGTTGAAGAGGGGAGAACATGAGAATGGACGAATACTCTCTAGAGTTGGGGTATAAGGTGCAGATACCAGTACCGAACGCCAATTATGACAGCAACTGACAGATGGAGTCGAGAGCTGTCAGAAGAGGCAGAAAAAGTACAGCAGGCACTGATTAGCTGTTGGAAACAACTGATAGATGCCCCCGATACCAGAGCAGCTTCGCTTCTGTGGTTGGCGTCGCTGATGGCCACTCCCTCAGCAGTCTCCCTGATGAGCAGAGGGTTAAAGATAGATCTGCAATGTAAAAGGTGCCTCTGGTCGTTCGAGTCTACGATTCATATCTGGTGGGATTGCCCGGCCTCTAGGAGGATCTGGAACTGGTGGGTAACTCAGCGGGAAAGTTGAACAGAGGAGCTGAAGTGGGACAGAAAGTGGGTGTTACTTGGAGGAATCCCAGACAGTCTTCATCTGCACAGAGGATGGGGATACGTAGCCCAGGCAGTTCAGGCAGTGGGATTGAGGGTAATTTGGATGGAGAGGAACAAGGCACAGTTTGAAAGGAAAATCATGCCGGACCCAGAGATCAAAGCCACCTTCAAGGCCAAGATTCGAAGAATGATAGCAGCACACTGGAGGCGGAAAGTGCCTCGAGGTAGTGGGAGGAGCAACGGAATCAAATGGTTCCAAGATACATGGGCTCAAGGAGGGAAGCTGGTCACAATAGGAGGTGCAAAGGGACTACGGTACTCAGAGTGGTTAGCTAGCTAGTCCTACCAGGGCACTCGGTTAGTATCCGCAGTAGGAGGCAGAAGTGAAGCGGGAACGAGAGTGTCCAGAAGTAGGAGGAACCGGGTTAGGTTCCAACCGTCGGATAGACGGTCTGAGGGTAGGACTAGGATAGGATAGAACTAAGTAAGGATAGGATAGACTGCTGGGGTGGTTGGGTAGGGGAGATAGAATAAAGGGGCGAAGCTGCGCTCGTTGATGAGTGCGGCTAAGCCCTATGTTGTTTGGTTGGTGGTTAGGGGTTTGGAGTTGTTATGAAAATAAAGGAAACTAGAGTATAAAGAATTGCGTGTGGATGGTTGTTTTTTCAGTCTGTTTTTTTTCTGAGGAGTTGTTGAGCAGGATGCTCACTGAACAGAGTGTTGAGTCGTTCCGGGTTGTTTGTGAGGATTCCCGGCCTCAAGGTTGGCTTTTTAATGGAATTCTCGCTTTTTCCCAACAAAAAAAAAAAAAAAAAAAGGAGGCCGGTAATCCCTCCACATCTCAACCCGGAAGGAGGGACTGGTACTGGAAACCGGGTCCAGTGTCCCTTGCTTCATCTTGTGCTATGTACAAAAATACCTCTCGGCCTTGATAGGCCTCCTATCAAGTGTTGATTGGAACGAAGGCTGTTGAAACCTGCGCTTTTTTTTTTTTTTTTTTTTTTTTTTTTTTTTTTTTTTTTTTTTTTTTTTTTTTTTTTTTTTTCTGCAGATGCTGGCGGCTCCTTCACAGCCACATCACTCTCAAAATGTGCAAAATGAGAACGAACATCACGCTGGAAGATGGCCAGATGCACCCGCCACATTTTAGTCCGTTTCATTTATTTATTTATTATTTTATTTTATTTTTAAAGGCTATTCTGGACAGGACAGCCTTTCAGGCCTTTTTTATTGTCATTATAGTATTACGGGGAACCCGTAGGAACCCCGTAGCAGCCACATCCGTGCTCAAGCCTCCAACGAGGGAACATGCAGGAGTTGCACCCACCAGCAGGTGGTGCGACGATACCTCCTGCTAGAGCAGGTGGAGGTGGGCGATACCGGCCAGGGGTCAGCTGGTAGCATCAGGACCGATCTTTGCTTCTTTGATGGGCCAGTCACTGTGCCTCCCCTCAGGTGGTGGTCCCCTCCCCCTATGAACATCAGCAGTCTCTGCTCAATGCAAGTCGGGGGGGACCACCAACACCAACGACAAATCTCTAGGTGGTGGGCGCCAAGCTTGCCCAGGAAGGTGCATGAGACCTATGGGGATTGAACCCAAGCCCTGCTGAATGCCACTTGCGTGCCTTACCAACTGAGCTAGGCCGCTGGATAGTCCGTTATCTCGAGAGTGGTGCGGCGAGGCCCACAGTAGAAAGTAAAGGGCAAAAAAAGGAAACGCAGAACACTCACAAGAGGACGGTCCATACAGGATGTTGTCTGACCTCAATCTTCTATGTGCATCGCCACACCACTCTCGAAATGCGCAAAACGAGAATGCACTTACAGAACATGGCCATATGCACTCGCCACTTTTGTTTCTCTTTTTTCTTTTTTGTTTGTTAAACTGATCAGAACAGATACTACACTTGATCTTCACCAAAAGGCCGAGAAAGGTATTCGCCACATTTTTGTCTTTTTCACATTTCATGAGTTGGTGTGGCCCTATGTGTCTAACCGTAACATGGTTCCCTTCCAAAATCAGTTCGGTGGCAAAGGTCCTACACTCAAGAGCCTAGCTCAGTGGGTACAAGCATGAACTGTTGAAATAGAGTCCCGTGTTCGAATCCAGGGGCGAGGTCCCATTAGCAGTCGGATAGGAGTGTGGCCGATCCAGTTTGACACTGAGTGGCAGCAGCCAGACAAGTTCATTACAAATTTATGGGCTGAGAAAACAGGAAAAAGCCCCCCCCCAAAAAAAAGAAACAGAGACCTCCCACCGGAAATCACGGCAGAGTGCTTCCCAGCCATCAGATCACAAATGATCTGATGGTGGTGGTTGCAACAACAGTGAACAAAGTAACCGCCACATTTTTTGGAATAAACTCGACTTCTGTCAGCAGTGATCCTGACACCCTCCATATATATACTCCGTGATTGAAGGAGGGATCCACCCAATGAGATAATTGCAAAACAGCAAGTAAAATGCTGAAATCTTCTATCCAGTGGGCTGAGGTCGACCCCAACCTTGTTTGGGGTTGGCCACACCCCCAACCGATTGAAAAGATTCTGGCGGGAAGCTTTCTTTGCACGGCCATGCCCAGTGTTAAGCAGAGGAGGAGGGGAACAAAGATCTCCTTACTTTTTCGGGTTATACATGTAAAGTACTGAGCGTGGGATCACGAGTACTGCATGGCAGGATTTGGGTCACTCAACTGCCCCACAAACTCGTTTCTATCCTATCCCGTTGCTAGTGGGACCTCGCCCCAGATGATCCTGGAACTTAACGAGTAAAAGTCGTAAAACTAAGTATAAAAAAAGAAAAGAAAAAAAAAAGAAAAAAAAAAAAGAAGAACCGGTCCTACGGGCGTGAGTATGCCGCCCAGAAAAGTCGCAGCCTGGAGGATGCCCGGCACGCAGAGGCATGAAATGAGAGCGAACAAAAGAAACCGGATGGCAAAGAAATAGACGCAGTCGATCCGTGGCCATGGCTGTCTGTTTTTCTTTTTTTTAAGTCCATGGTGTTGTAGAGGCCAGTCACTGAGTGCACAGTGATCACCTGAAGCAGTAGGCCCTGGGTGTCCTGGAATATGAGACCACCTCCCATCCCATCCTCACGTCAATACCCCTAGCGCACCCCCTATCCCACTATCCTACCTCAGTGTGACCAGCACTCAGGACCATTACCCTACCAATGGGCAGGTAACTTGGACCGAACAGCAGTGATAGGCACCCGGGCTGATCGGTTCCCCAGCCCTGGTGGAAGCGGAATCGGACGAGCCTTGTCGAACCGGAACTTCGGACGCCAGGCCCAGACAACCTACTACAGGCCCCAAGAGACTCTGGGCCCTAGGTTCAGACAGGGTAGCACCCATTGAAGCAGTCTTACCGTCCCTAGCTTACCCAAGGTCAGGCGGAACTCGGACTGGCCTGAGCGACTTATACCCTTACCCTTACCCTAGGGTCTAAGCCTTATATAGCCACCAGACAGTTCTATCCGAATATCAGTAGGGACTCCGACAGCCCTTACCTGTACCTACTGCAGATACTAGACCCCACCCAGTGACTAGACCCCCCCACTCTGATAGTTGTGTAGTTCGCAATCTATGTGTATACCCGAAGGCTATGTATGCTCCGTGTATCTATGTATCAAGATGTACAGACAGCACCATGTGTGGAAACCTGTGTATGTAGCCCGTAGGCCATGTATAATTCACAAGCTATGTATGTGCCCGAAGGCTGTGTGTGCTCTGCAATACAGACAGCACCATGTGTGGAAACCTGTGTATGTAGCCCGTAGGCCATGTATAATTCGCAAGCTATGTATGTGCCCGAAGGCTGTGCGTGCTCTGCAAATCAATGTATCGAGATGTATAGGCAGCATCATTTGTGTATATCGAAGAGAGAACGAGACAAGCGGGACAAGGACCCCCCCAAGGTCCAAACCAAACTCGAACCCGTGACCTTGTAACACGTAATCGAATGACTCTACCATGTGAACGACTAGCGGAAATGGCACTAAAGTGTGATATGCCAGACTGGGGAGATCAACAGAACACCCAAGACCAACACCCCCAAGCAACCCATGTGAAACCCAGAACCAACATGCAACACCATGAACAACCTCGCGCAGGCAGTGTCTGTAATACTACCATGCGTCAGCCCAAGGGAGTGTATGTCCAGCCGTGCGTCAATCTAATGCCCTGCCGGTGTCCATGCGCAAGGCTGCAAGTGAGTTTTGAACCCGCAACCTCATACCACAATGCGTATTTCCAACTGGTGCTCTAACCACTGAGCCACATCAACTGGACTGGCCGTGGCTGTCATTATCACTTTAGGTAAGGTCATCACACGTGCCTTAACACAAACTTCAGCTCGGATCCGGCTTACACGACTTGACTGCTTCGTACACTGTCATTTATGCGTTCCCGGCGACACCACTGTCGACTGTCGGAATGGCGCCCGCGGTGTCGGGGCAAAACCCTGACAAGGGTATCTGCCCGAGCTTTTCCATGTCAGACGTTGTCTGGCATTTTCATTAAAACAAGACTTGATGGGACTGACGTTGCCAAAAGTTTATTCAGACCTACCCTATGACCGAGAAGACTACAACTGTTTAAGTCTAGGTTCGGACGCTTGTGACGTCCGACAATAATAGCGGTAGTCGCCAGTGTGACCGGTTAGTCGCGACTCTTAATAGAGTCGCCGCAACACACGGTTGTGGGAATGCTAAAACTAGACCTAGCCTAGCGGCCGCGTGATTCAAGGCCTAAGTAGGCTCAAAAGGGCGGTCGCACTAGGTATAGGGCCGCGGCGCGGAGGAAGTAGGGGACATTTTTCTTTATTATTTTTGGACCGCGGGGTTTACTCCGTACGAAGGGCCAGTGTCGTATCTGCAGCCTAAAAGGCTGGCCGCGACACCATCAGGTTGAGCCGCCCGATGAATGGGCGGCGGCGTGAGTGCTGCGGGACCAGGAGGCCGCCGTGTCGATGGCGACACGGCTGGCTTTGTGAAAGGGGGCCGACGAGGCCTGCCTATGGTCATGGTTGGGCAGCCTGCTGGGCTGCTACCCTTCACGTAGAAGGGTAGCAGGCTTAGCTTCCGTGAAAAAAACTAGCCTAGTAGATTACCATGTCGAACTCTTACCGTGCAGATACCGGGATCGAAGCCAACAGGCCCTACTGGGCGCAGCTCCTTTTGGAGCTGCCTTGCAGCGGGCGCGGTCGATCTCGACTGCACGATCACATAGATCGCGCGGGCGAGATTGGCCGTGCAAGATTAGCATGGCCCCTGCGCAAGGACGACACGCATACATCGAGAAATCAAAAATGGTCCAAATTTTATTTTTTTCTTGTTGTTCGATCCCAAAGGGATCGAACTCGGGTCTGTCTTTCAACAATTCATGGGTATACATAATTGTGGCCGTTGGCTTGTGCCAATGGTCTTGTTACTAAAAAAAAAAAAAAAAAAAAAAAAAAAAACAGCGGGGAGATGGGTGTCGTTTCTGAAGCAATGACCACCACTCCAGAGGTTGCACGAGGCAAACAATGCCTCTGCTGTTAAAGACAACAGTCTCTTTAGACTATGTGGGAGCACGATAGAGGGGAGTTGTTGGAGATTCTGTTCGGAAAGGTGAGGGACGACCATATGGAGCCAATCACAAGCGAGATACTGGTGTTTCTGGCGCAGCTTCTGGACGATCTACCTGTGGATATCTTATCGCGCTGTGATGAGCAGACCACACCGGCAGTGCTCACCCGTACGTTGGTACCGCATTTGTTGTGGTCCACGTGTAAGGAGCTCAACCAAGACAACTCCCACTACCCCTCCTTGGACCACTATCTGGTCATTGACGTGACCGATCTCACCTCGTGGGATCCGATCACTCGAAGGGTGGAAGCAGAAGGAGAGGTAGACGAAGAGGCTAATAAAAAAAATTCCCAGAATTGAATAATCGTTCTATTATAAAATTACATTCTAAATTTTAATTTTTTATTCCATCTTAAAAAATGTAACTCCAATTTTAAAAACTTCCGTCTTACTTGAAAACGTTTCTTCCAAGAATGGGATATCCCTTCTTATTTGAATTGCATGCTAGAGATGGACTGAAAGTCTGGATGGGTTCTTGAAATATTTTAATTCGACTATCATTCTTCCGTCATAAGTAGGTTAATCCAATCTAAATTAGAAAATATTTGTTGTAATAGAATGAAAGTTTAATTAAAACATTTCATAAACTCGTTCAAACTTTCATTCCATCTTGAACAAATAGATGTCGTTGGAAGGGAAAGCTCATATTTTGACGGGAATTTATCAAATAAGACTGTAAATTTTAGATTAGACAAACACTGGAATGATAATTTATAAATATGAAGGATTGTTTTTATATGGAATGTTTTTTCAACTTTCATTTCTCGTGGGAATTTTTCTGTTGAAGACGAAGCCGCAACTTAGGAGAGGCTGGAAAGGGAAGAAGAAAAGCGGTCAGTGGAAGAGTCGGACGGACCAACCGCGGCTACTACAAGCGGCGTGCAATCCAGAGTCACCACAGGAGGAGCCCGGAGGAGATTGCATCGCCACCGCGGAGGGATCCCAAAGCAAACACCGTAGAAGACGTTCTTCGCAGGCTCAATCCTCTCTACCACCACGGTCCACCGTTCGCATACGTGGAGATGCGGGTGTTCAGGCTTCGTCCTCGGTCGTTATCCTGCCGTCCCCTTGATTACCTCACCCTTCATCAGCTCACGGTCCGCCCACCGTTCCCTTCTAACTGGCATCCTTTCTCACCTTCCCTCTTCCACCGACTCTACTCTACCCGCCTCATCGCCACCGTTTTCTCACACGCCACCACTCGCTCTCTCGTAACTTCTTTTCCCCTCCACATCGTTCTTTTTAGCGCGACATGGCAGGAATATAGGTCTATTGCCTAATCGCGGGTACCATCCCCTCGTGTGAAGAGTATGAGAATTTTCATACCGCCATTCCCCACACCCTCCGTACCCTCGATTCTGATTACCTCAGCTCGCTCCCTCATCAAGATCATCGTTTTCCTCGCATCCATCACAACATCCACTACACACGCCTCCCTGCGAGAGATCGGCAACTTCGTCGCTTTCTGTGACCCCTCCCGCAAGTTCACCCTCCTCCTCCTCCTCCTCCGCCTGTTATAAGGCTACCTTTCCCTGACAATCTCTAGGATCGGAGTTCGCTGGTGCAACCTGGACAACTTCGACACTCTCATCTTACGGTAGGTGGCACGTGTCGACTCCATGTCGATCGCTGATGCTTCTCACGAGATCGACAGATGATGGGGAGAGTAAGCAGGAGTTTGCTCAAGATTGGAACCCCTTGGGCGTCACATATGTGACGAACTGTTTTCTGTAACTGCGCGATTTTCTGCGCAAGGCTACTTCAGGGGTTGAATCGGGAGGACCCGCGGGCTATGTGTCCGAAATCGGATTCAACGGGGGTTTTGAGTTGAACGGTTCAACTCCCGTTCAACTCCTGTTTCAACTCCACGTTGAACCGAGTTGAACGTGGTACAACTCGGCCCGCGGATTTGTTTTTTGCAGGCAAAACATAGGTGAAAAAAAAAATATATGGGGGTGTAGATTTTTTTGCTCTTTACATCCCCATATTTTTATTTTTAGTTTTTTAGCATTAAAAATATTTTTTAAAAATCAAAAACAAAACCAGACTCAAAACAGATATATATATATATATATATTTTTTTTTTTTGATTGATTGATTGATTGATTGATTGGTGGGGGATGGGTCGCCCCTCCCACCCCCACCGAATCAGACACACACACACACACACACATACTCTTACTTGCGCGGGGTCAGAAAGAGGCGTTGTTTATTTATTTATTTATTTATTTATTTATTT
>BFEA01000574.1:855853-878423 GCA_003427395.1 Chara braunii
TCGTTGTGCTTGCCTTTTTCATAACGACCCTGGTCGTAATCATGCCCTGACTGCTAAATGGTCTTCCCTTGAACCTGGCTAGACCAACGGCCAGGTACGTTCGTGCCTTGAGAAAGAGAATCTACGACAGAGAGGGAGTGGGAGTAGCAGCGGGCCAAGAAAGAGACGGAAGGAGGAGGAGCGCGTACCTTGGAGATTCAACCATACGGGATGAGTTGAATACTGAGATAGGACGTCGAACTGCGAGTCAGCTGCCAAAGGGTTGGCAGGGCTTTTGGCCATGTCTTAGTGAAAGAGTCATTCTCGATTAGCTGCTTGAGGACCGGCGCAGCGGCAGGTGGCTTCAGGAGCCGCGTATCTTTCCACCTTCTCGTGAAAGATTCATTCTCATTTTGCACATTTGGTGAAGTGATGCAGCCGAGCAGCTACTGTTGCCGCCATGATCATCCTGAATGCCGCCGTTGTTCACCATCATGCTTGTCACGAATGTTTTCATGTTCGCACTGGTCGTTGCCTCCGTTTTCTCCCCGCCCGTGACTCATAGCAGAATTCAGACGAACCTGGCCGCGCCAACGGCAGGTGCATCCATGCAGAAGGAACTCGTGCACAGAGAGAGAGAGAGAGAAAGGCTACTTACCTGAGCRGAGAAGAAAGCAGGGTCGGGAGCCTGCCACCCATCAAGCCTGGCACATCTGATATAGGGGCGGATCGGTTCAGAGTGTCTGTGTTGCCTGTAGCTGGTGACGGATGTCTGCTGGGGTGACTCCCTGGCTCAGTATGTGGTGGGACCCAACAGTTAGCCGTGATCAAATCGTGATGTAAGTAGGTGATGTGCTGCTTTGCTCCGTGTTGGATGTGCGGGCTGTCTCATATGTGCGCTGCCACTGCCCTGCTGCCGGTGTTCCACTTGCTTCGCAGGGGGTTCGTTGCAGGTTGATGTGTTCGATATGCAGTATGGTCGTGTTGTTGGTGTTGCCTTCAGCGTTGCTGCTCCGCTGCCGTACTGCTCATCCGCAGGCCGCCGCTTCTTCACCCTGGAGGTTGGTGGCCTTATTGCTGATGTCTCGTACACTGCGGCCCGCTTCTTCACCCTGGAGGTTGGTGGCCTTATTGCTGATGTCTCGTACACTGCTCCACAGTTGCTGACCTGCTGGCCTGGGAATCAACTCATCTGGTTGAACATAAGTAAAAAGGTAGTGAGCGAATGGGCTGGAGACTTACCTGTTGGATGAGATGCGGCTAATTCTGCCGAACAGAGAGGGTCGGAGGCCAACCGTGAAATTGAAGGCTTACCTATAGCAGGAACATGGCCTGTTTCATCGAACAAAGTAGCGAAGCACTCGAACTGCGAGCTTGGAGGCTTGTCCGGTAGAGCCGTGCGCTGTCCTTCAGGCCAGGTGGAATAGTGTGGGAGCAKGCCCGTKGGRATCAGAGGGAGGCATGTAGTGACCCGGGGATGCAGTGTGGCCGGGCGCTGTAGCAGCCGTAGTAGTGCAGGGCACAACAGTAGGGGCCGTAGTAGGAGCAGCCGCGGGATGAAGACCGGCCTGCCGACTGATGAGCTGCTTAGCCAGGCTAAACGGAGGGGTTGTGGGGGCATACGCTTGTCTGTTCTGATCAGTGTGCTGCTGCGTCCTCACCCTTTGCCTCCTTCTTACTAGCTGCTCCAGCAAGTTACAAGTGATGATAGTTACTGTACATCGCTGAGAGCAGTGCAACCGTGTGTTGAGGCTGGCCTCATACGCTGATGCGGCACCCTGCTGTTGCGCGCAAGTGACGTACGTATGACGGTCTGTTGAGACTCCGCGGAGTTGTGTGTGCGTGAGGCTGCTGTGTGGCGGCCGATTGGTCCAAGAAGAGGTACTAGGACTTAGAGGAGTGTATAGGCTTAAGAGAGGGGGTTATTGTTGTAATTTGGAGAGTGATCAGGGGATCGACGGTCAGCGGATTGACTTTAGTTCGACCATCGGCTGCGCGTTTTGACCATCATTGCGGGGCCCTCAAGCGAGTGAAGGTGACAAGGCCCTCTCCTGAGAGTTGAGTTGTTCCCCTCTTGTATCTCGAGCGTATGAAACCCCTTTTCTTCTGCCTTTCTTACTCTAAGTCTAATCCTGTTCTGAGAGGAAGGCGGCAGGCGGGATTGCAACCGGTAGGACCGCGGCAAGACTCTGTGGGGAGTCTGCCCACCGATTGCGGGAGCTCTGCCGGAACTCAGGAGGAGTTCTGGAGGCAGGGAACTGAAAGGTAACCATTGCTTTCCTTCTATAAACCCATATTATAACCCTATTTGTATTGCCCATTGCATGTTTTGACTGAGTATGTTGCCTGTCTCCCTATTTTGACTTTCAGTTTGCCTTTCAGGACACAATCCAGACTAAGTAAAGGAATGTGTGTGTGAAATCAGTTTCAGCTTTGTTGTTTGACTGAAAGCAGATTGTGGGGTTGCATCTGGGGGTAGGCTGGGAGGAAGGCAATATTGCATGAGTTTGACTGGGTCAACTAAGGCTGGGTCAGTTCCATAAGTTTGGGAAGGCCTAGTGCTGTGTTTGTTTTTGGATTGCGTGGAAAGTCAGTCAAATCCATAAGTTTGGGTAGTCTGGCTGCTCTGACTTGTGAGGGTTACTTGCGGTTGACTTTTTAAGAGTCAGTCAAATCCATAAGTTTGGGTAGTCTGACAGGCTTGTTTACTTTGGGTTTTTGTAAGTTTCTTTTTGCTTTGGCTTTAAGAGAATGAATCAGGCAAAGGACCAGACAAGTTCCATAAGTTTGGGTGGTCTGGTTCAATGCCTCGCACATGCTGGAACCTGAAAGGTTATAATTTGGCTATACTCTATTACTACTTCTATCTATGAACAGGCTAGTTAGGTAGGGTCCCATAAGTTTGGGTGGCCTGACTATAGCCATATCACCAACTGCAGAGAGTATTAATAAAGAATAAAACTTGTGGTACGAAGGGGCAGACTGAGTCTTGAGCTGAAGATGATCGGCTCAGTTATATGCTACCTCAAAAGACTAAGCGCAGACAATTATATACATTTTGGATACTTAAACAGTTCAGGGCGGCTAGGATGGCCTAGTCACATGCCCAAAGAAGAGAAAAGTTGTTGTGCCCTTTGTTTGTGTATACTCCATGACTGAGCTAGACATGTTCTATAAGTTTGGGTGGTATAGCTTTATGCCTTATGTAAGCTGGGTATAAAGGGATAAATCACCGAAAGACTACGAACTATTGTTTGTCAAGGTTGACTTGGGATGGTGAGAGTACTTACCTTTGTGGTTTGGTCTGCCTGTGGCTGAGTGAGGTCACTACTTAGCCTGAGTTTCAGTTTGATAGGTAGTTGCTTTAGATGCTCGCCACGTGCTAGAGCCATAGGAGTTCAAATCCTGCATTTTTTGAACTAAGTTTGTTTTACTTAGATCAATTTCTGCATTTTCTGGGATCATTTGTTATACTTGGTCTTGTATAAATCTTGGTAAACCACTTTCTCTACGGGAAGCGGTGCCGAAATTTCTACAAAACCAAAGAGTTAGTCACAATTTGTCTTCTCAAAAGTTCAGTCTGTCTGACTTTTTGACTTAGTAAAAATCTGGAGAGTCTCCTTTTCTAAAGGAAGTGCTGCCCAAATTTTTGCTAATCTAGGGAGTTAGATAAAAATTGGACCTTAAGAAGTCAAAATCATTTTAGATTCTGAATTTGGCTTGTATAAATGTTGGTAAGCTACTTTTCCTACGGGAAGCGCTGCCGAAATTTCTACAAATCCAAGGAGCTTCAGGGAGTTAGACAAAATTTGACTTTGGAAGATTGAAGATTATTTATGTTTTCATATTTAGGCTGATATAAATTTTGGAAAGACACTTTTCCTACGGGAAGCGCTGCCAAAATTTTCTTAGTTTGGAGGAGATGGATTATATTCTGACAGGGGGTGATTCTAGTAATTCATTCTGTATGGGGGTGATTCTGCCATAGGTCAACCTTTCTTTGGGCACTGGTTTAGACGCAGACCTAGGTTTGGCTATCAGGAGAGTCTTGAGTGAGAACGTGTCATGGGAATTTGATCTCCATACATTGACGATTTAGCTTGGACTTTGACCTATCGTATGATACAGGTCCTCTTTGGACATTCGATCCAGGATTTGGACTAGCTTCAGCTTGATCCTATGAGGATCATTGTCTGTTATCACTGATAATATGTCGGTTGGTTAATCGCTGACTTGTCTGCTCACGACACAACTTTGCTTACACCTGTATCTCAACTTGATTGCCTTAGCCCTGTGATTTGATATGTTTCCTTGAGGGATTTAACCGGACCTCTTGTAAATGGCCATCATAAAAACTTCATGAGATTTATGGAAATGTTAAACTATGACTGGGGCTTGAGTGTGTGAGGCATGGTATGAGTTACAGGGTACAGTAAAGTTGACCACATTGGTGTATGGCAATGTGACTATTGTGTTTACATGTGTTGTATGCAGGTTAGTATTTTGGAGCTTGGTATATGAGTCATACTTTGGAGGCAGTGAGAATGACAACCATGTGTCGCACGATCTGCATATCTGATGAGTCTATGTTTTTCTCTTCTCTTACTGTTATCTCGAGTCCTTATTTGATATATGAGTATTGGGATGCTTGTTTATTTACTGAGTGATTTTGCTTATTGATTTTTATGATTTGACGTTGTAGTCTGTGGCAGCCGTCAAAGTCAAACCCCTTGATTTCTTTTCTGACCCTGGATGATGGAGCTGGTCTCCAGGGCCATAAGAGACGATTGTCACCACAGGTATGAACCTGTGTACCACCCACTCTCCGCAGGGTGCAGAAGAGGGTGTGGTTCTCAACTGCACTTGGCAGTTGTCCAGCGTCGAGAGATTAACCCTCAAGGCGCGTGTCAGCTGACACTTGAGTGACGAATGCGAACCTCGAGATTAATGAGGATAGCGTGAGTATGCGTACTACATAGTACGTCATCATTGTGATCGCCTACGTACGCTTGCATTGCGAGTCGATATGAGTTAGCCCTGCGTCCGCACGGTCTTATACTAAGTCTCGCGCGCGACGCCTATCCGATTTCCGCATCGGAGAGTTATGGGATGACTACTAAGGGACTAGGAGTATTGTCGCATTGTTTGTTCAGTGTCGTTCTGTATGTGTGTTTTTATTTTTATGTTCTTTATAGTGGTGTGCGCGTGGTGTGTGGGATGCGTCCTAGTCGACCGACGACGAGCCGCGCTTGGGACCTCAGCCCCCCAAAGATGCCGGTTCCCGTGCGGGTCCGATAGAGGCGTACTACCGCGCATACCCCCTATGCTACAGCGAACGAGAAATGCCCTCGGCTGGTCCACCTCTGCGATTGCAACTGATCAACTTTCGTACTGTGGACTGGTAGCTCGGCGGGGATACGCCCACTGAAGGGAGGTGACAACTCCCATAAGGTGGAGGTAGGTCGTGCCTCGCAGACGCCTTATCCTGTCGTAGGGGCTCACGAGAGGTATAGCTGACGCACTCGGCCGGAGCGGCTTGCGGAAGCTCTATGTATATTCTCGACGAAGGAACAGACCAACTCCTGCGTGACGCGGCCGAGAGGGTCCCGCGCTGCCCTGTGCGGTGTCGGACCGATGCGCACGACAACGAGGTCGGTGGTCCTTGGTCCACCGTCTTTTGTCCGTGTGGAGGCGGCGTGGTCCAGCAACGTGTGGCGGAAAACAGCATGAGGCGGGCGAAGGGAAAAAAATTTAACCGCGGGGCCATCGACGTTTGAAATTCGAATATGACGGCTGCGATGACGACGACGACGTGCGGCTGGCGGCGTGAAGACGGCGTACTGCTGAAACAGGCTCAACGGCGGTGTCACTTCCGTCCCCCGGCCGTTGCGAGTGCATAGGCATCGTCAGGTCCATCCATCACCGTCGACCTTCACACACGTCGGCTGCGCCTTGAAACACATTTCCGTCTGCGGGACTGCATCTAGAGAAAAGGGGCCAACTTTCGACGGACGTCTTCGGGTTCTTCGTTGGGTGTGGAAGGACAACACACAAGGCAGCGGAGCGACGGGTCCGTGTCCAGGTCGCGGCTATGGAGGGCGGCGGAGAGGGTGGACGTGCGGTGTTGACAACTCTTGAGCTGCAGGCCGTGGCGGCGGCCGTGTCTACCGTTGTTCTTCGATGTCAGCAGGAGAGGGCGCTGGGACGACTGAAGGAGCAGTTGCGCGCGCGTAGATGGAGGACATTGATGCAAGCTCCAGACGATGGCCCCGACTATGTGGCAACCTCGAAGGTTGTTGTTCAGTTGTGCTACGCGTTGGGTTGCGGAGTGACTCCTCGAGCGACGCCGAGGTGGTGGATGAAGCGCAGACAGGGAGCAGGACAGGGAGCTGTCGGTCTGCCATTGGTCAGTCGTCAATCCATCCTGTCGTCGTTCTTGGAAGATCTCCTTTTGTGAGCCGCGACAGGGAGCAGGCCGATGAAACACGCGTGGAAGAAGATAACGATGAGAAGCAACACGACGACGAGGAGTAGCAGAGGCAGCCTGTGCAGCAGGTCAGCCATGTAAGGGTCGTGGAAAGGGCAGCAGCTTCACGTCAGTGGTCGACCGTCCAGCGAAGAACTCCGTCGATAGAAGAAAAAACGAGGGAAGATCTGTGCTCCGAGGTGCAAGGCGTGACGACAACCGACGGAAATGATGATCTTCCAAAATAAAATTGTCGTCGCCGAACGCAGCGTCGGCGCGTACAAGCATTCAAATTTCTTACCATTATCGACGATTGCCCAACGCAGCAGACCGCATGACACCGGTCAGAGACGCCCGATTCGACGGACGGAGGCCTCACGTGGACGTTGATCTTTTGGAGTCGTTGGGGTGCCATCCAGACGGTGGAGGGCAGGGATGTCCGTGCTCCCGTTCAGTGGACCACGTCTGGACTGCCCTCAAACTGAAACTGTGCGTCGACGCATGCCTTCACCGCTCCGAATTTTGCGCTCTCTTGTGCTCCGAGGGACCTTGGGAGGTCACTTGGGGATTAGGAAAAGTTGGCTGTAGCCACAAGGACGCCACAAGGAAATTTTCTTTCACATTTTTTTCACGAATCGTCCTCAAGGACAGGGGGAACGAGCACTTCCTTGTGGATTTCGGGTCCACAAGGAGTGTCTAACGAGGCCCATATATGGTAACCAGTATGGTTTCACAATGATGTGTCAGGTCACTGTTGCAGTGGTTAAGGAGATAGGCCTTTTATCTTGAGATTGTGGGTTTGATTCCCTAAATCACCACTACCTCATAACCTGTTTTTCCCAGCCCTGATTTTTTTTAACTCAATGATTCTATTTCTTTCCAAAATTATCAGCTTGAGGCCAGTGACCTTACAATTCAACCCGGAGTTATCCCGGCAGCATCAGCCAGTTTCGCTTACAGCCTTAAGGCTGAAACTCATCTTAAACCACCAGTACTTCCTCCAGTCATGCCCATTAACGCGCAACGATTTTAGGAAGCGTACGAGCTACTACAGCAGCGCCCAAATTCATCCGACGAAAAACGTTTCTACTCTTTTCCTTTCTGCGGTCGATAGTTGGGCCGAGTACAAGTGGTTTAACCAATTAATCCGTAATTTGCTTACATCAACTTGTCGTAGTCTGAGCACCTAACCTCCATTGTAAACAAAACAACTACCCAAAGGTAACATTTTATTAATTCTTCAAAATATGAATGCACCTACCCACCCTCCTACCAAATCCTGGCCTACCCTACTTCACAGACCTAACTACGCTCTGAACTTGGCCCAACTTCGGCCAAGGAGGAACCCAGTTCCCTCATACCCTCTGACACTCTCACAACCCTCTCACCCCCCACGGTCTACCGCAACCGTCGACTGGAACCGAGTGCCCAGGTTCAACTCCTAATCTAACCTTTCCTCTAGCCATGCTCTAGCAATCTACTGAAAACCAACCGTTCGTCTGTGGAGATGGATACCATCCTATCACTCAGGGCCCAGGTGTTCCGAAACCACACGAGCCCCTCCCTTCGTCTGCCAAGGCCCGCCTTCCTGGACCAATCGGCCCTGATGGCGGTGACCAATAAGCCCCTAAAAGTTGCCTCTGCCTGTTTTTCGGGGAGACCTTCACCTTTGAACATGAGCTCATTCCTATCTAGCCAAATGACCCAGAGCATTGCTGCCCTGGCCACTTGTGCCACATAACCCCAACCCTCTCTACTTTGATAATTCTCTGGGAGTCCACCAAGCAGAATTCACCTCTGACCAATCAGAATTTCATCTCCTGTGATCCATCTCCAATACCTTTCCCACCAGTCCCACCATTTCTTTGATTTGGGACATTCCCACCACAAATGTCTCATTGACTCCTGAGCTTCCCGACATCTGTCGCAATGAGAGTCAATCTCTATTCCTTTCTCCCTTAACCACTGTGTTGTGAGGACTGCCAGGTGCGCTGCAACCACAAAAGGGAGGTGAGCTTTTGGGAAGGCATGTCCTTTAGTTGAGCCCAAAGTCTAGGTAGTTCCGTATCAGAGGGAGGAAGGAGCTTCAAAATCTCTCTTTCCCAACGATGGGCTATCTTTCTGCAAAGTGGGCCCGACACCTTTCTCCTCTTCATAATTAGGGAGGCTGACAACGAATCAAGGCCTCTGATACAATACTCCTCTACTTGCCATTACCATGATGTTGGGTCTATCCCGAGCTTGCAGAGGGGTGTGTCGTTGCCTACCAGATGCGGAATAGGCGGCAACCCTTCCTAAGATGGCGGCACCCTGACTTCTTTGAGATTCGTGAGTCCATACTTCAGTTGGATTTTATACCTCTCAAAGGTTGGTTGGTCAGGGAGAATCCTTTTGTATGTCTCCAGCCAACATTAGCCGAAACCATAAGCCGTCCAGCTTTCCAGTCTCCAGAACCATACAACATCTCCATTGTCCCATTTATACCACGTACCGGGAGGATCGACACTCTCTGGGCCCAACAGTTTCTTCCATTGTTATGGAATCACCCCGAATACCATACACGAATGTTCTTCTTGCCTAGGTAGATGTCTCAAAGTGTGTCTCAGCTGCTGGTGTGATTTCCAACTGTTTGTGGAGTCGTCCCAGAGGTAGCCGATGGTTGAGATACCTTTCTGTAACCAACTTTGACCAAAGGAACCCAATTCCCTCGACAGGGAGAACCACCTGCCATCTTGTCCTCTAATATGTTCATTTTCAAATAGCATTTGTCTGCGAACCTCCTCCTTGGTACTTGGGCCGATACTTCCGGATGACTTGCATTTCTTCCAACTAACAGGACTTCCTGCCAAAACCTTGATCTTGGGCGTTTACGGGCATAGGTGTCAGACATGATTGTCACCCAAACGTCTAATGGCCTGGCCAGGTTCCACTCAATGGCCACTGGCAACAGAGATTCCACCATCAGAATCCAATCCACATGTACCTCTGTTGTAGCGACCCGAACCACCCATTTAGCCAATAAGGCCATGTTCTGGGCACCTGGTTGATAAGGGATAAGCCTCCTTCCTCTCTTGGGGTACAGATGGTGTCCCAAGCCACCTTGGAAATGAAGCCACGCGTCGGGTCGCCCTATGCTTTCCATATGAATCTCTTTGCCACCTTCCTTACAGTCTTGAGAAGCGGCGGGCTAAGTCTTATGACTGCTACTACATACCAGAGGAGAGCAAAGGCCGAGACCATGATATCCAGGGCCCTCGCAATGAGAGAGAGATGCTGGGATTTCCCCCAACTCTTCACTCTTTTAGACACCTTCTCCTGTAGGATGAGGTTCTGAGAAGAGGTGAAGTCTCCAAGTGCCACCTGGATTCCCAGGAACCGCTCCGCCGTGTCTGCTTCTACCCATTCCATCCCCCATTGTACCGTCAGCGAAAACTGTTTAGGAAGAAAGAAGACAAATTTGTTTCAGTTGACCGATGCTTAAGACAATTTAGCAAAGTCCACTAGACATTTCTTGAGTGCACTTAGCGAACGATCATCATTAGCTGAAATAGCAAAGAGATCGTCCGCCAAGGCTTTTACCCGACTTTCCTTCCCCCCTAGCCCGCTGAGGTCAATGATATCCGGATGAATACGAATGTTGCATAGAAGTGGCTCAAGGTGGAGGACGAAAAGTAAAGGGGCCAACGGACATCCTTAACGGAGCGACCATAAGAGCTTAAATTCCTCCGGGATCGTCCCATTAACACAAATTGCGGCTGTGGAAAGGCTGTAGAGAATTTTTACCCACTGACAAAAGGATTCCCCAAAGCCCAAGAATCGTAGGGTGGTTAGGACAAAAGTCCAATTCACCATTTCATAAGCTTTCTCAAGATATAGCAGCAGTACTGCAGTATTTTGTTCCTCCCTCTCAATTAGCTCCAACGCCTCAATGGTTGTCACCATGTTTTCAAACATTGAACGACCACGCACAAAGGCCCCCTGATCACGATGGACTAGACAGGGGAGGGAGTTTGCAAGCCTGGTAGTGAAAGTTTTGGCCAACAACTTGTAGACTACGTGAAGCAGTAAGATCGGGCGCCCGTTGCGGACCTCATTGTGCTCTCCCTTCTTATAAAGAAGTGAAATAATCCCTTTTGTCATTGTCTGCCCCAGTTTTCCCCCATCCCGGATAGCATTGTAAACCTCCACCATGTCTGTCTTCAAGTCGCCCCAGCAGACTTCGTAGAACTCCACACACAGCCCATCATCACGAGGCGCTTTCCCCTGGGCCATGACCTGTAGAGTGGTCATCAATTCCTCCTCTGTTACTAGTCTGTCCAACCAAGCCTTTCCTTCTTTTGAGAGGCATGTTGTTATGCTGTTCCATAGGGCCGAACCCTCCGCCATGTTATCGTCACACTCGTCGTAAGGTATTCTTGTTGTCATGATGTCCTGATAATAGTCGACCGCATAGCTACATATGTCCTCATTTGAGGTTGTGACCGGTCTCCCCAGCTGATGTGGGTGCTTCAGTTTCTTCATTTGTACAACCGTCGACTTGGGGAGGAGGCGTCTGAAGGTCTACTTTGTAATACGGTCTGAGGTGATGACTCCTTTGGTATCCAAAATCTTGATCGGTCTATCTTGTTTCTGTGTTTGCCACCTATCCCAGTACTAAAGTATTTCCTTGCGTTCTTCCTCTATCAGTGCGAATACCCTTACAAGGTTATTCGCCCTGGTCTTTTGCAAACGACAGAAAAAATAAGTTTGATTTAAAGTTAAGCATGCCGCACGAGGAGCGGCTACGTCTGTGGTTTACGTTGGTAGGATGGTTGACTAGAGTAGAGAGTGTGGGGGCGCGCAGGCTTGATGCGCGCGTGAGTCTTATTGTTGATGATTGAAGAACCGGCGTGATCGCTGGCCGGATTTTGTTTTTGATTAAATTAGGATTAAAAAGATTAGGTCTCGTTGAACAATGCGCTTGCCTGTGACTTGTGCGTACGTGCAGAGGACGACGTAGACAATAATGTGATTATGAAAAATGTTTCGGTAGGCCTGCGCGTCACGCAGAATTAGTTTATTTTAGGTGTCCGCCAGAGCTAGACCAAGGCTTGGGGCTACCATTAGCGGTTGCGACGTCCAATTTTCGTCGAAAAATTTCAGGGGTCGAGGCCCCGGTGGGGCTATCCCCCTTGGGCTTGCCGTCGGCAATGTCCGATCGACGGTGACACCTTTTAAGTAATTCTTTTTAGCGCCATATTTCTAATATTATCTTGTTATACTCCGACGTGTCGTTGACCCGGACGAGACACCGGACTTAATGGCCGTCACGGCAGTCGAGGACCTGGAGTGCGCGCCTCGTTTGACGGGTCCGCATGTCCAGGATGCCGTTGAAAGTCCTCTACCACACCGTTGCTAAAACTAGAGCGCGGTCAAGGTTTGCGTTTGTAGTTGCACCCAAGGGGGAAAGGGTCGGTAATGCTGAATGTATACTGTAGCGGACCTCTGGTTGGCCTGTGAGACCAGCCCCTTGGCCTGCTCTCACAGGCCTGTGTTCTATTCGGGGGCAGTCCAGWCCAGTCCAGGCCGGTACCTCTGTCGGTACCAACCAGTCTAGTCCAGTCCAGTCAGTCCGCTGGGGTATACCCCAGCAGTTGTCTGTTTCATTGGCATTCTTCACTTGCACATTTTGGAGTACGTGCATTGGAGTCTTGCGTGGGGAGCTGCGTTGTGCCATCTCGCTCCCCCCTTCTTCCTCCATCTCCATCTCTACCACCAGCGGAGCACCACACCTGGTGGGTCCGCTACATTGGTATCGGAGTGGGAACGGTCCCCGCTCCCACCCACCTCCCCGCTGTTTCTTGGCTGTTTCTCACGGAAAACAGAGGGAAAAAGGCGCAGCAGCAGGAGGGCTCCACGTGACGAAAAAGGAAGTGACATCACGACGCGTGCGCGCAAGCGCCAAGGCCAAGGCTGCCGCCGCATTACGCACACGCCACGTGCCCATGCTGCCCGCTGCCCCGCCCCGCCCCGCTCCCGGATATATCTATTCAAGATCCGGGATGCAGTTGCTGCTGCTGGGGTTTGAACCCAGGTGCCTGCCAGGCCATGCGCATGTGTAAGCAGCCTTATAACACACTCGCCACGGAGTGTTTATGGCCTTGTAGCACGACACACTCGTGTTGAAGAGGTGCCGTACTGACTATTTACCGCCCCCGCCCCCCCCCGGAGCAGCGAGCAGCGGCCAGCAAGGCAGCAACGGGAGAGGCTGCTATTTACCCCCCCCCCCCTTGTGGCTGCTGCTGCCTGTGCACGTGGCCACCTGCAGTGTCACGTGGCACTTTGCTATGGACTTGAAGACCCCCTGTGTTTTAGGGGCTGCTCTACACCGGTGAGGGTATGCTCACACAACATACCCTAGATCTGCAGATTTGCAGCAACTCAAGATTTCCCCCTGGCTAGGGGGCTGTGTGACTGTGGCAGTAAGGTGGCTGATCAAGATCTCAGCCAACCCTAGATCATCATCATCATCCACCAGGGTATGCTCACACAGCACACCCTGGATCTGCAGTGTTGCAACTAGGGGCTGATCAAGATCTCAGCCCCCCTCCATCCTCCAGTTGGATGGCTGCAGCCTCTTACTTTCTTGATCACTCTCCATCTTTCCCCATCCTCTTTCTCTCCCATTCTCTCACCCTCCTCTCCCCCCAAATACCACCACATCATCCCCCACCTCCCACTTCATTTTTTTCTCTCCCCTACCTATTTCTTTCTCTTCTCCTTCACTTTTTCATTCCCATTCCCCCCCCTACTTCGAATTTTTTCTGTTTTTTTTTCTTCTTTCCATCTCTCTCTTGATTTATCTTTTATCTTTTCCAAAAATTCGAAATATCTTCTTTCCCACCTTCTTTTTTTATTTTTTGATTTATTTTATTTATTTTTCTATTTAGTTTGAAAATTCGATTTTCTTTACGGCAACCCTAAATCTGATTAGGTGTTAGTCTTTACTACTTTCGGCACACGTTTTGAGCCCGTGGGGGTAACGAAGTGCTGCCGAAATTTTTTGTTTTTTTTTTCACTTAGTCTTCTCGGCACACTTCGACCCCATGGGGGTAACGAAATGCTGCCAAAATTTTTAACAAATTAGATACTTCATTCCTCCCCACCTCCTCATCCACTTTTTACTTATTTATTTATTTATTTATTTATCTCTTTATCTATTATTTCTTTATTTATTTTCTGAAATTTCTTTTTTATTTGCGGCATCTTGACACCTAGTGTGCTCACCTTGGTCTCTTCCTTCCCCTTGGCAGGGTGGCCACGACGGAGCTTCCTCCTCCGACGCCCCCGACCCGACCATCTTGGTGACTGTCCACGCTCCTAGCACGACGGCCGCCACGAGCCAGACCCTCCCTCAGTCTACGGGCGCACCCGCCCAGATTCCAGTCACGACGGCCACGGGACCACAACCCGCTACCATGGTCTCAACTTTTCCGGGTGCCCCACTTCTCCGCCCTCTTCGCACGACCGCAGCGCCATCTGGCTCTACCCCTTGTGGGATGCCTCGCGCCGCTTGTGCGTTTCCTTCTGCCACACCTCGCTCGACCTACGTTCGAGGTCTCGAGGACGCGATCGCCCAGCACCGGGCCGACCTCGCCCTCTCACGCCTTCAGCCACCCCCACCCTCACAGGTGGCCGCGCCTTCCGGCGCACCCCCTTCGTCCTCTATTCTTCCGTCCATGCAGGCTCGCTTCCCTCGCCCTGCACCCTACCCATCTCCATCCTACCTCCTCCCCATCCCCTCGGTTGCTGCGACCTCTTCTACCGCAGCTCCCGCGCAGCCCGCTGCTGTTTCCCCCGCCGCTCCACCATGCGGCCTGGGCGTACAGTCAGCTGCGCCTCCCCCTCCAGGACCTGCGCCGACTTATTCCGCCGTAGCGCAGTCCCCTGCTCCCCTTTCCCCTCGCCGCCAAAACGGTGGTGCACCACTCATCTGCTTGTCGGACATTCCCTTGTATGAAGGTACAGGCATACGCATGTCTAGGTGGCTGCAGTCTGCCACCCGCACGCGCCAGCTCATGGGCGCCACACCCGACACGTGGGTGGGTCACCTCTCCACGCGCCTGCGTGGTGCTCCTTTCGACGCCTGGGCGGATTTTTATGCTTACTCCCTGCGTGAGGGTCGGACTCCCGACCTTCATGGATTTTCAGGCGTTCCTCGAGGATCGCTTCGGAACCCGATATGACGTGACTGGCGCCTTCGAGCGTGTCGTCACTACACGGTGGTCCGGCTCTGGTGGCGCTGCCGGCCTGGATCGCCACATCCAGGTCTTTCAGGACGCCCGCCTCGTTTGTGACGTGGCGTTCCTTCCCGAGGCTGCCCTTATCGATCGTTTCTTGGCCAGCCTCCCGCTCGAGTATCGCTCCGAGCTATGGCGGTACAAGTTCACATCGGCCCCGCAGGCTTATGAGGCCGCCAGGAACCATGAGCGGATGCAAGCCCGTCTTCACCCCACCTCCTCATCCCAGCCTCATCGCACGGGTTACGCCTCCTCCTCCTCTCACGACACTTCCCAGCGCCATTCCCCTTTCCGCGGTCGCCCCCGCCGTTCCACGCAGCAAGGCCGCCACTTCTCGCGCCGCTTCAGCGCGCTCGAGTATGGGGCGCAGGACGCTGGTGCCCCGTTGTCGCCAGAGGGTGATCATAGTGATGACCTCGACCTCGGCGATGCCGTCCAGCACCACCTGGAGGACCCTACTCTCCCTATGGCTGAGCGCCTCCAGCTTATCCTCTCCACCCTTTCCTGGGCACGCAGCCGCCCTGGTCAAGCTAGCGCGTCGCCCCCCGAGGTCCCTCAGCAGCACCTCCCTCAGGGTTTTGTTCCTCCTCGCGGTGTCCTTTCCGCTGAGGAGCGCGCGGCTATTATGGGCCGACGTGGGTGTTTGTGATGCCGTCAGGACGGTGATACCTCCTCGCGGTGTCCTTATACCACCGCCCTTGACCGCCACTACGCTGACCTTTCCCGCCAGCGTCGTGCTCAGTCCCCCCCCGGCGCCTCACATCCCCGCGGCGCCTCCTAGCCACGGTGCAGTGTACACCTGCGCCCTCCTCAGTAGTGGGCTTCCCGACATCTCCGTCGCGGTTCGCCCCTCTCGCTACTGGAGTTGAGGTTTCGCAAGACTCGACAGAGTGTACTCAACCCTCTGTCGCAGTACCGTCTGCGCCTCCACAGACCACCGTCTCCCCTCCTTCCCCGCCGCGACTACCGACGCGTCGAGCCATTCGCTCAGCCCGTTGCAGTGAGCAGCTCGCTACTCGCGAGGACGTTGTGTCCTCTCTTCTGGACTTGAGCATGCTCCAGGCTCGTCAGGAGCGACTCACCCTCCATGTCGCTGCACTGCGTTGCCTTCTCGCCATCCTCTCTGACCCTGATCGCAGCCTCCTGATCATCCCAGTACGACTCGGGACCTCCACGAGGGTGTACTCCGCGCTGTGGGATTCCGGTTCTCAGTGCGACTTCATTCACCCACGCGTGGTGAAAGAAGCTCGCTTACCCACGACAGGGTCTCCGACTCCCATCTCCGTTCCCTTAGGGGATGACAAGACCCAACGCTTTTTTGATTAGACGGTCACCGACCTCCCTTTCTTCCTCACTCTTGAGCCAACTGATCGTTTTTCGGCGTCTCGTCGCCACCGCTCCTCTGCACATTTCGATGTGATGGAGACGGGGTACGACTTCATTCTCGGCACCCCGTGGTCTCGTCGGTTCCGCAGCACCGAGGCCGATTGGGCGACGAACACTCTCGTTCTCAAAACGAAGTGTGGACAGACGTATCGCGTACCTTTCATAGGTACCACCGCGACACCACGCCCCGATCCTCCTCCCCCGGAGCCTTCCGTGCCCACACCACCTCCTTCTATCACTGTCACCTCGCCTCGACAGTTCGCCCACTTCATCCGACAGGACGACGTCACCTTCTTTATGGTGAACGTGACGGATCTCTTACACTATGATCCACCATGTCCCGACGTCGAGCTCATCCCTCTGGAGCCAGATCCTCCTTCTATCTCCATGGCTCCCATCTCTACTTCCGTCCCTCCGCCGTCCGTCGAGTCCACCCCGCCGTCGCATGCGGACGTTGACGCCGAGGAACTCACACGATATACGGCTGACCTGGAGCCCGCAGTTCGTGACCTCATCCGAGAGTACCACGACGTTTTTCCATCGTCGTTCTTGTACGCCGGCATCCCACCGATGCGTGACGTCGAACACTCCATTCAGCTTGTGCCTGACTATCGTGTTCACCACCAGGCACCCTACAGACTCTCGATCCCCGAGGCCACCGAACTCAAGCGTCAGCTTGAGGAGCTCCTGAGACTGGGTTTCATTAAACCCAGCAACTCCCCGTGGGGTACACCCGTCCTCTTTGCTCGCAAAGCGGATGGAACTCTCCGTCCTTGCATCGACTATCGCGGTCTCAACCGCTACACGGTTAAGAAAAGCTACCTTATGCCTCGTTCCGATGAGCTGTTCGACCGCCTAACAGGCAACCGTTTCTTTACGAAGATTGATCTTCGTAGCGGTTACCATCAGATCCGCGTCGCTGCAGCCGACCAGCCGTAGACCGCGTTCAGATCGCGATTCGGCCACTACGAGTTCACGGTGATGCCATTCGGCCTCACCAATGCACCCGCTACCTTTCAGAGGGCGATGAACGACATCTTCAGGGACATCCTGGAGCASTACGTTCTCGTCTACCTCGACGATATCTTGGTCTACAGTCGTACCCTTGAGGAACACCTCAGACACCTCCGTGACGTCCTTGACCGCTTGCGCAGACATGGCTTCTACGCCAAGCTGAGCAAGTGCCGCTTTGCCCAGCACAAAGTGGATTTCTTAGGACACTACGTGTCTGACCAGAGTCTCCACATGGACGACGCGAAGATCACTGCTATTGCAGAGTGGCCCGCTCCCACATCCGCCAAGCAGCTTCGCAGCTTCCTAGGCCTGACCAGCTACTATAATAATTTCATCCGGGGATACGCTAGGTGTTCCTACGTCCTTACCTCCACCCTCCTTCGGAAGAACCCACCCTGGGCTCGGACACCCCTCCACGAGGACGCCTTCCGCGCCCTCAAGAAGGCGGTGACATGCGCACCGGTTCTTCACCTACCCGATTTTGAYCGCCCTTTTATCCTTACCACCGATGCGTCAGACTTYGCTGTAGGAGCAGTGCKTTCTCAGGTCTTCCCCTCCTCTYCTGATTCCTCTCATCCYCGTATCCCTCGCTTCCCACCACCTACCCCTACCACTGCTTCCCGACTGACGCCTACTCGTCCAGCTACTGACGAGCCTTCTATTGACTATTCTCCCACCATCGCCGAGGACGGCACTGTCGAGTCTCGCTCATGTGACTGTCCGATAGCCTTCTACTCCCGTCAGCTCCTGCCCGCCGAGATAAACTACACTGCTGATGAACGTGAGGTTCTCGCAGTAGTTTATGCCGCTCGGCACTGGCGTCACTACCTGCACGGGGCACCGTTCACGGTGCGTACGGACAACTCTGTTGTCCAAGCTTTTCTGACAAAACCGAAGCTCACTCCTCGACAGGCTCGCTGGTCACGGTGGCGCGACCTATCCGAGTTTAGTTTCACCACTGAGCACATCAAGGGTGAAAATAATCGGGTCGCAGATGCCTTATCCCGTCGCCCTGACCACGACAAGGAGCAGATCCAGCTCTCTTCCATCTCAGTCACCACCGTCCACCACTCGGTGATCGACGAGTTTCGCACTCAGTACCGCCACTACCCCGACTATCGCAACATCTACGCGACCCTTCGGAGTGGCAAGACCGTCCCGAACTACTCTCTCGGGGACAACGGTCTTGTGTACTGGCACGGTTCACAGGGCACCAGAGAGCCCCGTATTTGTGTTCCCTCCACTGGACAGCTACGTGTCCGAGCAGTAGCAGAGTTCCATGACCAGGCAGCCGCCGGTCATATGGGATTCCACAAGACGTTGGCTCGTGTGAGCCGCCTGTACGTCTGGCCGAAGCGCAAGGACTTTGTGAACGACTACGTCGGAGAGTGTCCCACCTGTCAGGAGGTGAACAGTGCGAACCACCTTCCTTATGGGTTGCTCCAGCCTCTTCCTATCCCTGAGGGTCGTTGGCAGTCCATCTCGATGGACTTTATCGGTCATCTTCGTCCTCCGACCCCCCGCGGTCATGATGCTATCCTGGTCGTCGTCGACCGCTTCACGAAGCGTGCACGCTTTGTTCCGTGCCGCTATGCCATCAGTGCACGTGAGGTTGCCGACATCGTGTTTGATCGAGTCGTGCGTGACCACGACTTACCTCTGAGCATCATATCTGACTGTGACCCGCGCTTTACCAGCCGATTCTGGCGACGGCTCCACGAGGTATATGACACTCACCTCCGCTCCACGAGATCACGAACAGGACTCTCGGAGATATGCTCCGAAAGATTGTTCGTGACGACCAGCAGTGGGACCTCCATCTTGCCCACGCGGAGATAGCCTACAACCACGCCGTCTCGCCAGCCACGGGGATGTCGCCTTACTATTGCGACCTCGGCTACCACCCTCGTGTTCCCGCGGACTTCCTCCGACCGTCACAGATGCACCCCGACACGAGTTGTCCCGCACTGGATGATTGGGTTGCACATATGACGTCGATCATGAAGACCGCACATGAGCACATAGCCGCTTCCCAGCAGTTGTCTGTTTCGTTGGCATTCTTCACTTGCACATTTTGGAGTACGTGCGTTGGAGTCTTGCGTGGGGAGCTGCGTTGTGCCATCTCGCTCCCCCCTTCTTCCTCCATCTCCATCTCTACCACCAGCGGAGCACCACACCTGGTGGGTCCGCTACATATACAACCTACATTTCGGGTCCGGTGAGGTCGCGTGGGGGTGTGTCGTATTCGCAGGGTGGCCTTAAGTGCGACCACGAACTGTTTTCGTGTCCACGTCGAAGTTAACCTGTTATAGTATTTCGGGGAACTTTGAAGCAGTCACATCCGTGCTCGAGCCTCCAACGAGGGAACATACGGGAGCTGCACCCACCAGCAGGGGCGATATCTGCTGTAGCGGGTAAGTAGGTACCGACCAGGGGTTAGTCGGTAGTATCAGGCCGGACTTCTTCAAAGGACCAGTCGTTGTGCCTTCCCTCCAGTCTCCTCCCCCCCCCCTATGAGCGTCAACAGCCTCTGCTCAATGCTATTCGGCGGGGACCGACGGCATATCACTGAGTAACGGGTAGTCGGGATGGTCGGGCAACACTGAGCAGCAATGGGCCGATCGACAACAGCGGGCCGATCGACAAGCAGTGGGCCGAGCGACAAGCGGCGAGCCAAGCGGACAATGCCAGAGTGTTGTGGGGGGGCCGGCTACTACCGGGTGCTGCGCTACCAGTAGTGGAGGAGACAAGTAATGGAGCATGAGGCAAGGAATGAATCTGGGCGGCTTACCGCGCCAGGGGCGGTCGGGAATCGTGATAATGAAGAACGGATTGGGCGCAGTTAAGGAGAAGTAGCTCTCTCGGTCCTTAGCGAAATCAAGAGAGGTAAGAGGCAATCCCATGGTTTTGGCTTCGGGCGAATCTCCTTATGATGTCAGATTGAGTAGAAAGTTAGAGTAGGAAAAGGTTAGTAAAAAAAAAGAAGCGCGGATATGGCGGAGTGAAGGAAGAAGAAGAGAAGATGAACGTGCTTTGCTCATTCTTGTGCGGATTTAGATTAGGAAAGGTGGAAGATAGGGGTTTTGACAAGGGGCGAATTCGAATCCGGGGTTAAATTAGTGTGAAAGTTAGTATAGTAAGAATGATAGGGAAAACACTTTGCACCGAGGTTGGAGAAAGTGTGCAGTGTGAGAGAGTGAATAGTCGACAGTTCCCCCGATTCTCAACGAGGTTCGGCGAACCAAGACCCGTTTAAGGGTTTTTAAGGCGGTTCGAGTTTGATGGTGGAGTTAGATTTCGCGACAGGTTAGTAGATTAAAAGTTAGTAGAGAAATGGGTTGCGTGTGGTAAACGGGAAGGTTCGGATATGGCACAAATAAGAGACACGTACTTCCCTCGGATCCGATGGAATCGAGCGAGAGAGGATGCTAAGGTGAGGATCTAGACTAGTGTAAGTCGCTTGGTGAGGCTGATTTTCGGAACTAGCGGATCAACTTCTTTTTTTGCACGGTGTCGCGCGCAACGGTCCCACACCCAGACGCAAAAGTGATTTTTGTGTCGGATCTCACTGTCGTGTCACGCAGGAGTCACCTCAATGAAAAACACCACTCCGACCGTGCGCGCATGCTATACCTCTCGCGACTCCCTACGACAGGTTAGGGATCCCGCGAGGTACAACATACCTCCACCTGGGGGAGCTGTCACCATCCCTTAGGTGGGCGTATCCCCGCTGAGTTACTGACCCACGTGCGAAGGTTTTTACATGCAATCGCATAGATAGGCCAACCGAGGGCGTTTTCTCGATTGCCGTAGCATAGGCATACACGCGGTAAAACACCTTAAGACTGACCCGTACATCGTGCCCCGAGGTGCTAGCTTCCCCGGACCGACTATCTAATCAGGTCGACTTTTCCGGAAAGTCTTCCACGCTTAGCTAACTATGACAATGACTCTATGTTTCCTCTGTTGACTTATGAGGAAAAAAAACAGAGTTAAACCGCTTTGAAATCTCTCATTCTCAAAGAATCCTGAACACATGACTTCCTAAGCTCCGACCATCTTATGATCTCATTCACAGATATATATATAAGTATGTATGTAAGTCAGGAGAGCTGAATGACCGGTAGACCTCACTTTCACAATTGCTGTGTCCCGTGTCCGAATATGCCAAACGATCCCAAATTCAGAAGTCAGTTCAATACCCAACACCTGTGTAAATGCAAGAAATATCACATAGACGCATACAGATGCAGAAACAGAATGCGCTATAAGCGTCAACCTTTAACCCATTCATAGCAGGTCCCTCACACCCCAAAACCTTGAAAACAACATTCCTTCCTAATTCTGACTCCTTTTACCCCAACCCTTCACATTTTCAAAGACCCCTGAGTGTGACTTGGACTATTTAGGCATAGATACAGGGGAAGATCTATCGGTTTCCTTCTTAGGTCTTGTCTTAGGTGTGGGTATCAAGCCATGTGGAAGTTGAGCATGAGTTCTACCGACCTGTTATTCAATGATAATAAAATTTGCAGTTCCTTACGGTTTTCTTCCGCAGTCCTCTCCAAGAGTGATGAACCTGAAGACAAAGCACAATCCGAGTCCCATCTAAGTTTGTGACCAGAGTTCGGTACTCATCGTCGACGTACTGTCTAAGGTCTACCCTGATCTAATTGTCGGTCCATTGTCCGGTTGGTCTAGACAACGAACAAAATTAATTCCCACCCTCTTCGTCCCAGCGGTTCTACTTAGTTTTCCCTTTTCAAAGGTTATTTATAAGCCCCATGTCTTTAGTAATCATAAGCAATCCTATCCATTCCATTTCAGAGAGGAGTGAAAAGATCAAATAAGAATTTTCAGGTTGATCAGCCTCTCTGGGTCAAGATCTCACTTATCATAGCATCAGACGTTAGCGAGTTAGCACTGGATTGAATCAGTTATATGGTAGCAGATATCCGGGGTAGATTAATCAGGACACACTCAAACTTTTGTTAGTATCTGGCCTTGAGAGTAGATGGAGGTAAGGTACGCTTCTCGGAGCCTCGCTCCTTTTACCACCTAGTATTATAGTATTATGGCGGTAAGGCAGACCTCTCGGAGCCTCGCTTCTCTTACCACCTAGTACATACGTTAATATAGTGATAAGGCAGACTTCTTAGAGCCTCGCTTCTCTCATCGCCTCATATATAATATTATGGTGGTAAGGCAGGCTTCCTGGAGCCTCGCTCCTCTTACCACATAGTATATATGTTAAAATGGCGATAAGGCAGACTTCTTAGAGTCTCGCTTCTCTCATCGCCTAATATATAATACTATGGTGGTAAGGCAGGTTTTCCGGAGTCTTGCTCCTTTTACCACCTAGTATATATGTAAATATGGCGATGAGGCAGGCTTCTTAGAGCCTCGCTTCTCTCATCGCCTAGTATATAATAGTATTGTGGTAAGG
>BFEA01000574.1:879018-900735 GCA_003427395.1 Chara braunii
ATATGTATATATATATATATAGTATTATGGTGGTAAGGCAGGCTTTCCGGAGCCTCGCTTCTCTTACCACCTAGTATATATGTAAATATGGCGATAAGGCAGGCTTCTTAGAGCCTCGCTTCTCTTATCGCCTAATGTATATAGTATTATCGATGCCCAGTCTCAGTCATGGATCATCCGGAAGCCTTTAGGACCATGTAGGTGGGTCCCATGGGACTTGTACCTCGTGTCTTAAATTCGCCCGCCTGATCTTTGATTGAGTTAGTTTGAACCTTTAAGAGTACGTAGGCATAAGTCAGTCATAGGGTAAGGGTTTGTTGAAGCAATCCAACGTCTCAATATCTGATTATAACGGGCATAAGTTCTGCCGTCCATTATGATCCACCTTCTTATCACATGGTCAGGTGGCCTATAAGCGAGGGGAGACTATCAGAAGTCAATCCCCCAGGCCACCACCTCCCAAAAAGAAGCATTCACGTAGCGAGATAGTTACTCGGAACTTCTCGTTCTCGCTATGCTTTCCAGCAACCGTTAGTCAAACACAATTTATATCAACAGTCAGATAACAAGATAACCCTGCATGAGATCTAGGTTTCATCATGTATTCATGATACAAGAAATCCAGAATTACTTCAAGTATTGCTCATGCAGGCATCGCATTTTCCTTGCTCTGACTTAATCAAGAAGAAAGTCACAGATTCATATAGTCAGACACAAATGATTGCATAGGAATCCGGGTACTACTGATACACGGTATAAAAGACGAAAGAGGAAAGGATGACCTCAACGACGAGCGCCCCATACTGCCCCTAGTTGAGGTACGTGCTCACTTTCCTCATCCGTACATAGCTGAACTTGCGGTTGAAAATGAAATCGCTATATCAATGATAATAATAATACTGGTGATAAAATAATAATAATAATAAATAACAATAATAATAATAATATACTAAGGGTCGACAGTTGATGGCGACCAAGTAAGTTCTCTCCCTCTCTCGGCGTGTGTCTCCCTGTGTTTCACTTTGTGTCCGTGTCCTTAGGATATTTGTGCCTCTCGTGTCGCCATGTATGTGACCCTGTGTATTTGTGTGACAAGGTGAACGTTGCATATCATAAGGGTGCAGACCAGAGCAAGAACCGACCTCTCTCTCATATAGTACATGACAACACAGTGGAAGGCAAAATACCAGTGATCAGACCAATCAATGTCGAAATGCAGACCAAGCATATATCATCACCATTGCGGGTGTGAAAGGGTCTGCCTGTATCACCGTATCCGTGTACGTCACAACATTGGTGTCATGGTACCGTGACTGCGTATCTGTATGTCTGTGCATGACCATTACCTGTCTGTCTTTTTCTCAGTCTTCTTTGACTGCACCTATCCGTTCGCCTATTTTACCTGTCTCAGTCTTGTTGGTTCCTTTCCGTGCCTCTCCCCGTGTGTGCATCACGGCGTATGTGCGTGTCACAACGTCCGCGTCAACGGGACTGCGCGTTTTCACCAGGTATGTGTTACTGTGTGACCGTCACAGTATCTGTGTGAGTGTGTGTCACCGTGTCTCTGTCACTGTATACCGTATGTCTGTGGGTTTCCGTAACTGCATAGGTTCTGTGTATTTGTCCAGCCTCTATGTCAGTGTATTTGTTACAGTGCACCGCGTGCACCGTGTCTCTGTGTCACCGTATATGTGTGAATGCGTATTGTATGTGCTGCACCCGACGTCAAAATCCATCCGGATTCATTTTCCCGTTCAGCTCCTCTTTTACCTTCGTCCGCCTCCCCCACTGTCTTCTCGTCTATTGCCTTTTAGCACAGCGTCCGATAAACACCGTGATCCGTCCCTATCACCTCGACAGTCATTCTACTCCCTTCCCTCCTTCCACTCGTTTGTACGCCCCCGACACCTCCTAGCGCTCAGCCAGATACCATTCAGCAGAGAGCGCAAAACAGGAAGCCGAAAACATCGGGTCTTCTCGCTATTTATGCGTGTTATCCTTGCGCAGGGGCCATGCTTATCTTCTCTGTATCGTTCCAATTTTAACAGATGCCCCGAAGGACTGCAACCAGGCAGTGGTACCTCAGCAGTTCGTGGGTGTATCCACTGAACTAGGCTGTTGGGCTTCACGACCGGTCCTGGTACCTGCACGGGGCCGTGTCCCAAATGGAAAAAAAATAAAAATATTAATGTTAGTAAAATTTAGAAATACAAACTTTAGAAAAAATGGATAGGACCGTTGACACTTGATCCTCGGTCCTGTCCCATGGGCTCGCGGTAGGAACCCCTCGCAAAAACGAAGGGGGATAGTCCCGCGGGACCCTCAACCCCTCGACTTTTTCCTCCAACGCGCTCCACTGCTCTGCTGCTCGCCGCTGGCCTCGATCCCGGGATCTGCCTGTTGGAAGTTCACTGCAGTAACCAATAGGGCTAAGCCCAAGCCTGAGTCCGATACGCGCGAAATCCTATATGAAGAGCAAGTTGCAGTCAGCCTGGACCTGTAGCAGTAGTGCCAAGGCCGCTGCTTGACCTCCCCTTCAAACCCACGGCCCCATACGCACGCTCATGCTGGTAGGGGTCTGATCTTGCTCGGTATGCCACGCTTGCCAGTGCAACCCCCACAGTGCCGCGTCCGAGGGCCGAAGTTCCTATTTTTGCCAAATGCGTCAAGGAGACCGCCCTTTTACTACCTCTTTGCCAAAGAACCTGACCTTTGCGTTAGTTCACGTTTGCCTTATGCGGCTTCGTTGACAACTTCTATTGCCGACAACGCATAGTCAACCTAGTGCTTTGCGTAACTTCACACGGTGCGACCCCGAACGCCACTCCCAGTGAGTCAAACAAACTAAACTTCCTCTAGTTGTAGCCTCAAAGATTAAGCCCTGCGCTGGTAGCGACTTCGTCAGCGTGTCTGAGGTTGCGGCTCACGTAGCGTTTATTCAAGATTCTAGCCTACTCCTAGTTTGCAATACCCGAGCGACCCACTGTTTACTCGGATCAAATGTATCTTACTAGTGCGCGCCCACAAAGTGTCTGCTCAAATCAACTCAAAATGTACGTTACTCCCAATCCCTGAGGATTGGTTCTGGCTGCACTAAATGGGGCACGCCCCTAGATATTGCCATAGGACGTACTTTTTGTAAGCTGCAGAAAGGCGCCCAAATATCCTTGTAAGGGTATTCGGGCCGACAGTTTTCCGGACCTTTATTAAGCGACGTCCCCATCGTGTCGAATAATCGAAACTATAAACATAACCACATCTGCTGACGAGGAAGTAACCATTCCGACTCACCGGCTCGACTCCGTTCGAGGTTTTCGTACCAATCCGCTCCCGTCAATGCGTTCCACTGCCAGGGTTCCAACCTGGGTCTCCCACGTCCTGGCCTCGAAGTTAGGGGATACTTTGTTCCGTACTACAGCGTTATACCCGCTCCCAGGTAGTAGGTTGATAGTCCTCTCCCTTTATCGTAGACATCTGTCGGTTCATCGTTGGGGGTCCTGTTTAGTCATCGTCCCACGTACGGGTTCATAACTTAGGACGCGGGCCCTAACCGAGACCTCTTTCAAATACGGGGCATTTTTTGTCCCCAAATGGTAATGCTTACCATTTGAAATATTCCATCATAATGAACGTCCATCCTGGAGTCTAACATAGGTGGCTTCATGTCTCCATCTTGGCCCACCATGGAACGGTCGATCACGCCGAATCCACGGCCCACCGCATTGTTATGTGGCGATGGTGCCCTCGTTGGTTACGCAACAATAAACAATCCTCCCTATCTTGGTACCTTGAAGGGTCCGACTCTTGACTTAATTGACCCCAATGACTTTCCCTCTAGCTAAACCTCTCTGGGCGGCTGACCCTTCAAGACTTAACCTTTGGCGAGCCATGGTCCTGCTGCCAGGTTGTGCCGGTCAGCGGTGTCGGCGCGAATACCCTTACAAGGGTATCCGCCCTGGTTTTTGCAGATGACAGGAGAAATGTTTTGGTTAAAATAAGCAGTGCGAGGCACAACCGCGTCCGGGGCCCGCTTTGGTTAAGCTAGGAGATGTGTGGGCGCGCAGTTTTAAGGAGCGCGTGTGATTTTTTTGATTGAGTGGGCGGCCGGTCTGGTCGACCGACCCTGACCGTGCTGTGGGTTTGATTAAGGAACAAAAGCTTATTTTTGGTTGGCATGCGCGACCGATGGTAGGACTGGCGCACAAGGTGGCGCGCGGGACGGCCACGGCGCGGTCTAGGTAAGCTGGTGCGGGTGCCTAGTGTTGGCACGCCGATTGTAGGTAGAAAAAGGGGGGCCTAGGCTGTTCTCCCCAGGCCTAGGCACCGCGAGGTACCACTCTATAGTGGAATCCGCACCTAACTGTTTCCGGCTTGGTCTTAGCCCTATGGATTACGACGTTGGACTATTGCCACGGAGGTGCGGGGATGGAGGTCAGCATGCGTCGGCGCAGGAGTAGCGGAGCGTTGGAGAAAACCGAGGGGTTGAGGGCCCGACGGGGCTATCCCCCTCAGTTTTGGTGACATATGCAGCAACGGGCCCGGCCCGCGAAACTGGCAAGGTGCCAGCAGCTCCCTCTTTTCCCCTAAGTCTCTCCTGTTTATATATATATATATATATATATATATATATCTGTTTATTTCACTTTATTTTATGCTTTTGCTCATGGTCCCATCCCGTTAGGAGCACGTTACCGGGGCGGCGGCCAGGACCAAGGGCCTAGCACGGTGGGCATACCTGTACACTGCTAGGATGCAATCCGCGTTGGCCTAGGTGCGGGGATTTAGATGAGCAAGAGAAAGGGGGAGGGCGGGTGCTCGGAGCCGCCTAGGGCCGCTCGAGCACCGAAAGGCCACGGGGCATTGCCCCGGGTGAGTCCCTCGAGACATCTGTCAAAGTTGGAATGGCATAGACGGGATTAGCCTGACGCCGGGGTGAAACGTATAAATCTGTGAGGGTCCGACAGCCGCCCGTTTAATTTTTGCTGTCGGACCACGCAGTCGGAAGGGGGCCGGGGCGATATTATATTGGACCGAAAGGTGTTGGGGAGCAGGGTGCGAAGGCTGTGAGGGAGAGGGATGAATCGGGACAGGGGTCGCGACTGGGTGAGTGCGGAGCTACGGGGGAGGCGCAGAACAGGGATGATGAGTTGATAGCGTAGCAGGTGGCGTCGCGTAGCCGTAGACGGGCGACCGTGCAGGGGAGCCGGGGCGAGTGCTGGCGCGGTAGAGCAACGGCGGGATGAGCCGGGACAGGCGGCTGCGCTAGGGGGGTGACAGACTAAGGAAGAGCGGGTCAGGCGCAGTAGGAAGTGCTTAGTTCACTCGTTCCTTTGCGGAATCGAGTGAGCGAAAGAGCGAGACCGGTGTTCTGAACAAGGGCGAACGGAGTGACGAGGTCGGATTGGCATTTGAGGAGGTGGGTGACGAGGTGGAAGAGAAAAGTGGTGCGCGAAGGAGTAGCGATGGTGGAGCAGTTATGACAGAGGGGGGGGAAGAACCGAAACTAAGGTTTCTGGCCATCGCGAGCCTTCCTACGATGTTAGTTTTAGATGAAAGTTAGTAGGATAGAAGTTAGTGAAGAAACCTGTCGTGCGGAGGTGGCGGAGAAGGAAAACGAGGGGGCGAAAAAGCTCGTACCTCGCTCAATCCTCAATGGATTCGAGCGAGGTAAGATGCTGGTTTGGGGTTTTCTGACGGGGCGACCTCAATGGCGCAGTTAGTTTTGGGATTTAGTGGAGTAGGAGTAAAGTCAGTAGAGATAGGAGTTGCACCCGGGAGAAACGGGACAAAGTGTCAATGCACCTAACCACGTTTGAGGCAGTAGGTTCATTCCTATCCAGCAACGAAGTCGTTGCCAACATTCCGGGTTCCGCCTGTTACATACAGAACAACCTGATGTTGAGCTAACCCCGGGGTCTGTAGTTTTCATTTGCGCTCATCGGTTTCAGGTGAACCAGGCCGAGTTAATGACCCCAAATGTACGGGCGAGGAGGGACGGTCGCGAAGCCGAGAGGGGGAGTGGGAGCGGGTACTTACCGGTTGGTTGGAACGACGCTCGTCCCATGGGCAAGATCTGCGTAGGGGTGACTGTGAGGTTGGGGACCTACCTGTAACCCAGGAGCCATCGTACGCTGAGGAAACCGTGGTGAGCTGCCCAGAGAGAGAGAGAGAGAGAGGGAAGTTACTTCCTGGGCAGAGGAGGAAGCGAGGTCGGGGGGCTACTCAGTTTGGGGTATCTTGTGTTGCCTGTGGGTGATGGTGGATGCTCATGGAAGTGATTCCCTGACTCGTGATGGGGGCCAGCAGTCTGCCGTGGCCAATCGTGATGGGAGCAGGATAGGTACGGCTTGCTGCGTCCTGGATGTGTGAACTTCCTTATCTGTGTTCTGCACCACTCTGCTGCCGGAGTCCTGTTTGCTTCGCGGGGGGGGGGGGGGGTTGTTGCAAGTTGATGTGTTCGTTGTGCCGTATGACCACGCGGACTGCAGTTTCACTGCCCGCTGTTGTGCGTTCCGACTGCCCAGTTTAACTGCGTTTTGTTATATCAGGTATTGAGCTCACCGGGGACTGCGGTGCTGCTCCAAGGACAGATTGTTTAGGAGCCGTGTGGTTGCAGCCCCGTCACGAGAAGCGGAGAGGGTTAATGCTGTTGCTTAGAGATTTGTCAAGGGGGGCCGTTGTTGCTCACCAAACCACGTTTGACTGAACCCCTGCCCATTAAGCTTCTACTGGCTGCCGCTGGTTGCCGCAGGCTGTCTCAGGCTAGCTACGACAACCGGTATCTGGCATATTGAGTACTAGCGGATCGCTGACCAGCGCGGCAGGCATGGTGAGGCGGTGAAGCTTGCACCATATGCGGTTACAACACCTTGCAGTTGCACACGAGTGACGAACGTGTGATGGTCTGTTGAGATTCCGGTTGTGTAAGCGGCTACTGGTCTAGGAAGAAGTGTTGGGGCTGGGAGGTGTGACCAGAGTTGTGAAGGGAGTTGTTGCTGCGATTTGGGAGGTCGTCTGAAGATTGAATTTGACGGTTTGACTTCAGTTTGACCAAGCTGTTACACTTGGCCACCATTGCGGGGTCCTCAGGCGCTGAAGATTTGAAGGCCCTCTCCTGCGAGTCTGAGTGCACCTCTCTTGAATCTGAGAGACTAAATGCTTCTTCTTCTGCCCTTCTTACTCTAAGTCTAGTCTCCTGGTTCTGAGAGGAAGGCGGCAGGCGGGATTGCAACCCGTAAGCCCGCATCAAGACTCTGTGGGGAGTCCGCCCACCGATTGCGGGAGCTCTGCCGGAACTCAGGAGTTATGAAGGCAGGGAACTGAAAGGTAACCATTACTTCCCCTGTATACACCCCATGTATAACCCCTATCTGTATATCTCTCTATGGTTGGCTGAGTGTGTTGTATGTACCCCTACTTTGACTTTTGTTTGACTTTCAGGACATAAGTCAGACTAAGTAAAGGAAGGCATATGCAATGGCAGTTTCAACTTTTTGTCTGTCTGAAAGCAGATTGTCACAAGGGACTGCATTAGGGGGAAAGGTGGGAGAAAGGTGGTTTTGCTTGTGATTGGAAGGGTCTTATAGGGTCCGACATGGTTCCATAAGATTGGATGACCTGACTGCTGTGTTTACTCTGGTTTTATGAAAAGGCCAAGCTTTGTTTCTAAGATGAATGGCTTGGTCGTTGTGTTTATTTAATTTCGCCAGACTTTGTTTCTAAGATGAATGGACTGACTATTTATTTTGTGGGGTTTTGGCTGTGCAAACTTGAGGACCAGACTTTGTTTCTAAGATGAATGGTCTGGTCGTTGTTTATTTTTGGGTGGTTTCTGAAAAACCTTTGGGGTTAACTCAGAGTGCTTTGCTTTTTTTTTTTTGTGCCGAGAAGAGAGAGTTGAGCTTTGTTTCTAAGATGAATAACTCAACTCTTTTGGTTGTTTTATTCTGAGGGAGTAATTTTTGCTGATGACAAAGCATATTCCATAAGATTGGATGGCTTTGGACTCATGCCGCACACAATTGGATCAAAGAGAAACGAACATGGCAGAGGACCAGACATGTTCCATAAGATTGGATGGTCTGACCCAACGCCTCGCACATGCTGGAACCCAAAAGGTTATAATTTGGCTATACTTTATTACTATTTTATCTATGAACAGGCTAGTCAGGCAAAGGTTCCATAAGATTGGATGACCTAACTATAGCTTATCATAAGTTGAAGAGAGTATAACTAAGAGTATAACTGAAGGTAACCTTGGGCAGGCTGAGCTTTATTTCTAAGATGAATGACTCAGTCCTACGTCCATCTTTTGAACATTAAGTTCAGAGAGGTATATATAACTCGAGTATTAAACAGTTCAGGGCGACCAAGCTTTGTTTCTAAGATGAATGGCTTAGTCATATGCCCAAACGAAGAGAAAAGTAGTTGTGCAATTTGTTCGTGTATACTTGATGGCTGAGTCAAGCATGTTCCATAAGATTGGATTACCTGACTTTACGGCTTATGTAAGCAGGGTACAAAGGGTGAAAACATTAAAAGACTATGAACTATTGTCTCTTAAATTGACCTACGGATGACGAGAGTACTTACCTTTGTGGTTTGGCCTGCATGTTTGAGTGAGGCTACTACTTAGTCTGAGTTTCAGTTTGACAGGTAGTTGATTAAAAGGCTCGCCACATGCTAGAGCGATATGAGTTATTCTAAATTCCTGCATTTTTTCGAGCTAAGTTTATTCTACTTAGATCTATTCTCGCATTTTCAGGGATCTTTTGTTATACATGGCTTTGTATAAATTTTGGTAAGCTACTTTCTCTACGGGAAGCGCTGCCGAAATTTCTGCAAATCCTAGACATTAGTCAAATTTTAACTTTTCAAAGTTCAACTTGTCTAAACTTCATATATGACTTAGTAAAAATCTGGGAAGTCTCATTTTCTAAAGAGAGTGCTGCCAAAATTTTTGCTAATTAAGGGAGTCAGACAAAATTGGACTTTGGAAAGTCAAAGACTATTTCTGGTTTTATTTTCGGGATGGTGTAAATTCTGGAAAGACACTTTTCCTACGGGAAGCGCTGCCGAAATTTTCTTAGTTTAAAGAAGTTAGATTATATTTTGACAGGTGGCGATTCTGGCGATGCACTCTGTATAGGGGAAATTATGCCAGAGTCTACTTTTGTTTTGGGCACTGTTTAGCAGTAGATTCAGACTTAGTTAATTAGGATGATTTATGTGAGATAATGATATGGGGTTTATTCTCCATGGACTTATAGGCTTAACCTGAGGATTGTTCTATCTTGTGTTACAGGCCCTCTGGACCATTTGATTCAGGATTTGAACCAGTTTTAGCTTTGATCCTACAAGGATCATCTTCTGTTATCACTGATAACAGGTCTGTTGCCGATTCGTCTGTTTACGACTCAATTCCAACTCACTCCCCTGGACTCAACCTAAAAGGCTTTAGCTCTGGTGATCTTTGTTATTTTGTTAAGGTTTCGCCCGGGCTTTTATTGAATGACCATTTAACAAAGGTACTGAGTATTTAGTTATGGTTGGTTGGACTGGAGATTGGGGCTTGCATGGCTAAAGCAAGGGGTATGAATGCAAAGAATGGTTGGGGTTGACTCCGTGTAGTGCGTGGACTATTGTTTGATTCTTGGGTGTGACTGCAGGTATGTTTTTGCGGCTAAGATGCTGGATTTTGATTGTCTGGGATCACATATATACATATGGTTGTGGAAAACCCCACTGTGACTGTGAGAAGTGATCGTCACACACTTACCCCCTCATATATGTATACGACTGTGCACCTATGATGAGTGTTCGCGTGACCCAAAGGGCCCCGTGCTAAAAGCCTACTCAGGGGTTAAGACTGAAAGGCATAGGGAAGACCCTTCCTTCTTCTTGTTTGCTTCTTAGGGAATTTTTCTTAGTCGGATTTTGATCCTGGGCCAGGATTTAAGGTCCTTGTCCAGGACATCCCAAACCCTAGACTCTGCAGGGGAGAAACCTCCCCTCGCGCAGACCCTATCTGTACTGCCTGTCGGGACACCCAACCCTGGAGGCGGAACTTTCGCGAGGGTTGAACGACATGTCCTTCAGCCGTTCAATATCGTGAGGGGTAACCCCTCACGATATATTCCTTTAGTCGTTCAATATCGCGAGGCCAGAGCCGCGATTACCATGTATGACTGACATCATTGGTTGGTATGGGACTGACTTGCAGCCGCGCGACTTTATGTTAGGATCCTGCTCGCGACGTTTCGCCGCCCTGGCGCCTAAAGGTTATGAGATTAAGGGATTTGCACGTACGTACGAACGCTTGGGATTATTATAGGCCGCTGGCACCACCCAAAAAGGGGAAGGTACCCCAGGGTCATGATGTCTTTCGGAATAGGGGGACCCCCGGCCTACTTTTGTTTTTTAGAGTTATCATGGTTGGACGCTATAGTCTGTGGCAACTGTCAAAGTCAAACCCCTTGACTTTTGTCTGGGCCCGGAGCAGAACTCACCTCCAGGGCAGCAAGAAACGACTGTCACCACAGGTATGGACCTATGTACTACCCACTTTGCACAGAGTGCAGAAGGGGGTGTGTGGTCTTCAACCACGCATGGCGGTTGTCCAACGTCGAGAGATTAACCCTCAAGGCGCGTGTCAGCCGACACTTGAGTGTCGAATACGACCCTCGAGACTAACGAGGACCGCCTGGGTATGGGTACTACATAGTACGCCATCACTACGACCGCTCGCGTACGCTTGCATTGCGAGTCGATATGAGTAGGTCCTTCGTCCGCGCAGTTTTATACTCGCGCGCGACGCCTACCCGATTTCCGCGTCGGAAAGTTATGGGACGGCTACTAAGGGACTAGGAGTGTTGTCGCGTTGTTCGATTTGTGTGTGTGTGTGTGTGTGTGTTTTATTTTTGTGTTCGTAGTGCGGTGTATGCGTGGTGAGTGAGATACGTCCTAGTCGACCGACAACGGACCGCGCTTGGGACTTCAGCCCCCCAAGTTGACGGTTCGCGTGCGGGTCTGATAGGGGCGTATTACCGCGCGTACCCCCTATGCTACAGCGAACGAGAAACGCCCTCGGCTGGTCCACCTCTGCGATTGCAACTGATTAACTTTCGTACTATGGACTGGTAGCTCGGCGGGGATATGCCCACCGAAGGGAGGTGACAACTCCCGTAAGGTGGAGGTAAGTCGTGCCTCGTGTAGGCCCTATCCTGTCATAGGGGCTCGCAGGAGGTATGGCTGACGCACTCGGCCGGAGCGGCTTGCGGAAGCTCCATGTATATTTGCGACGAAGGATTTAAACCAACTCCTGCGTGACGCGGCCGGGAGGGTCCCGCGCTGCTCCGTGCGGTGCCGGACCGATGTGCTCGACAGCGGTCCTCGCCGGGAGTTAGGTTCTACAGTTCCGGCGATGCTAAGTATAACCCCTTAGCTTGACGTCACAAAATATGTCCCTGAGACTAACTCCATTGTGGTCTGGCACTTTCTTCCAAAAAGTCTTCAGAACAACAAAGGATCACATACCAATTGCCAACGGGACTACGTGGAGGGATGGTGCATTTTCCCAAAATTTCATGAATTCCCTCAGTAACTCCACAAGGTCGTGCCTCCGTTACTTTGATCAGAGTAGGCGAGGTCACACGTCTTCAGGGATCTCTCAAAATATTTTCCAGAGTTCTATCATAACTGCCAGAAATTTCCATCCATTATTCTCACAAAAGTTTTGGCCTTCCCTCGTCAGACTTACATACACACAAAAATTTATCATCATTATAGCAACTCTTTTGAGTGCTCTCACAATTTTCATCATTTTAAGAAGGTCCAATTGGCCATTGGGTTTTCCTCTCTCCTTTCTGGGTCATACAGAAGACACAACTTTGGTTATGACCTTTCCATTCATCATCATTTCATCTGTGCAAAACACATCGTGTCACCTCTTCCTCAAAACCCTGAGGGACACTCTCTCCCTTTGTACTTTAGTTTTTCCTTGTTCTTAGGACATTGTCCTTAGGACAAGGATATTTAAGTGCAAAGGAAGAATGTGCAGACCGGTTCATTTCACAATATTCATTTCATCACACCATCATCCATATGGGCAAGTCCACAAACCTGAGAGTGAGTGTGACACACCATACACAAAAAAAACAAGGTTCAAGACTCACATTTGTACACAGGATGTGGGGTCCTGCAATAAGCAAAGGCTCCTGTCCTTATCGAAAAGTCAGAGTATTGTGCAAAGAGTCCAAGTATCCACGCAGATTTATAGTAACAACAAAAAATTAAAAAATATCCAAGTGTCAAGTATCTGAAATCGAAAGTCACTCCATACTCATGAGTGTCACTCTACTCTAGACGATAAAGGAACCATAACTTATGCAAAGGTATTATAAGAACCCTCCACACCACACTAACGGAAAGGAGTAAGAAAAAAAATAGTCAGCATTATACACAGTGTTGTCTTATGTACAAAAAACCTAAAAGTCTATAATGCGAAGCTGCCTATACAACTGCGCCCGAATCCCACCACGAGTTTTTAGGATCAGGTTCTCATTCCTATCCCTGCGTACCCCAGCTGAATCCCAAGTAAGCAAACCCTTTGCCTCATCCTCGAGGCTCTTGGGACACTCTTCCTGTAAGTGTCTGCGTTTCTTGCAGTAAAAACACCTTCCTACCCTGTTTTGCTCTACCTTATCTCCTTCATGCGAGGGTACAGATGATGGGGCTGCTGAGACCTTACTCGTAACCTCTTGTTGCGGAATTTTCGGGAAAGTGGGACATGCTGCTCTGTCATCTGCCTGCGTCACCTGCTCACCAACTCGCCCCTCTGGTTCAGAGCCAGTAGCCCAAGACCCCAATGCGCCCCGCAGATCTGCAACAAGAGGCATATCCTGAGGCATAGGGGACTCCTGACGGCTCCTCTGATCCACTCTCAGCTCGGCCTCTACCATGGTCTGACCCACACTCTCCTGAATCTCCTGTTGGGTCACAGCCTCTCCCTGAGCTGTGGGTGGGACTACTTCACTCCTCATGGCCTCAGCTGGTGACCTCTCCTCTGGCCTTGCTGGTTCCTGTCCAAGTGTCAGGCCAGCTGGCATCCTCCACTCAAACTTTCCACCCCCTGCATCCTTCTCAGCTAGTGCTCCCTGCAGCTCCAGCATGGCTTTGTCTATTAGAGGAATTTCCTCACCTTCTTGTTGACCCACCTTCTCCTCTTCCTTCTAACACTTGAAAACTTTCTCTTCAGGTTGTTTCCTCATCTCAAACCCCTGTACCTTTGTCCAATCCACCACTGCAGTAGGGGTCTGTCGTGTATACCTGGCCTCAAGGTCCTGTATCCTCTTTTCCCATTCAGCTTCCTTTGCTTGAAAGGAAACCTGTTGCGCCTGCAAGTAGACTCTCAGGACGTCATTGACCTTATTGAGGGTCTGGTTGACTTGCCTAACGGCCTCGTTCTTTGCCCAGATCTTCACCATGTCTGCCTTCACTGCCTCTATCTCTCTGCTCTGTCTTTCCAACTCCTTCTTCAGGTCTTCAACTTCTTTTTCCCAGTCCACTATCTGACCATATACCTTTTGAGCCACTTTCGTCAATTTTCCCCCAGCCTTTTGATCTGAAGCTTTGGCCGCTGCAAAGCCTTCCTTCATTACGCCCCTCAGATTAAGTAAGTTCGTAGAGACTAACTTGACCCCCATCTCCTGATGATGCTCTCCAGATCTCCCTGCAGCCTCCATCAGCCTGTCAAAGCTGACCAAAACCTTTGAAACCAGGGGAAGATCCTTCTCCTGAGTGCAAGCGCCCTTACCACCTTTGTCTCCCACCTCCTCAGACTCTTTTCCTTGCTGCATCCTCTCACACAGCTCTGCAAGGTTTTTCATCCTGAGCTGCACCTTGATCTCCTGCTCCCTTGCTGCTCTCTCTTTCCTGTCCAGTTCCTTCTCCTTGGGAGACTGCTCCTCCCTTTGCTCCTGCACAAGTGGCTCATGAGGCAAGTCTGGTTCTATGTCTGACATAGGGTAGTCCACATCCAGCTGAGCAGGATGTGGAGGCACATCTGAACCACCTAACCCTCCTACCCTCTCGTGCATGTGTGCTTTGTGCTCCTTTCTCCTGTCCTCCCTCTGAGTCCTTGAAGACATGCCCTGCTCAAAGGTCCTCCTCTCAGTTGCCTCTGGCTCTCTACTTCTATTCTCCAGACTCCTTCTTTTACCTGCCTGACGTGCTGGAGCATAGTGGTTCCAGAGCAGCTTCTTGCAGTGACCCCAATTCATAGCAGGTGCCACAATAGATCTAACAAAGGATCTGATGTGTCGCCTCACATACAGGAGGAAGCTCCCCATCCTCTGCTCTCCTAGAATATTGAGATCGTCTGCATACTGGTCATAGGCCCATAGGAATTCCCTCAGATTAGTGGAGTCAAATCGAATGGGTTGTCCATCTCTCCCCACTGGCGACGGGTGCAAACCTTTCATCTTCCTCTCAAGGTCTTGCCAGCTCAGTGACCCCCTAACAAGGTTGGCAATGGGGTCCATCCACTCGCCTGTGCCTCACACCTCCCTCAGCATCCTAGTGTCATCCTATCCAAACTCTCGTGCATGACTCTTAAATTCGATCAGGAACAACTCAATGTTTCCTCTCTGGAAAATTGGAGGTCTGTCCTCTCTCCTGGTTTTCATCTCTACCCTCTGTTTGGTCACCCCCAAAGGGGTCTCCACTGGCTCTACCCCTCCCCTCCCTCTTGGCATGGCTGCCGCAAGCGGTGTCAAACCTGCACAATAAGGAAGAGACAAACAAGAGCACACAGAGGGTAAGCAGTTTGGACAATCACAACAGGAGACAGACATAGCCCTCCCACAACTATCCCAGCTATCTGCCTATCCATATATGCGTACATACACATGGGAGTCTATCCGAAAAGCCATAACATACCACACTATTCTACTGAGAACAATATCTTATACCTTCTACTTATACTAATATTCCTACGTAAAGTAATCAACGGGTGACTCTAACTGGTGAGATCCATGCTTTCCTCGCCTCAAGCAACAAACTTCTTTAGCCTCGAGCCTGATACCCAGTCTTTCCACGCCGTCCCATTCAGCTCCTCAATTTGGTAGGCTCCATGTTCACCACTCATGGTGACCCTGTATGGTCCCAGCCACCTCTTGTTCAACTTTCGCGACCATTGCTTCTCTAAAAACGAGTCATATAGCAACACAATGTCTCCCACCTTGAGAGGTTTTCTCCTTACTCTCGTCATTTTATCCCACCTGAACTTGTCCTTAGTACGACTGTCAGTCACCCTACTCGCCGCTTTCTCAATTTTGTCCTCTATAGTGTCAATCTGACGTGCCCTTGAATCAAGCAGTTCCTCAAATGTCAGATTGGTCTCGAGGTCTTGTCGTTTTCAAGTCTTTAGGAAACTTTCGATAGGGAACATCGCACGCCTGCCATACCATAACGTAGCCGGTGCGTAGCCGGTGCTTCTTCTGACGGTGATATTATCCACGAAGAAAGCCACCCTTGGAAAGCTCAACCACTGATTGGGTCTGCCATTAGTCCATTTGGCGAGAATATTCGTGATGGTACTATGTCCTCTCTCCACAGGTGCATTAGCTTGAGGGTGCGCTGCAGTAGTGTACTCGACGCTTACCCCATATCTCTTTAACAGTGTCTTCACTTCTGCACATTATGTGAATTCAGACCCTCTATCCATCACAAATCTAGAGACAAAAGGGGTAGCGGAGATAATACTCTTCGATGCATTGGGTCAGCGTCTCATCAGTCTTTGTGCGAATAACGCTGCTATCTACAAACCCAGAGAGGTTGTCCCGCGCATCAAAGATGAAGTTATAACTCCCTATTCCCAGTGGCATCGCCAACAGATCTAGGTGCACGACTACTCCAACCTCGGGAACATACCTCGGGTGAAGCGGCTCCCTAGGTCTAAGAGAGGATCGCTCCTGACATGGTACACAAGATTTACAATAGTCATCAATCATTTGTCTCATGCCATCCCAATAGTACAGTTCGTGTATCTTGAGATATGTCGTGTTTGTACTTCTGTGACCATCTGTCGTACCATCGTGTAGCGCTACCATAATGTCAATCTGGCGAGTGACGCCACAGACTACCCTTCTGGGAGTCTTCCCTTTGCTTCTCATGAATAGATGGCCATTGCTTACTATCAAGTTTGACCTCATTTTCAGAACTCTCTCGCAAGCATCCCTTTCCCTCATTTCACACGAAAGAAGCATCCTGAGTTCAAGGTATAATCCCTCACATTCTTCTGCCCGAAACGCTTCTTTGATCTCCCATTCCTCAAAATCATAATCCTCGCTTTCATGGATCACATTATCATTTTCTTCCTGATTTTGCACCGTACTTCTGGCCACCTCCTCCTGAAGCAGCACATTAGCCAAGAGATATATCTCACCCATCACTTTCTCGTGTTTGTTCACTTGCGGCACCCCACTCTCTATTGTGAGTAGGTCCTCATGTAATTGGTACTTGCCTGCTAACGCCAGATCCATCATCCAATCCACACCTGGCATTCCCCAAGAGTCTTCTTCAACATAGGGCTTAAGGACTAAGTCTGGTCGTCGTACATGTCCTGGAGGCGCAAGCTACACAGGTCGCCCAAGAGTAATAAAGTTACCCACGGCCAGTGACTAGGAGTTGATGTGAAGTCTCACATCCTCCTCACTATCTAGCAACCCGTCAACTGGTGGAGTATCCTCGATCACTCCTTGATTATTCTTGTCCCAGTCGACCCGACTCAGCCCGTCTGCTCTATTCTTATTCCCCGGAATTCGTTCCAACTTGAAGTCAAACATCCAGATGTACGTTAGCCACCTGGCGATAGTTGGATTTGAGGGAGCGAAGTTCTTAAGGGAACCAGCTAGAGCCGTTGGATCCACCCTCAATACAAACCCGCTGTCAAAGAGGTAGTTCCTGAAGATCCTTAAACAGTGAAGAACTACCAAGGTTTCGCGCTTAAATTGAGAATAGTTCCTCTCAGTTGTATTGAGCGTTCGACTTTCAAATCTTAGTGGCCACTCTTCCCCATTGACGTCTCGTTGGATCAACACACTTTTTAAATCCGTCGGCCCTGCGTCTGTTTCGACAATGAACGGTCTGGTCATTACTGCCGGATTATCCGGTACCCCTAGTACTAGACCTCCTTCCTCAAAGTTGTTTCTTTATACCTTCTATTACTAACCCTTGCTTGTATCCCTATTCCCAATCTTGACCCTGAAGCTTTCGCAAATGCTCAGTCTTTGCCGCAAATCCTTTTATGAAGATCCTCCAAAATCCACACGTTCCCAGAAAGCTCCTTACGTATGTGATGGTGTCGAACGGTGTTGGCCATTCGAGAATCTTATTAGTCTTCTTAGTATCTGGCCAACGACCACTCTCGTCGCACACAAATCCTAAGATAGTGGTCCCGCTCATGCAGTGTCTCGACTTCGGTCCACTTACAGTGAGGTTATGCTCCTTCAGGAGGTCCAGGACCTTGCACATGTCTTGCACATGATCCCAGACGAAACGCCTAACCCCTGACATCACCTCCTGCTCATCCTTCTCCTTAGATCCTTTCACGGCCAGATCATCAATATAAGGTTGCGTAATGTGAGGACTTATGGGCTGCATTGCCCTCACCATGTGTCTTTGGACCATGGCAACCGCATTCGTCCACCCTTGCGGTGCGACGTTCATGTGAATCAACCCTCGAGGACTATACATAGCTGTCAGAGGCCTGTCAGATGGGTATACAGGAAATTGGTCGTAATCCGAATATAAGTCTATGAGAGATATTATGGCTCTCCCAGAGCAGGCCTCTGAAAGCGCATCAGCGTTGGGGAGACCACCTGCGTCTCTCACTGTTACAGCGTTCAAGCGCTGCAAATCCTATACCCACCTCAGAGTCCCATTGGGTTTGACAAAGCAAAACCAGGGGGATGCATACGGCCCACTCGAGTAGTCTGCCACATGTGTGCGAATTTTCCCATCAAGGTACTTGACTACCTTCTCTTCATCAGTTGGATTAGGATATCCCGCGCCTCGCAAGTTCCATGGCTCGTGAGGTACGGTGTGTATCCTAATCGTCGGGATTATGTCCACGTCCAGACGACCTCTCTCATCATCAATGAAGGCATATGCAATGTGCCTTCCTCTTATGGTATCCACCATAAGCTTCTCCTCTTGCGCTGTAAGGAAGCCAAAACTCCCCTATAATCAACGCTTTCTCTGTCTCATGAGTGATGCAGCACGACCCATTTTCTGCGTTTTCTCGCATCTGCCGTATCAACTCTCGCTCCCGTCCGTAGTAAACTTCTTGTTCTTCAGTAACGAGCATGGGAACAGGGCGGCATTTCTGATCTACCTTTTTGTACCGCCTTTGTAACGCTTGCTTGAGCCCACCCCTAAAAAAGACCAAGTTGCACTTTGGGGTTGGGCTTCAGCTGTTCCACCTATCATTCCTGGTGTTCGATACACGAATTCCATTTTTCCTTCTCCCATTTGTTCCACCACCTTCTCTCTCAAGGCTTCCACAACCTCTGGGTCTACCATCCCGTAGGTCGATACTATGTCCATGGCATCACCTATGCTTGCCAGGCTCAGGGTCAGTGCTTCTGGCTCTCTTTCTTCTTCAAACTTACTGCCTCCAATCCTCAATCTTCCCTCTTCTGATGCTTCAATTATGAAAGAACCAGGGTTGGGCCAGTTCCTTATACTCCTAGGCCTTGTATTCTTGCAATTGACAACCTCATAATTGCCACATACTGGATCGCACAAAACGAGGAACATAGTTCCGTCATCCTTGTTAAGTATGACAGTCTCTGTTCGGCTCAGGAACGATCTACCCAGTAGAATAGGGTGATCAAGATCAGGCATTACGAACAAACAACTCCTTACCTTTACTTTCGCAATTTTCAGAACCACTGCTGATGCGGTTTCTATAAATACCGACCGACTGTTTGCCCCAATCAGGACCCCGTTGTCGGAGCGGTCTATTTTCATCCCTAAACGCACAGCATGCTCCTCCTTTATAAGGTTCATTTCTGCGCCACTATCCATCATGGCCGTGCAAGTCTTTCCTTTTACCACGACATCTAGGCACCCATATGCAACAAACTTCCAATCTATCTTTGTGCCAGTCTCTGCCCATTCCGCCTCTTTAGGGATTATGGTCCCTAATCGTACGCTGACCACCATTTTTCTAGATAACCGCTGTCGTGCGCATCGATCCCGTGCGAGCGGGACCCTCCCGGCCTTTGTCACGCAGGATTAGGCGGGGCTTGACGGACGCGCGGAAAACAAACGCGCGCCCTGGTGCCGCTCTGGCCGAGTGCGCCAACCATACCTCTCGCGCGCTCCTGCGACAGGACAGAGGCTGCGCGAGGAACAACTTACCTCCACCCGTTGGGAGCTGTCACCATCCCGTGGGTGGGCGTATCCCTGCCGAGCTACTGACCCACGTGCGAGAGCTCTTATGATGCAGTCGCAGAGGTAGGTCAGCCGAGGGCGTTTGCTCGTTCGCTGTAACATAGGGGCATGCGCGGCTAACGCCTGGATCGAACCCGGATGCATACCCTCGTCATAGGCTGGCTGAGTTCCTAAACGGGGCTATACGTCGGTCGACTAGGACGATTAGGTGACCACGCGGTAGTCCTCCGCTCGAAGAAAACTCGATAAACTTAATTGGATCATCGCCTAGTCCCTTGATGGAACTACCCATAATTTTTTCCATCCTGTTCTTCACAGAATCTGATCAAGTACTCAAATATAAAATGGAAGGAACCGATTTAATCATATCGAAGCCATGAAGCTTGAAAACAAACCCCCTTTTTTCGTAATGGTGTTTTACGAAGTAATCATAACCGCACACTTCTCGATGGAACCGAGGAGTGCCTTGGACACTCAGGTGTTGGCTTGCTTGCTCCCCAAAGAGTTAGCCTTCCAATATTGAAGATGACCACTAAGAGTGATCACCGACCCTCAAGCCTCTCGCGTCTCGCGTGTAGGGCTAAGAAGAGCGTCTGTCGCGAGGGAGAGCTTACACCGCAGATGACGGTGTTCTCTTACCTGTCGCGGACTATCCAATCCAACTTTCAACCACGATAAGGATAAGCGTAACGATCACGTGATGGTTCATAAGACCATCACTCAGAGAGAGAAGGAAATTCCGTTGCATTTTTCGAGACCATCTCTCTCACACAATCGCTACGTCAATTTTCAAGGTCAACATCAGGAATCCAAGGTGCAGATCGGGGGTTTAGAAGGGAATAGAGAGACTCTCGAGGGAAGCCAGGGTAAGCCATTCTCACAGTCCCGAGTTGATTCTTGCTACCCGCCTTAAGCACATCATTCCAAAGCATTATTATTCGAGGAGCGGTTCGTTGCTTCTAATACCAACCTGCATCCACACAAAATCCCATTGACATTCGTACACAAAATACCACTACGTGGTCAACCCTTGTCTCTCAATTCATGTCCCACAAGCCACTTCCACCGACCCCCTCTTTTAACAATGGCATACCCTCACTTTCTATTCAGCTTTCTCAACTCTTTTCATGGCCATTTTAAGGAGATGGGTACGAGGGATAGAAAAGTTCTCATTTTGAGGGAATGTCATTATAGCAGGGAGATTCCAAGCATCATGGCATGAGTATCACGATGGGCATGACTGAGTCGTAGATCGATCAGTTCAATCGACTAACTGACCTGCTATTCAGTGATAGCAGAAAATTGATGAAGCTTATCACACCTAATCTCCCTTAGGTAGCTATAACTTGCGTCACAAATAACGTAGCCACCATCTGTCGCATTACCAGTGAAGAACTCCATATCTCACTTCCTCTAGCTATATCGCCTAGTAGCGACGTAAAAATAGCAAAAATTTGGGCAGCATCCCCCCTTGAGTCCACAAAAAATATACAAATCCAAATCTAAATAAACTCCTGACCTAAAAGTTACTTAACCTCGACTTCCTTGGGTTTAGTAGAATTTTCGGCAGCACTGCCATTAGTAAGGAAGGCTTCAAAAATCTCTACTAATCTCAAAGACCGTCCTAAGTCTAACCTCAAAAGACTCACAGGTTTTGACTGACTTCGTAAATTTAGCAGAAATTTCGGCAGCATTCTCCCTTAAGGAAGGAGGCTCCCAGAATTCCTACTAATTCAACAGTCAGCCAATCCTTCAGCGAGTGACCACTAAAGACCTCAAACAAGACCAGACATATGCGACTACCTGTCTGTCGCTCAAGCATAAGCGAGCTCTAACAGGCTAAACTATCAAAATGACAAAGCAAAAGAATTCACCAAACAGTAACAATCACTGAAGCGAGACTCAAATTCAAAAGAAGATTCATTTCTCCTTTCTGCTTCTATCATGTGCAATGTCTCGTATCTTATTTGCTTAATTTTATTTCTCAAACTCCAATCCTATTATATATATAGTTCCTTTTATGTCCATTTTTTTATTTTATTTTTTTTATTATTTATTTTTTTTCCTTCCAAGGCGAAGCAAACGAGTTAAGCAAGGCGACCCGAGTCCTGCCCAGGGTCCCAGTTTCAATGTCCAAGCAAACAACAAGGCGACCCGAGTCCATCCCAGGGTCCCAGTTTCAATGTCCAAGCAAACAACAAGGCGACCCGAGTCCTGCCCAGGGTCCCAGTTTCAATGTCCAAGCAAACAACAAGGCGA
>BFEA01000574.1:907485-920183 GCA_003427395.1 Chara braunii
AAAAAAAAAAAAAAAAAAAAAGGGCCTGCCTCCACTACTCACAAGACCCACAGAAAAAGAAGAAAAAAAAAAGAGAGAGAAAAAAAAAAAAGAATAAAATCCAGACAACGACGAAAAACAAAAGCCAAATTGACGATAAAAAAATATACATCGGTATGGTTGCCGGCGTGGGTCTGGGTGGGTTGGTGGTTCGACTGGCGAGCGTGCGTGCATGTGGGTGGGTGGGTGTGGCCAGCTGTGCATGGGTCCGTGTCATGGGCAGGCCCCCCCCCATGACACGAGGAGTATTGACGTGAGGATGGGACTGCGATTATCTCCTTGGCCAAGGCCGCTGTCTGGTCCCTTGAATCAGCTCCCAGGAGCCTTTGGACGTTTTAAGCTGCAAAGAGTTTGTGTGCGGGGGTCTATGATGCCCAGCCACCATCAGACTTAGGCTGGACAAGTTTAATCCAGGCTACCCTAGAAATCGTTTTGACTGCATGTGGTTTCCCGGACCACAAGAAGCCAGGTTACTGCAATTCTAACGGTGGTAAATGTCCTTCTTTGAGGCATATAAACTGCCGAAATATACCATAGCACATACAACACGACATTATTCACTATCAACGCCCTTCCCCTTATCCCCATATGAGCAGCCTCTCCCCATTTCGCCATTCTTTTGATCCGCTTCGGCAGCCACCTCCTCAGTCTGAGTGAGACTAGTTGTGTTGGCCGCCAGGTAGATTCCCAAATCTCTCTTCTCCCCCGTCCTCTGCGTCCGAACATCCCAACCCAGTGGTGTTTGGAAGTCCTTCGGTACTATGGCAACCTATTTCCGCTAATTGATCTTTGCTCTTGCATACTACTCAAAGCTCCTCATAACAACATTTAATGTGTGCAACTCCTCACTGTTAGTGACAATCACCGCCCCGGTATCGCCCGCAAAGGCAGTCAATATAATACTTTCCCTGTCCCCAGTTCTACATCTTTAATTTTCTCATCGTCTGTAATCATCTCATGAAGAAATTCTACATAAACAGCCATTTCGTCAAAACGGACATATTATATTTTTTGAATGAAATCAAAACTGACTTTTTTTGCCAAAATCCGGTCGGAATGTTTTGCTCCTGGGGGTCCGGCGTTCCCAAAACGCCGGACCCCCCTGGTCTATGGTTGAGACCAGATACTTTTTTTTTTTTTTTTTTTTTTTTTTTTTTTTTTTTTTTTTTTTTTTTTTTTTTTTTTTGTATCTGGTCTCAACCATAGACCAGGGGGGTCCGGCGTTTTGGGAACGCCGGACCCCCAGGAGCAAAAAATTCCGACCGGATTTTGGCAAAGAAAGTCAGTTTTGATTTCGTTCAAAAAATATAATATGTCCGTTTTGACGAAATGGCTGTTCATACATAATGTACAACGCGGGCGCCATAGGGCAGCCCTGCCTGACTGATCTAGTAACTTCAACCACTTCGGATCTATGACCATTAACCTGCACTATTGTCGTCGCAGACCCCACTGGCATATTAACCATCGATCTAAATGTTCTTCCAAATCCCTGCCTCCTCATTCCTTCGCCCAGAAAGCTCCACCTAAGTATGCTTTTTGAAAGTCGAGAAAAACCAAAACAAACGTTTGGATGTTCTTCAACCAACTCCAAGCTATGTTTGGCCGTCAGGATGCTGTCGACTATCTATCGCCCTGACTTTAAGATTGACACCGGCCTCTAGTTCTTCGCATTCTCCTTGGGCACCTTTCTATACAGCAGGACGATGTAGGCAGCTGCAAAATTTTCTGGAATTTGTGTTGTTGAGTGGAATCACCTCATCGAAGGCTGCTGCCAAGTACGGAGTAAGCAGCTTCACGTGTTCTTTTAAGAACTCGACTAGCATGTCATCCAAGCCTGCAGATTTATGCAACGGGAGTTCCTTGATGGCCTTTCAAACCTCTCTCTCCATGATGGGTTGCCCCAACTGCTGTTGTTGTGCATCCGTTAGCTTGGAGGCGCAATGTGCCCAAATGTCCCTCTCGGGAAGTTCCTGCATCTGATCGCGGTTCAATCAGCTCCTGTTTGACAACAGTTTTACATCTGATATAGAGGGGGACCCACTTCCATGGCAGCCCAGAGCGGGAGCGCGTGGCCGGCAATGGGCGGAGCAAGGGGAGTACAAGATCGGTCATTTGTGGGACACCCAGAAGAGGGATTGGAAAACGGATGAGGAGATGATAAGGTGCTTGCCTTCACAGTTCAATAGGCTTCAGAGGCTGATGGAACTGCCTGAGGCCATCTCGGCCCAGTGGACTGAGATGCTGAAGAAGGGCAACCTGCAGGAAGGGGAATGGATGAGGCGAAGAGGGGAGCTCTAGCCACGGGTGGTGTACAGGGTATAAGGGGGATTGGTGGCAGGGAGACATGAGGCTACAAAATCGATAGTGAAGTCGGGTAAATGAGGGGCTAGGTTGCCCTTTGGTACTGTAGGGGGAGGAGGGAGTGCCCCGTAGCTGCCAGATTGCTCCGTCAACCGTGGAGACAGTGGCGGTCTGCAAGGGGGCTAAGAGGAGTGAGGAGACATACCTCCCTTTCTGTCTGAGCAGGAGCAGAAAACAACTCGTGCTGGATCCCAAAGAGTGGCACCTCTCCCCTCAGACCATAACAAGAAGAGCATCCCGATCCACCAGATCACCACGAAGGCAGTTTCCGAAGCTGTGCAAATCTGAAGAATAGATGGGCAAAAGGATATTGCCCCCGGCGCTAATCCCTAGATGGACGTACCGGAAGTGGCAGGAGCAATGCGTGACCTTGAAGACCGTGCCTGACCAGAGGCAGGCTAGATCGCTGTGGCAGATCGATCATCTGGCAGTCCCCACAGCGCAGTGGCTGGCAACGAAAAGTCAGTACAAAGAGGGGCACTGCTCAACCCGAGGATGTGGCCAGATAGAAACCTTCCCCCACCTCTTCCTTCACAGTGACTGCCCTGTGGTTGCAAGGCTGCTGGAAGTGACGGGCGACAGAGGTTAGGAAACCAGCCCCATGGACAGTAAATGAGGAGGTTGATACTGCTATTTTATTAGGGACTGGGATGGCAGTGGACAGGGACGACAACGAAAACTTTACGGAGTAGAAGTGGTGAGGGGGGCGGTGCTCTGGGCCATATGGACGCTGTGAAACGAATGAATCTACCAGGGCAAGGAAGTTACCATGTCAGGGGTGAGAAGTAGGGCAAGGGAAAATCTGAGAGTGGTGCTGCTGGCGGACCTGCTCAGACAGAAACAAAAGTGGGGGAAGCACTGACAAGTTTTGGAGAGTCTCGGGGGAGTACCCGGCCTTGGCAAGAAAGGATCAGGCAACAGGCAACTTTGTCTTTGGAACTTCGTTGCAGAAATATGCCCCTGATCTGGGGGAGTAGGCCCTAAGGGGAGATTGTGTATTAGACTGAAGGTTTTGGTTCTAGCGTACAATAGAGAGACTAGGTCCCACTAGTTAGAATAGAGGGCCGGCGTAGGTGTAAACAATAATAGGAGGGAGAAGGGAGTGAATGCCAACCATTGGAGGTGGGAGGGATTGTGAAAAGTATTGAAAAAAACATATTTGACTGTTGGGAGAGGTGGAGGATAAGGGGAGGTGTTGTGATAACCATTGAAGAACTTCAAAAGAGCATACGTGAGTGTTGGGAGAGGTGGCGTATAAGGGGAAGTGAAAGGGGATCTGTAAGGATTGAGGGATAACCACAGGAAAGGGACCTTTGAAACTAAAACAAACTTAGGAAGGACCGATAGCATATTGGGAGTACGGCTAAGAACTAAGGGGAGACAAGAGATTTTTTTTTATTTTTTATTTTTTTTGAAACACCCCCTCCTGTGCTAGTGGTGCTGGTAAGAGCAGGCACCGCTAGCACCTGGGGAGAGGCTCCATCTATTGGTGGGGAGTATCACCTGCTGGAAAACGGGTCCAGCGTCCCATATACAGAATGGATTTGGAGGATATCAGGACAAGGGCCTTGAGAGACACCTGCCAGGGAGACAAGAGATTGTATAGGCTAATCTCAGAAGAAATTTCAGGGCTTCTCACGGCAGAGATGAGCATTTTCTTTTGGAATTGACACTTCACCCAACCCGCCCATAATTTTTTAAGCACCGCCCGCCCTCAAAAAATTAAAAACAAAAAATCTCAAGGCGACCCAACCCACCTGAGTGTTTTTTTGAAAATTTCCGCCCGCACCCAACCCGCCCGTCACCCGTAAAAAACCTTCACCCTGACCCACCCACACCAGCAAGAACAAAATTACCCGTCCGCGCCAGGTACCTAAATATTTTCCACCCGCACCCACTCATTCCCCATTGTCTCAGTCCCTTTGAACATTTGCACGCACCATAGCAACATGACATCCTTGGACGACGACGCAAAACTTTGAAGCATCTCTGCCTGCAGAAATTCGAATCGCTCCACAAGTTTGACATTGGGTAGTGAACCTAAGGCTTGCCACTTGCTGTGGTTAGGTCCGATCCCCGCTGTTTTAATTGGAGCGAACATCCGGTTGTCTAGGCTGTGGTCCAACTGCTACCAGTAGAGCCTGACACATTTTTTCAAGGAGGACCCCAAATTTTTAGTTGCCACTAGCGCGACTCTTTTTTTCAAGGACGATAATTTTTTTTCCCAGGGGCCCCAAGGTGGAGACTTTCCGTTTCTTGGGCCTCCAACCTTTGAAGTCCACAGATGGACCGACGTTTGGAGTCCACAGATGGACCGCAGCTAGGAAATATGTATAAGGGGGGGTTGGGGGGTGGGGGGTCGGGCGGAGGGTTCTTATGGGTTGTCCTGGGTCTGTGGGTCGGGTGACCCAGGCCTAGCGTTCACCCGCTTGTAACCCACCCATTCGGGTGACCCTGGCCTAACATTGACCCGCCCGTCACCCACCCTGGCTTGCTCGCCTTGACCCACCCTCATCCTACCCATGCCAACTTATCAAGACCCACACCTGACCCAATGCCTCGTGGGTCGGGTGGGTGCGGGTGGGTGTGGGTCTGGGTACCTGTTGCTCATCTCTGGTCACCACCATCCCCTCTGCCTCTCTCTCTCANTTGCACGCACCATAGCAACATGACATCCTTGGACGACGACGCAAAACTTTGAAGCATCTCTGCCTGCAGAAATTCGAATCGCTCCACAAGTTTGAAATTGGGTAGTGAACCTAAGGCTTGCCACTTGCTGTGGTTAGGTCCGATCCCCGCTGTTTTAATGGGAGCGAACATCCGGTTGTCTAGGCTGTGGTCCAACTGCTACCAGGTGACACATTTTTTCAAGGAGGACCCCAAATTTTTAGTTTCCACTAGCGCGACTCTTTTTTTCAAGGACGATAATTTTTTTTCCCAGGGGCCCCAAGGTGGAGACTTTCCGTTTCCTGGGCCTCCAACCTTTGAAGTCCACAGATGGACCGACGTTTGAAGTCCACAGATGGACCGCAGCTAGGAAATATGTATAAGGGGGGGTTGGGGGGTGGAGGGTCGGGCGGAGGGTTCTTATGGGTTGTCCTGGGTCTGTGGGTCGGGTGACCCAGGCCTAGCGTTCACCCGCTTGTCACCCACCCATTCGGGTGACCCTGGCCTAACATTGACCTGCCCGTCACCCACCCTGGCTTGCTCGCCTTGACCCACCCTCATCCTACCCATGCCATATTATCAAGACCCACACCTGACCCAATGCCTCGTGGGTGGGGTGGGTGCGGGTGGGTGTGGGTCTGGGTACCCGTTGCTCATCTCTGTCTCACGGTTGCGGATATATGCACCATTTTGCCATGCAAGTCCTTTGACCATCATATGATCGTGACTGACTTGTCCTTCCATTCACACATAGATAAAGGACCCGTTTTTTTCAAATTCAACAACACACTTTTAAAACTCCCTTCTTTTGACTCCCTGGTTAAAGAGTTTTGGGCATTCTGGTCCGCTCACAAACCTGATGATGATAGTTTAGTTCATTGGTTCAACGACGACGTCGCAAAACTCCGGGAAAGAGTTAAAAAATTCTCAATTAAATATGCTTGGGAGCGTAAGGAAACCCTCGAGAGGCTAATGGCCCACCTAGAAGAATGGGAAGCTCACCTCATGGACCACCCATTAGACACAGATACTTACGACGCTCTCCAAAGAGTAAGGACTCAACTACAGGATTATCTGGATGACCAAAGACAAAAATGGAGAATTCAGGCACGAATCAGGAAGGACTCGGCAGAAGGAATGATGACAAAGACGTTCTTCCACAAAGCCAAGGCTAGAAATAGACAAACCATTGTATCGTCCTTGAGACACCCCTTTGACACCAACCAACCACCAGCATCCAACGCCTACAAGATAGTTGAGTATGCCTCAACATACTATCAAAAGTTTTTCACATCAGAATCTAATCACAATCCACCCCATATCTTCGTCCACAAGTGGTTAGGTGAAAAATGGGGGGTTGGTTAACCTTTTCTCATATCTTGCAGACAACTCGATATACTCTCCTTAATGCTATCCCGTCACTACTTACTACACAACAACGGGACGCAATGGAGGCATTGATCACTCAGGAGAATATCCTCCTGGCCTTGCAGGATATGGATGAGGAGAAGACCCCGGGGATTGATTCTTTCCCAAAAGAGTTCTGGCTCCACTTTTGGGAGACATTCCACGATGATTTCTGCCAATATGTGAATGCGGTCTATAGAGAGGAGATGTTCGGTGATATGATTGGTCAGGGGATCACAACCCTCATAAATAAAAAGGGCGACAAGGACGATATACGGAATTACAGACCTATTATTATTCTCCCGGTCCCCTATAAAATTGTAGCAAAAGTATGGGCCAACAGACTCCGCCCACATCTCTCATACCTCATCCATCCTGACCAGTCAGGCTTCATGCCGTACCGAAACATTCAGGATAACATACTGATAGTCAATGAAACCATCAAATATGCGAGACAACGGAGAATGGACGCGGCCATCGTCTTTATTGACTTCGAAAAAACTTACGATCATATGAATTGGGATTTCCTGGAATTATGTCTTACCAAAATGAATTTCGGCCCCACATTTGTGAAATGGATAAACATCTTCCACAGAACTGCAACCACAAATGTCATGATGAATGACCACCTTGCGCCGCCCTTCAGACTGGAGAGATCTGTGAGACAAGGAGACCCCATAGCCCCAATGTTGTTTGTCCTCGTAATGGAAGCATTACCGACAATGATAAGGGTCAACCCTGAGATACAAAGAATAACAGTATAGGAGATACCTGCTCACCTTGTCCCAGTCACTTCCATATTTGCGGATGACCTCACAGTCCTCCTAAGAGCTGACCCTGCTAGCCTCCAGGCACTGGCACGGACGATCCACCTATTTGAGATCGCAACAGACATGAAAGTAAACTGGGCCAAGAAGACAGAAGGATGGTGGATCAGCAGTGATGGCAGTCCACCGCCCGATGCCCCAAAGGTCGACTGGAAGCCTGTGGATGCTGCTATTAGAGTGTTGGGGGTAAACCTCACCGCCCTCGGGCCCCCCCTTGATCATAGTGATAGATTGGTTGACAGAGCAATTCAAGGCATGAGTGCATGGAAAACAATTCACACTCCGCTGGTGGGCAGAGCACTGGCTATCAACAATGCTATATTTGTGGCAATATGGTACAAGGTGGCCTTTTGCCAGCTACGTAAGAGGCATTTAACGACACTAAAACGGGCGGCGTTTGCCTGTCTCTGGCGAGAGAATCATGAACACACCACGTGTATCAACAGGGTGGCATGAGACGTTATCACACAACCACGAGCCAAAGGGGGTTTAGGCATACTCGATCCGGAGAATGAAACAAAAGCGTTGATTTTTAAATTTCTGATAAGATGGTTGATAGGCAATGATATCCCCTGGGTACCATATGCAACCATCCAGATCACCGCCCAAGCCCCACAATGCATAGATAGCAATAGAATCCACCCACTCTAGTGGCTAACTAACAAATACTAGGCGTTCCCGACACCCCCCTGAAACATAAGGGACGATACGCCAGCAAAGTGGGACCTCAAAATTGACCCGCTATGGATAAATATGCTGCGTTTGTGGAGAGAACGAGGACCGTCCCAAAAACCTGTCCCTCTAAGATGGGACGAAATATGGAGACAACCCCTGTTTGGAAACCCAAGTATACTTGATCTCACAGGCAAACCACTCTCACTGAAAACGGACTCAAGATGGCTCCCTTGGGTGAGAAGAGGGATTTACACACTTGCTGATTTGTGGAATGCCCATGCAAACACATGGATGTCGGCCCAGGACCTTAGACAAAAGTTGCACTACGTCAGAAAAACTGGAAGAGGGTTTACAAAAGATCCAAGAGGCTATCCCCTTGGCATGGGTCATGGAACTCAAGAGAGGCCTGACGATACAGCAGGGAGACTGGGTGGTGCGGCCTGAGGACTAGCGGATCCCGATGGTACTTTACAATGTACAGGTGGTGACCCCCCAAGAGGTGAGACTTCTGGCCTACACACCTCGACTCCCAGGGGAAAGATGGTCCAAATTGGACCGCCACAATGAACTCGACTGCCAAACACCTGCAGCAAGACTCGTTAGAATTTGTGTGGTCACAGATAGCAACAAAGAACTCTTCGTGTATGAGCCTGCCACCCCCATCTGCCAGCTCCCATTCAATCCACAAGAATGGGAATGGGATATGGGGGCCTCCCGAAAAATGCAGATATGGCAATATACAGTTAGGGACGGGTACAGAACAACAAGGAAACCAGTATATATTTCCGAACAGCTCAGAATGCGGTGGCTTAGAGACTCGTCCGTCAACGCAGAAAACTTTAACATAATTAGATGGGCTGCCTACTCGTCTATCCGACCTACTAATCTGCGAGCACTACAGTGGCAGATCATACACAGATGTTTGCCCACCCCGGACTGGATTGTGTCTAGAACGAATTTGGAAGCCCAGGGCGAGCTATCTCCACTTTGTTCCTATTGCGGTGGGTCCACACCCAAGAAACGAGCTACACTAGAACATTGCTTGCTGGACTGCTCTATGGTAGCTCAGCTTTGGCAATGGTGGGATGCAGTGTGGCATCATTTAACGGGCCACCACCTCCCATGAGACCTTAACATCATCTTGTTGGGGGAAGCGCCCTCGTGAGGGGCCAGATGGACAACCTTCAGCCTTAACCTGCTGGCAATAACACGACTGCCAATGTTAATGGCTGCATGGCGAATGAGGTGTGCGCATGAGCACAAGCAGTTCACATATGGCTACATCGAGGCGCGAGCCTCGATTTTAGAAACAATCACCGCCAATACACATGCTGCTTGGCAAGAGCTCAGAAGAATGCTTCGAAATGAATCAGATATCACCAAACAAAATGAACTCTCTGATAACTTTTGCTCTATCTGGGTGGACAATGCTGGAAAACTCTGCGAACTGGATCAACACAACCAGCTGCGATGGAAACAGTGGGCGTCGACAGAACCACAATGGGAACGCTTACCAAGAAGTCACTTTCAGTTCCCATTCCAGCCGACCAATTTCATCCTCCTCCCAGACTGACAATTACACATCGGGATCCGCTCCACTTCCCAAATGCCCCCCACCCCTTCCTTCATCTCCCTATCCAAACCCTACCCAAAACCTTCCCCCAAACCTTTCTCCATTCCTAACCCATAGTCCTCCGCCTCCATCCATATCCACCCCCAATTCGATTTGCAGACAGCTGGTCAAGAAGGGACATCCCACTACAACAGAAACATAAAGGAGTACGCCCTGCAGATAAAAGTCGAAGCCACCACCCACACCTGGACAATGGATCAAGATCAACTGGGAGGAGCTTCAAACGACAATGGACAGAAGGGTGATACAGTTCGTGGACAACAGACTGCGCCCCACATTTGAAAGCCTGACATGTGTGGTTTTAACAATGGAAATAGTGCCTAGACAGATTGATAATGCAATGTCACCACAGGTGATCACAATAATAGAGATAGAGAATTGCCAGGCTACTGCTACAATGACAACTCAGTGAGTCAATGATATGGGCATCTATGGGTGTTGGGAGGGAGGGAATAGGGGGTGGCGGAATCCACCCCACATCACATCAGTTTAATACTTACACAGTACACCTCACATTGTCACAGCACTGCACAAGACATCATGGGTTTTGCAAGGGAGGGGACAGGGGGTGGTGGAAGCCACCCCACATCAGCTCCACAGTTAATGTCAGAGTCTAGAAGACATATAGGCAACATTAACACAAGGGAACACAGGTGGTCACAATAATGTCAATAATAATAGTACAATGATACCCTAATGACATATGTGGGTGAGCACGCAAGGATGAGCCTTAAATGGTAACATACATTATGGGTTTTGGGAGGGAGGGAATAAGGGGTGGCGGAAGCCACCCCACATCAGCTTCACATTTACACAATACACCTCACACTGTCACAGCACTGCACAAGACATCATGGGTTTTGGGAGGGAGGGGACAGGGGGCGGTGGACCCACCCCACATCAGCCCCACAGTTACACAATACACATCCAACTGTCACAGCAGTACAAAAGACTGCACCCCGGGCAATAGGAAGATGGACAGTCGTTAGGGTTTAAGGGTTTATCTTAACTAATACTGCTACAATCACGTCCATTCATATAAACAACCACAATGTTCAGGGACGCTGAACCCGCTTTCCAGCAGGTGCTGCTCCCCACCAATAGATGGAGCCCCCCCGATAGTGCTAGTGGTGCCTGCTCGTACCAGCATCCCTAGCACCTGTTCGGGTTGTTTTATTTAAAAAAAAAAAAAAAAAAAGAAGGGAGACACAGAGATGGTACTATAGAAACAGTGGGATTCGGGAACGGGAAAGCGAGCATAGGAAAGGTGGGACCTAGGACAAATGCTAGCAAGGCCTGGCGGCTGGAGAGGTGGCCATGGGACGGGGGCTGTGACACATTTAATGGGCGTCTGGGTACATAGATTTGTTTCCTGGCCATTATATGTGCCCCGGGAAGAAGGAACGCGGATGGTCACTACAGGTGGCCCCCAGCCCCCGGCACAGCGCCTCGGGCGGCCGGGGTACTGGGCTGTACACTCCTTTCTTGTCAAACAAACTTTTTTTCTGCTTGCCGGTGATGAGCCCCAGAATAGAAGGGGCTCTAAAAAAAAAGAAAGAAAAGAAAAGGAAAGAGTAGAAAATTCCCGGCAGTGCCTGAATCTATGGGAAATTTTAAATTTTGCTTCTGGAGCAAGGTCCCACTAGCAAAGAGCATTGAATCAAGCACCTGAATCTGGATGGGTTTTAACTTTTAAGCAGAGATGCAGAAAAGCAGATCAATCAGGGTTTTCTGCACCTTTCCCCAGAAAAGAAGATCAATCCTGATCATCTGCACCTCTCCCCCGACCACATCCAGATTCAGGCATCAGATCCAATCCTCTTTCCTAGTGGGATCTGGCCACTGCTGTGTGCGCACTCCCTGTCTCTTTTTTTTTTTTTTTTAAGAACAACCCAACCGGATGCTAGGTGTGCTGATATGAGCAGACACACCTAGCACCGTCGGGGAGGCTCCATCTATTGGTGGGGAGCAGCACCTGCTGGAAATCGGGTCCAGCGTCCCTTGGATACATCTTTGTAATGCAATGTTTATTGGGCGTTTGGCCATTAGAGTTCTTGCTCCAGAGCATCCTTCTTTCCCTTGGGGCTGCGTATGTTACCCTCCCAATTTGAAGAGCTCCTACTTCCTGCTGGCCTGGCCCCACCCAGGATGGTGTCCGCCTTGCATTTATGTCTACACTCGGCCTGTTGCTAGTGGCTGAACTCCTATCCCCGGTGTGTGCAACCCCCCTTATTTTGTAGTCGTTTCGAGACCTGTTTCTGAAACCCTTTGTCTCCTCGTCTCAGGATCGTGTGCCCCCAACCACCTGGAGGGTAGGAGACCTGGCCTAATAGAAGGTTCCTATTCCAACCCCTTTCCCCTTTCATTTCGGTGGGGGGGCTGCGTGGTGTCCGAGCGGAGTGTGTTGATTGCCATGTCCGTGGTGTGGTGTGGTGTTGTGTGTGTGTGGTGTGAGTTCAAGGACTCTACAGCCATGCGGGTGTGCTGGACACCATGACCCGTATGGATTTTTTTTTTTTTTTTTTTTTTTTTGTTTGTTTGTTGAAAACACTCCCATCAGTGCTAGTGGTGCTGGTAGGAGCAGACACGGCTAGCACCTTGGGTGAGGCTCCATCTATTGGTGGGGAGCATCACCTGCTCGAAAACGGGTCCAGCGTCCCTTTTACAGAATGATTCAGGAAAATTCAGGAACATCAGGAATAAAACAGTATCTGGGGGAAAAACCTACCAACCTGACTATTCTTCTTCCAAGACAAAATTCCCACCTTTGTTAGCTCCCGCACCTCTTCACCATTCCTTGTGGTGCCAGATCCCACCTGCCAAACTAGTGCTGAGCTTCTATGTCATAGGTGTGGGCTTTGTGACTAGGGATGGAACCTTAAACCTATCCCCCGGCTTATCCTCCTTTTTCTCTCTTGAGATTGTCCATCCATTCCGTACCACTGCATTTCCACTAGACAATTTGATGGGTATGGATGTTGTAGTGGTTACGAGACTTTGTTCTTGAGGCCGTACGGGCGGGCTTTGATGCCCTAAACGCACGTTGTTCAGTAAGAATCACGGGAAATTAAAAAAAAAAAAAAAAA
>BFEA01000574.1:966440-978532 GCA_003427395.1 Chara braunii
CAAACACACAAGGAACCCCGCATTTCAACACGGTTGGGAAGTGTGTGCCACTTACACTGGAATACGGCTACAACGTCTTCATATATGTCTCCCACTTCCCAACCACATCGGCACATGTATAAGTTATGTGATACGGTAACAACAATAACAGAGAGCCCCCACGGGGTCAAAATGTGTACCGAAAGCAAGAATGACTAACTTCTAATCAGATTTGAGGGTTCCTCTTGTAATTTAGTAGTTAATTATGAAAAATAAAAAAAAAAAAAAAAAAAAAAAAAAAAATGATAAAAGAAGTAGGGAATAAGATAATTCGATTTTTTGGAGGAAAAGGGAAAATTTGAGTCAAAGAGAAAAAGAAAAGAATAAAAAACAAAAAAAATCGAAGTTGGGTGGGGGGGGGGATGGAAAACTGATGAAGAAGGAGAGAAACAAGTGAGAAGAGAAAAAAAAAGTCAGGTGGGAGATGGGGGATTTGATGGGGTTGTAGTTCGGGGAGGGAAGGGGGAGAGGAGGGTGATAGAATGAGAGAGAAGGATATGGAAAAGGTAGAGAGGCGTAGATGAGATTAGTAGAAGATGGTGAGTGGGGAGGAGAGGAGAGAAAAAGGTTGTGAAAGATGAGTGAAGAGGGAGGTAGGAGGAGGGAGGTAGGAGGAGGGGGGTAGTGGTAGGGTTAAAAAATGTGATGAGATGGTGTAGAGGAGAGAGAGAGGGGTGGGGGGGGGGAGGGAGAGTAGGTTAGTGGGGAGAGATGATACCAAGCTCTTGGTTGGCCAAAAGCAACAAGGTCACCAAGATCCCCAGGATCTTGGCCTTGAAGGTGCTGGCAGCATGCTGCTACAGCAGAGAAAAAATAATAATAATAATGAGATAATCAAGGGTTGGCTGAGATCTTGATCAGCCACCCAGATCTCACTGTAGTGCAGCCCCCTAGTCAGGGGGGTCTTCAAGTGCTACCACGTGTCAGTGGCACTCTAATGGCCACGGGGAGAAAGAAAGGAGAGAGAGGGGCAACAACTCTTTTGCCAATACCTTTTCACCCCCTGGGTGGAATTTGGCAAAAGAGAACTTGTTGGAAAGCTTTTTGAAAGCTGCTTCGAACAAGATAAGGCGCAACATCAGGCACTGTCTGCAGAAATAGCGCTCATTAAAAAAACGAGCGCGGGTGGTTTTGGGAGCTTCAAAAAAAAATCGCGATCTTTGAAAGATTGTATCTCCTCAACCACCGCACAAAAGTAGGCATTCTATAGCTTGTTAGAAGCGGCTCGTCGAGAGCTTTCCAAAGAAAAGTGCATCGGTGTCATTACCAAAAAAAGGTCCACCAGTGCAAAAGTTACGATCGAAAGAGTGCACCGGTGTCGTTACCAAAGAAAAGTGGCAAATTTTTTTTTTTTTTTTTTTTTTTTTTTTTTTTTTTTTTTTTTTTTGCTTAAGCCTTGTGGCAACTGATGAGTGAGGTGGGTGGGGGAGGGGAGCAGGAAGAAAATCCCGCTCTGATACCAGTGTCGGACCCGCCGGGATGGCGGTCTGACAGGATGGAGACGAAGGGGTAGAGGAAGGAGAAAGTGGATATGGAGCTGGAAGGGATATCGCAGCTCCGACGCAGACTCAACACCGCACGTACTCCAACAAGTGCAAAAATGATGAATGCCGAAAAACAGACAACAGTTGGGGTATACCCCCAACGGACTGACTGGACTAGACTGGACTGGCCTGGTACCGACAGTGGTACCAGGCAGGACGGGACTGGACTGAAACAGTGCACGGCCTATGGGGTCAGGCCACGGGCTGGTCCCACAGGCCGAACGGGCAAATAACCAAATAGGCCCCGGCTGTAGGTCATGGCAGATGAAGGTTCGCTGCAAGAGGTGTGTGCTAAAGGATCCCAACTACCCTGATCGCCACCCGTGGGAGGTTTCAATCGCTTCCCACGGCAATGTCGGTCACAACAACCCATTATGGCAGGCACCCCACGTCCATCAAGGACGGTGGCGACAACACAGTCGTTGTCTGGTCCTCGACTGCCGTGACAACCACGTGGGGGGTTTCAATCGCTCCCCACTGCAATGTCGGTCACAGCAGCCCATGTTGGCAGACACCCCGTGTCCAACAAGGAGTGCAACGACGCAGTCGCCGTATACTCTGCCTAGACGGATGCACAACTTTTTTCACCCGCTTCTCTCTCAACAATTTCAAGCACTCCTTAACTCTCTTTTAAACTTGAAAGCTCTTTTCATCCTTGACTCGCGATACTTCTTCGTTGTCATCCCTCACACATATTTTTATTTCAGCTAGATCCGCATGAATTCGGACCGACGTCCGTAATTGAACGGTTCGCAGACGTACCAACTGGGTTAGGCTCGTCGGTTCCACCATAGGTCCCGAAGCCGGTATCTGGCCCGATCAAGGAAAAAAAAAATCTTAAAGATAAAGAAAAAAAAAAACAATAAAAATAGAGGAATTTAGGAGAAGGGGGAAGGAATGGGACCCACCGTCACCTTTTTTGGTCTTGCCAGACGGACCCACATGTGGGTCTGTCCGACCAAACCAAGGGGGATAGTCCCACAAGACCCTCGGCCCCTCAATCTCCACCTATCGCGCTCCTTCGCTCCGTTACCACTTGCTGGCCTCGATCTCCAAACCTGACACTTTGAAAGTCCAGTGCCATAACCAATAAGGCTAAGCCCAAGTCTAAACCAACCAGGCGCAAACTTTTATATGAACAGTTTTGTGTCGTGGTTGGGCCCACCAACATACACCAGGTCTTTACCTCGTCCTACCGACCAGACTCACGCCCGTCAGGTTGCACGTCTGTTTCGTACTACCCTGGTCGTCGGGCACACCGCATACACTGTCGAAAACTCCCAACTTCCCTCATGCTAGGGCCAAAAGGCAGTGCCTTTCAACGCGTCGTCAAAACAATGTTTTCCCGTAAATACGCGAAGTAAAATGTTGATCTCCTTTGCGATAGGCCTTGCTTGGGGAATCATACCAAAATGGCTGGCGGTGCCGGCCAAAACGAGGCCTACACCGGTTCATTTGTTTTTGGTGCATACGACATTTTCAGGCTTGGCTTCAATAGTTGAGCCAAAAAGTCCGAGGGAGAGGAAAAGTTGCGGTGGAGAGATATAAACAGACACTGGGGGTACACCATGAAGGGTGGGAAAACAGAGGTTGGGGGGAGGGAAGTAAAGAGGCAAGGGGAGTAAGCAGGGTAGAAAATAAAAAGGGTTGGGCTAGGGCTAGGGCCCGGAATGGTAGATTCGAATTAGAAGAAGAGGCTAAGAAGTGCCCGCCTATTATTATTTTGTGAAGCCTGTAATCCACTTCGGAAAATTTTCGAAATGCTCCTTCAACTTCCATTTATTTGTGGTATGCCCCTCTGACGGTCGACTTACGCTGTAATGACCCTCTAACGACAATTGAACTTTCCAAAAAACTCCTGGCGTCATTTGGGCCTGAAATATGTTCAATATGCCCCTACCCGTAGCTCCCCTCCCAGGGCCAGGGGAACAGCCACGAGTGCCACCAACGGCCACAGGGGCATGCTTGAAAAGGGGCATGCTGGAAAGTTGCACCTCGCAGTGGCAGGGGCCTGCAGGAAACTCAAGAGGTCTCAGGGGCACGACAGGGTAAGTCGCCCGTCGGAGGGGCATACCGCAAACAAATAGAAGTTGGACGGGCATTTCAAAAGTTTTCTCATCCCCGCACTTTTGCCATATTCCTGAAACGGGAGGAAAATTTCAGAGTCCATTTTTTATTTTTATTTTTTTTAACAATTGCTTTATTTCCAGAAATGATAGAGGCCAGGAAAACCTCAACATGACAACCCGGAGGAAAAACTGGGGCCAATATCCAGCTTAGGCTTGTGCAGAAAACCGGGTCATGCGTCCCATAAAGCAACTGCTTTTCTTAAAAAGAATCATCAACTGGACTAACAAAAAAACAAACAGCAATAAAGGAACGAATAATCTAGTTGATCTAATACCAAAAATCATCGATTACCGGTTACCCTAGCTTATGGCGTGTGTTCTTTCAACAGTCAGTCCGCCAGCGTAAGTCTACCCTCTTTCAAAACCGAGGCACAGACCTTGTTGAGAGCCCAAGTTTTCACAAACCACCTGTGGTTTTTGGCCCGCCACTCTGCCTGGACTATAGTTCTGATTTCCGCCAGAATCCTGTTGAAGACATGTGGCAGACTTCTTTTCTTATTCTTGAACAAGAGTTGGTTCCTCCTCCACCAGATTGCTTCAAGGATAATACCTCTGAGGATATTTGCCATGTATTTCACACCGCCTGATACCGGACTCTGCTCGTCCCGTATGCCCTGAAGGATGAATTTGTTCAACCACCAACTGTCAGAGAGGTTCATCAGTCTCCACCTCTCTTTCCACCATTCCCATACCCTCAGCGAGTGGGGGCACAGGAGCCAGAGATGTGCGGCTGTCTCCCAGGCCCAATTGCAACCTGCGCAAGTTTCAGATATCGTCATTCCTTTGGAGTTGAGCCATATTGTCGTACCTGTAACTTGTAACGAAAGGAGCCAGATAATTGTTATATTCCATTGGGACGACATCTTTTTTAGGGTCTTCCAAAGAGTGACCAGATGTGCCTCCTCTATTTTAGGGACATGTTGTGCCTCCAACCTTTTTTTGACTGTTACTATACGGTTTTTCTTTAGTTTATTTCTCAGAGCGCGAACTCCAGTCCTTGGCTTGTAGCATATCAGAGGGGTTGGACCCTTGTGGTGGGAGATCCCTGGGAGGGGGTTGACATTGGACCAGTCAAACATCAGAGGTTCAATACTAATAGAGCTTGCCTGCATGGGGAGCAGTTTGCAGATAAGTTTCTTGTTGCCTGTAGTCTCAAGGACACGGGCTTCTTCTCAGTCTTCCGTGTGGTTAATAAGGTGTTCCTCACAAAATTTTAATCGACCATCTGAGTTTACTTGGCGAACAAGTTGCCATTTTTTGGATTTGGTCCCTGGCCTGAGGTCTGGGCCTAGAGTTTTCCAAACTGTGTCAGCCTCGCTTGGATCTTTCAGCCACGAGCCAGGGGCCCAGTCAGCCGAGGGTTTAAGTGTTGCTATCCAATGTGTTGGAACCGCAACTTGTACCTTTGTGAAGTTTAGTGCTAGGCTGTGCACTCTTGGGAGTCTGGATCTTAGCTCCTCCAATGATACCCAGTCGTTCGACCGTGTGTCCCAAATATCTTTCAGTTGGATAATACCTTTTTCAATCCAGGTTTTCCCGAAGGCACCCAGACTAGCGTCAGGTTTAAGTTGAGTGTGGTCTGGGAGCTGGATCATATCATTTTCGAACAGAATCTGGTTCAGAATATGAGTTTTAGTAATCGGCTCTGTGAGTCTGGGGCGGACTTTGTTCCAGACCTTTATTATGTTCCCCCACGTGGGAGATTTAATTTGTCTGTTGCAGAAGGACTTGATGAAAAAACAGAGTCATACGTGTGATGATTGGGAGAGGTTTCATTCCCTCATCAAGATAAACTCCGCAAATGCTTTCCAAAATTTCAATTTGGGTTCCTGCATTGCTTGCACTGGCCATTTGGCCAATAGGGCCAGATTTTGTTGCCCCGGGTCCAGTATGCCTAGCCCTCCTTGCTTCCTGGGGAGGCAGATGGAGTCCCATGCTACTTTGCTTAAGTAACCTTGAGGGTCTATTGCGGCTGGTTTCCAGAGGTATCTGGTCGTAACGTACTTGATTTTGCGATATGCCTCTTCCCCTAGTAGGTGGATAGTTAAGGGAAACCACAAAATGGAGAAGGTTGCCGTTGAGATTACCAGAGCTCTCCCGAAGAGGGAGAGCTTGAAGTTCCTAACCCAGCCCATGATCCTTGCCGTTATTTTCTCAACCAGTATGGCATCTTGGGTGGATGAACAATTGGCAAGGGAGACCTGAACTCCTAAGAACCTATCTGAGTTGTTTGAAGGGAACTTTTTCAGACCCCAGTCTACGCAGATCTCAAAGGGGTCTGGGAGTAGGAAAGCGGATTTCTCCCAATTGATGGAGGCCTCCGATAATAGACAGTACTCATCTACTACCTCTCTCAGGGCGTGGAAGGATGGGACTGTGTTGGCACATGCTACAGTGAGGTCATCGGCAAGAGCGACCCCTTCCATTGAATGGAATGGGGAATGTTGAGTCCTGCTATGGCGTCATTAGTACGGATGTTATGCATCAGAACTTTCAGTTGTAGGACAAATAGCAGGGGAGCTAAGGGGCATCCTTGTCTGAGGGACCTTGTCAGGGGGAAGCTTGGGGAGAGGCAGCCATTTACCATTACCACTGATGTTGCCTCCGTGTACATTGCCTTCACCCAAGAGCAGAATCCTTTGCCAAATCCCATTTTCGCAAGCGACGTGAAGACGAAAGCCCATCCTACTTTGTCGTAGGCTTTCTCCATGTTAAGGAGGAATACAACGATGTTTACTTGGTCCTACGCTAGTATCTCTAGAGCCTGAATGGTAGATAGTATGTTCTCAAAAATAGATCTTCCCTTGATAAAAGTCCCTTGCTCAATGCCCACCAGGTTTGGTAGGACATCCGTCAGTCTCATAGCTAGGGCCTTGGCAAGGATCTTATACGCGACGTTGAGTATCGAGATGGGGCGATAATTCCTCACCTCTCTCTTGTCTCCTTTCTTATAGAGGCGGGAGATAACTCCTTTCAGCCAGCCTTTTGGCAGTTCACCTGAGGTGAGTGTGTTGTTGAATATTTGGTATAGAAAGGGAGCAAAAGATTCCCAAGCACACAGGAACAGCTCAATAGGTAGACCATCGATGTCGGGGCACTTGCCCGTGGCCATGTTCTTTGCTGCACTATGGAGCTCCGGTGTGGTGAAGGGTTGATCTAGGGTCTCCTTGGTGTTGAAAGGAACCGACGTAGGAATCCCTTCCCAAAAATCAGAAATTATAGCGAGATCCTTGTCATAGTCGTCTAGGGGTCTCCTCGTGGAGACTATGTTCATGAAGTATTCCATGGCGTTACAACACATGTCTTCAGTGCTGGAGGCCAAGGGCTCTAGGGGGTTGAAAGGATAGCTTAGGTTGGCTTGGCTTGTTTTAGGATGAGGGAACGAAAAGTCTCCTTGGTCATTCTGTCCAATCCCACCAAGCCTCTAATCTTGAGCCAGTTAAGCCAGTCCTTTTGTTTCTTAAGTTGTAAGTCTTCCAAGGCTGCGATACTTTCCATTCTTTTTCTGGACCAGTAATGGTCTGAGAACGGATCCTTGCCCATATTATTTTCTGCCTCAGTTATAGTTTTTTTGGTGCAGGTTTCAGTCCAGCTCCTGTTGGCGACCTTTATTCTTGAAAATGTCCTGAGGGCTGCCGTGAGGATGCCTAGACCTGTTTTTGCCCAGGTGTGTTCGCTTGTGAAGAAATCTTTGGCTTCCATCCACTTCTTCATTTGTTCTTTGACCCAGTTTGGAATCCCTGGGTTCTTGAGAATGGATGTATTGAGCCGGAAAGGGGGCCTTACTCTATCAAATTGTTCTTTTGCTAGTATTTTCATTGCCACTGGGTACTGGTCAGATAAATGTTCATTAAGTATGTCGCACCAGGAGCAACGGTCTCACACTACCCCTCTTGCAAGGATCAGATCCAGTATCCTGCTGGGCTCGGTGACATGGGGGGCTGGTTTGGGGCCATACCATGTGTGGCCAGGGGATTCTGGGTTAAGAGTTTTGAACACGTTCTTCATGCTGTGTGCTTCCATGAGAGATGACAACATAGTGGCATCCGCACAGATGGGGGTCGGTTGGGGGCAGTCTAGACCCGGATTGAGGGTGGCATTCCAGTCCCCCGCTATGATTAAGTTTTCTACATCTGGGATAAAAGTCGGAAGAGTGACGAAGAAATTAATTATTTCTGCATATTCAACTCGGGCATACACCGTCATTACAGCCCAGTCTTCTTCCCCTACCGCCATTTTAACCCAAATCCATCTACCCCCGGGATCCTGGAAGGTGTCAAGTATCTCCATCTCTAAGTCATTGTGGACAAGGATGGCTACTTCGCCCTTCGAGCCCTCGGCAGGTGCCCAAAACTGGGGACCTGACCACCAACTGCTGATGTTTTTTATTTTTTCGGAGTTGAGTTTTGTTTCTTGAGGACAAATTATGTGTGGGTTGTCGTTGTATGCCCAAGTCTTAAATCTCGGTCTTTTTTCACGGTTGGAGGTCTCCCCCAACCCTCTGATATTCCAGCTCACCACTTTAATTTTGTTTGGCAGGACCATCGGTGAGGTCGTTGCCGCTCAAAATGTGGATGCGGTCTGGGGAAGTTAGCTGATCTGGCCGAGCAGTACTGTGGGGGATGTCAAAAGAACGCAGTTTGTTCAGCATTACCTCAGTGTCAATTGAGTCCTGCATTTCAGACCCTGATAACCAGTCTGCGATGAGGCTGGCTGAAAGGCTGGATGAGATTGCTAATTTGACAAATTTTGTTGCTGGCGCTGCCAGCAGAGGGGAGAGGCCTAGCCAGCAGCAGGATTGGTCCTCGCTCGCTTCCGTTACTTGGGACCACGCCGTTAGGCAGATCGTGACAATGTGAAGGAGAGTGATCTCTTTTGAATTTGCGGCCACTGCATATCTGCCCAAGCTGACCATTAGGGGCCTTCCACCCTCCCATTTTTTTGCGTAGAGCGGCTGGACATTCTACGTTGCTAGCCCTGAAAGTTGGTGGCTTTGCAGGAGCGACGAAACCTGGTTTGTAACCGGTTTCTTTTGGTGGGCGTGCGTTGTCTGTCCCCGAGTCCTCATTCGGTTCCCTTCTCCCTTCAGGGGGGGGGATTTCTGTTGTGAAGCGTGCACCGGAAGAGGGTTCTTCTTCTGTGGGGGGACCTGGGGAGGGGGCGACAGGAGGGAAAGAAGGTTCAGGTGGGGTGGGAACCGGATGGGAAGAGGAGGAAATGTTCATATCTTGTGAACCAGAACTCTTTAAATCTGACTGATCCTGATCCTTTTCCTCGGCCAGCCCTCCCTGTTCCACCCCCAAGTCTGCCTTTATTTCACCATCTTCACTCCTTACTCCCTCTTCTTCCCATTCTTTTGTTTTTGACGACTCCCTGGATGACTCGGAGCTAGCTCCGGTTTTGATTCTTACTTGGTTATGGGAGCTTTTCAGTTTCCATGCTTTTCAAGTCGGGGGCTTGTTTTTTGGTGACTTCAATTTCTCTTTCCCCTTGACCCTCTGCATGGAATCTGAGGAAGCCTTCGTCTGATCCTTTTTTTCGGAGAATTCATCCGCAGCTGGCTTCTCCAAGTTAATGAGAGGGAGAGATGGTTAATGGAAGACAAAAAATTTGGGGTTTTTCGCTGCATCACTACAAGAAATGTCGTCGAAAATTTTGCGAACAAACTATGGAAGCTTATAATACAAACACCAAAAAAACAAACAGGCAAAAAATACGAAATAAAAAAAACTCAAATGCACTATAAAACCCTATTCGGAGTAGCTTTCGGAGTTCGCCAAATTATTTTTCGAAATCGGTGTTTTTGCCAACTTTTCTGTTATTGGTTCAAATACGTTGAAACTGAATACACATATACCCTAAAGGACATACATGTCAGACAAAAAAAAAAAAAAAACAGAAAAACACGAAAATTCGGAAAAATATGGCAGTTTAGGTGAAAATTTCGCCGAAAATGACACCACCCATTAACCACGTGTGATGGGAGGGAGGTTGATCGCTTGCTGATTTGGGCTTGTCCCCTCGAGGTGGGGGGCGAACGTCCTCGCTAGGATTCTTGTGTTTGGGTCCCTTGTCCTTTGGGACCTTTTTTGTGAGGTATTTGTCTGAATCGAGGGGTTTGTCCCCTGCCCATAGGTTCCCACCCTTTTGGCCTAGGTTGCCAGAGGCCAGAGCATCCTTAAAGGATCTGCTGCGGCCCACGAGCCTCTTCTTAACAAGACATGTTTCATCTGTCTCAGAGTGAAAGTACCTCCGACACTTTTTGCACCATGCAGTGTCGGGACAGGCAATGCTGAGATCTACCCATCCATCATCATTCAGGTCAATTATCAGGTGTTGTTTATACCAGACCCTGACAGAAACTTCCATATCGAATCTTACATTCCACAGATCGAGAGCAATCGGGTCAGCGAATGCATCGTGTGTCTTTATTATCTTTCCAAACGCTTTTTGGATAGCTCCTTTCAGGTGGGGTAAGACAGACACTAATACCTGGATAACCTTAACCTATAAATAACGGAACTTTTGAGCTTCGTTCCATTCATACAATTTATTTCCGTTCATCCACGGCCTGAAACGGAGTGTGTAATTTTTCCCGTCCAGATCAATTGAAACTGTGCTTTTTTTTATTATCCAGGTGGCAACCTCCTTGACACTTGCCACGTAGGTCACGAGATTTCTACCATCACAACGAAACACTCCCCTTTTTGGGGCCAGGTTGAACACAGCAGCCTGGGCCCAGCCCTCTTCGTATATTCTTATCAATCGGTTCTTCACAGAGGTAGGGAGAGAGATGGCATCGTTATCAAATTGGACACACAGAAACTGCATGTTCGTACAACCATTCAGCCTGAATTTCGTAGAATTTTTGGTTTACCACCACCCTAACAAAGTCTTGTCCTGAATCTGCAATGCTGGGGGCGAATTCCTCAGGGAAGATACCCTTAGCATAACAGTCTTCGATTATGCTCCTTATTTGAACTTTTTCTTGCCTGGACATGTCAGTGTTTGTTGGTGTATTGTCAGCCATTTGCGACTGTAGTGCAGGCTGAGTATTGAGAGCCTATGAAATCGGTTGTGAATACAGACATAAAGTAATACTTCGCTCTTAGAGAGGAGCTTGTCTGGATAGTTCCTGGTGCTGCGTGAGTTTAGAACTTCGGTAAATCCTGCTCGAGGTCTGAGGTAACGAAGTACATCATTATTGGACCACTACGCTTGTGCGCTGACACCCTTTGTGCCTTGTCCCTTTTGAGGTTACTAATTAATGCGATACGGGATAAGGGCGATCGACCAGCAAGCCCATACGGTGCATGAGTAACTGTTGGCGAAATCATGCAAAAGGAGGTAAAATCTGCATTACCAATGTGAGATCAGTCCGACCTCAACTTATATTCGGTCACCAATCTTCGTACGTAATGAGGCAGAGTACTCCTACCTCTAAATTTAGGGGGATTCAGGACTAGCTCATCGCCATTGAGGAGAGAAAAGCATTGGCCAGAGGAAACTCAACCTTACCTCACTGGTGACTTCCCACCATGTGGGTAACTTATCCAAACCGGAATAGAGGATGAGGTTTCTATTCTTGCTGGCCATGCACTTTTTACTCCTCGTCTTTCCTGAGATCTGAGCAGCATCCCACTGCTGAGGGAGAGGAGATAATGGGCAGAGTGAGCATACTCTGTGCTGCATACTTAATACGATTCTTTATGTGCGCAATTAGATTGACGTCAACCCCATCGTCTCCTATGAAGTAAACCGGGTGAAGCCGAGGAGAAAAGGACAATTACCTGGCTTTTAGACTGAGCAGTGCTTCAACCAGTGTACTGAATCCGAATCTCTGAGAGTTCCAGTCGAGCCTACCATTAAGCATATAGAGTTAATATTTCCTCTCTTGACGAGGTAACGTGAACTACCCCCTTGGACCGAGAGGCTGGAAGACGAGCGATCTTGAGTCAGGCCCGCTGCCCGTTCTTCATCTTGATCTTGGAATTCTGGTGGAGGATCTCGTGATGCGACAATGTCCTGGTTGCTTGATACCTCCTTCCTCTGCTGAGCTCACCCTTGTGTTTGCTCAGTCGGTAAGAACTTCCCAATCCCAGGGAGAATTACTAGCTAGGTCATCCTCTACCTCTAATAAGGTTTCGGCATTCACCAGCTCCTGGGCCACTATGCTAGCCAGCGTGGCTATGGCTTGCTTCCTTGAGGACGAAGCTCACGGTGAAACCTAGGTATCCAACGGTAAGAATTTCCCGCATGGATTTACCGCCGCCTCAGTACCCGTGGTTGAAACGAGGACCGTGCCTGTGCTAGCGCTAGTGCGTTGTGCCATTCGGTAAATTAGCACAGCGCAGCGTTAGCGCTACCGGGCCCCTTCGCC
>BFEA01000575.1:13895-35211 GCA_003427395.1 Chara braunii
CTTTGTTTTCAAAAGAAAAAGCAAATATGGGCAGGGGACTGAACCATTCACAGTAGAAACAATGTTCAGCTTGCCCAAACTATTTCCATTTATAATTTGTGTTTCCCTTTTTCCCTTCTTAATGATATGGCTTAACGCTGAACCATTCACAGTAGAAACAATGCCCAGCTGCCAGTTCACATGCAAATATACATAAAATATTTTCCCTTTATACTCAGAATAAACAAGAACTTAAACTCCTTAAATCAGGCAAACCCCCAGAGTTAACTAGAGCAACCAGACCATTCACCATGGAAACAATGCCTGATTCCCCAGAAAACAACTAAATAAACACAGCAATCAGGCCATTCACCTTGGAAATAATGCCTGGTCCCTCAGAAAACACTCCAAATAAACATAGCCTTGAGCCATTCACAGTAGAAACAATGCTCAGGCTTTGGTTGACCCGGTCAAACGCATGCAGTCTACCTTCCTTCCACCTTCCCCCAATTCATCCTTAGTCTGCTTTCAATCAGAACGAAATAGAAACTTACGCTTCACTCTCACACATTCTTTCCAGTTAGTCTGATTAGTCCTAAAGAGAAAGCAAAAACCATAGGGACAACACATGCATACCGCAATCATACTACAGGGCGATAGGCAAACATGGGTAGTAGTGGGTTATACAGATGAAGTGGTTTACCTGATGGTTCCCTGCCTCCAGAACTCCTCCTGAGTTCCGGCAGAGCTCCCGCAATCGGTGGGTGGACTCCCCACAGAGTCTTGACGCGGACCTACGGGTTGCAATCCCGCCTGCCGCCTTCCTCTTAGAACAAGACCAGACTTAGAGTAGGAAAGATAGAGGAAGATGGTTTAAGACTCTCAGATACAGGGGGGGGGGTCTCAGACTTGCAGGAGAGGGCCTTGGTACCTTCAGCGCCTGAGGGCCCCGCAATGGCGCCCAACGTACCCGCCTGACCAACTTTGAAGTCAAACCACCGAACTCAATCCTCCCGGCGATCCTTCTATCCTTAGTAGTGGTCTTTCCCTATAGAACCTCGCCGCCTACCGTCATCTCCCACCACCTGAAAGCACAACTTAGCTCCTGAACCCCTTGCAGTTTTCACTCCTCTAGTCAACAATGCGCCAACAGCCCGTGCGGCCAGCAACAACCGCAGTGCGCAGAAGCCTTGTCGGCCAGCAAGTGCGCAGCATCCAGCAACCAGTCCGCAGGCGACGGCCCGGGCACTGTCAGCCTTGACAACAACAATGGTACACAGCGGCAACCAGTAGTATTACGCAGCAACAACCTGTGCCTGGTCAACAACTGCAGCAGCGGTGCACAGTCCGCCCACACTCAGCAGCGGTTACAGCAGCAGCAGTCGTTGCCGTATGCCTCCGGTCGCCGCGGCAATCACCAACAACAACTTCACTTGTGGAGCCTGATCACCACTCCAAGCTACTAGTCAAATCGACGTCAACCCGCTGGATCAGACCCTCTGGCGAATCTTCAAACCACAACATCGTGCTCGTTGGCCCGAAATGCATTGGCCAACGGCAACTTTTACCATCTCACTAGGTACGTCCTCTCTTCCTTCCTGGCACACGCACCTCCTTGTCCTCCCGTTGTCCTGTGCGTCTTCTTTCTTGTTGTCTCGCATCCTTATTGTTAGGACGGGCCACACCTTGGCCACCAGCCCAGCCTGTTGCCCCTACCGCTCATTTTGGCCAGTTGATAGGTGAATAGTGACTTCCTTTATCGGTGGGCGGGTAATGTGCTGGTCAACGGGTAATCCTCCAATCCGTAGTTGCCCGCCCTGCAGCGCCCGTCCTCCTACAGGCACAGCCCGACCAGGTAGGTGGCCGATAGGTGACCTCCCTCTCTCTCTCTCCCTCTCTCTATGTCGCTTACTGCAGAGGACCGTACCTCGTACGAACAAAAAAGGAAAAAAAGGGAAAAAAGACGAGAAGAAAGAAAAGGGAAAAGAGTGGGAATGAATCTTCCGCTCGAACCCAGGCAGATGCATGTATGGTAATACGGCGCCATAAACTCGCCGTTCTATTTCCCCATGGATATTCCCTTTCACTCCTTGCGCGTAAGGTCACAACGAACCCTCCGCTAGAACCCGGAGGGATACACCATACCTCAACCCGTCCGCCACCCGTATGCTTGGCGCAACCCGCACATCCTACTCCCACCAATCTACCAATCATACGTAGAATCCGACTCCATATCTCGGCTCATGATACGTTGAAACCCCAAATTAGCACTTTGGTTCGCCCGTTTTCATTAGAAAACGGGCAAGCAACACAGTTTTTAACTCCGCTATACTCACCATTACTTTCAAATGCACCTGGCGCACTTCTCAGTCTAGATTCACTCCCCCTTCTTACTCCCTCTCTGTTGATTCCCCACTGAAACTAATTTCGTAATTGTGTTCGCACGACCTCAGTATGCCACCCTATCATTTTCTTCCACTCGATCTTACCCAGAATCGAGTGGTATTTCAACTCTTCACTCCTTGCCTTACCTTCTCCGCCATAGCCTCYGCGCACCATATTCTTCACCTAACATACATCCCACTAACTTTTATCCAAATCCGACTTCGCCAGTCGGTTCTCCTCGCCAAAAAACCTCCCCATAGCCTTTTGTCTCGCTCAAATCTATCAAGATTCGAATGAGATACAAACTTTCTACTCTCGTCGACTTTTCTCACTCGACACCCCCGGCGCACTTACTTTCTCACTAACTTCTCGTTCTACTAACTTAGCATCTAAACTAACACCACCATTGCGGTCGCCCGGGTCTGAAACCCCCGCCTTAACTCTTACCTTGCTCGATTCCATCAGGAATCGAGCACACTATGCCTTCTCCTTCCCGCCATAGCCCCCATTTCCCTCTACATGCACCCGGCCCACTAGTCCGCCCGGGTTCATTCTCGGCACTCCTCCTGCCTCAGCTTCGCTACACCGCCCCGACTTTTCCTACAACGCTCGTCTTCCACCTTCAATCTTCGCCCTGTTGCCCATCAGTCCCGGGCGCTTCGCCCATTGCTCCCTGGCCTTCTTCTCCAAATGGATCCGGTGCGGAAATGCGCCCGGATTCCTCCCCTCCTCGGCTCACTGTAGCCCGCTGTGTACCGCCGCTCTACCTCACCCGTTTCAACCCGACAGTATCNCCTACAGGCACAGCCCGACCAGGTAGGTGGCCGATAGGTGACCTCCCTCTCTCTCTCTCCCTCTCTCTATGTCGCTTACTGCAGAGGACCGTACCTCGTACGAACAAAAAAGRAARAAAAGGGAAAAAAGACGAGAAGAAAGAAAASGGAAAAGAGTGGGAATGAATCTTCCGCTCGAACCYAGGCAGATGCATGTATGGTAATACGGCGCCATAAACTCGCCGTTCTATTTCCCCATGGATATTCCCTYTCACTCCTTGCGCGTAAGGTCACAACGAACCCTCCGCTAKAACCCGGRGGGATACACCATACYTCAACCCGTCCGCCACCCGTATGCTTGGCGCARCCCGCACATCCTACTCCCACCAATCTACCAATCATACGTAGAATCCGACTCCATATCTCGGCTCATGATACGTTGAAACCCCAAATTAGCACTTTGGTTCGCCCGTTTYCATTAGAAAACGGGCAAGCAACACAGTTTTTAACTCCGCTATACTCACCATTACTTTCAAATGCACCTGGCGCACTTCTCAGTCTAGATTCACTCCCCCTTCTWACTCCCYCTCTGTTGATTCCCCACTGAAACTAATTTCGTAATTGTGTTCGCACGRCCTCAGTATGCCACCCTATCATTTTCTTCCACTCGATCTTACCCAGAATCGAGTGGTATTTCAACTCTTCACTCCTTGCCTTACCTTCTCCGCCATAGCCTCYGCGCACCATATTCTTCACCTAACATACATCCCACTAACTTTTATCCAAATCCGACTTCGCCAGTCGGTTCTCCTCGCCAAAAAACCTCCCCATAGCCTTTTGTCTCGCTCAAATCTATCAAGATTCGAATGAGATACAAACTTTCTACTCTCGTCGACTTTTCTCACTCGACACCCCCGGCGCACTTACTTTCTCACTAACTTCTCGTTCTACTAACTTAGCATCTAAACTAACACCACCATTGCGGTCGCCCGGGTCTGAAACCCCCGCCTTAACTCTTACCTTGCTCGATTCCATCAGGAATCGAGCACACTATGCCTTCTCCTTCCCGCCATAGCCCCCATTTCCCTCTACATGCACCCGGCCCACTAGTCCGCCCGGGTTCATTCTCGGCACTCCTCCTGCCTCAGCTTCGCTACACCGCCCCGACTTTTCCTACAACGCTCGTCTTCCACCTTCAATCTTCGCCCTGTTGCCCATCAGTCCCGGGCGCTTCGCCCATTGCTCCCTGGCCTTCTTCTCCAAATGGATCCGGTGCGGAAATGCGCCCGGATTCCTCCCCTCCTCGGCTCACTGTAGCCCGCTGTGTACCGCCGCTCTACCTCACCCGTTTCAACCCGACAGTATCCGACAATAGCCTACTTGTAGCTCCCGTCGCCGCATTCCCTTCCCAGCCTGTCAGGGAGTGTTTCCATGAGCACGTTAGTGCCCACCCCCGCTTGATTCAGCGGTCAGGTCCGGCCTCTCTTGCTTGCTGCCTTCGTACGCCCCCTGTCCCTTCGGCTTCCGCAACACTCCGCTCCTCCCTGCTGCGCACGCACCCGGCGCCAGGCCCCGTCCCGGTTCACTCCCTGGGCTTATTAGTTTCCACCGCCCCCCACACTCAAAGATTCCCGGGCGGAGACCGGCTACTAGGTCGTCCGAGCCAGCCTGTTGCTCCTATAGGCTGAGCCGACAGTGTGGCACAGTGGTTTTAGCCGTGGCCTCCTCCTGCAGCACACGGTCCCGCAACCRTGCAGCATTCTGCAGTATGCTCCTGCTACCCGAAAAACGCCCCTCCGACGGAGCCCGCCACCCACATGGCCTGGTCTCTCCGGCCTATGCCCAGGTCCTGTAGGCATTTCACAGCATAGTATCGCCTCGGGTCTCCTCTCCAGCGCCCCCCCCCGCTGTCGTTATTGCCGATGCCGTCGTCGGGGTCGTTCTCTGCACGCGCGTTTGACTCAGTCAAATGTACCAATCAAACGAAAATATCCTTWATTCCTGCTTAATCAAAAATAAATAAATAATAATATCACTAAGCAAAACGACCGAGGTCCGGGCCGGCTTTACGATCAACAACAGAAAAGAATCACGTGCGCCTTAAACCTGCGCGCCCACGCACTCGCTATTGTGGTCAACTACCCAGTCAACGCAATTACAAACGCAGCCGTACTTAGCGCGGTATTCTTAAACTTTAAACCAAACAATTTTTTGTTACTTGCAAAAACCAGGGCGGATACCCTTGTAAGGGTATTCGCACCGACAGCGTGTCAACTCGAACTCTTATGAGAGCTTACCGTTAACAACTACCACCGACTGTGCATGAAAATAATTTGTTTCCACTGCTCTGCAAAACCCATCCCCAAAACCGATCTTTATCAGTGATGTGTAAACGAAACTCCACCCCACGTTGTCGTAGGTTTTCTTCATGTCGAATATGAGAACTGCCACATCTCTCTTCTCGTTGCTTATAATTTCTAGCGCTTGGACTGTGGCCATTATATTTTCGTGTATGGACCTCTTTTTGACAAAGGCACCTTGTTCCCAACTTATCAAATCCGGGAGGAGTCTTGCCAGCCGCAGGGTCATGGTCGTCACAAACAATTTATAAATCATGTTTAATAGGGATATTGGCCTCCGGTTTCGTCTTGTCGTTTGTTGTTTTTCTTATAGAGTAGTGTGATTATCCCCTTAGTAAAGTTTTTTGGGAAGGACCCTGTTTTCGGGCCTTAGTATATATTTTGCATAAAAAGAAGGCGAAGGTTTCCCAACATGCCATATACAGCTTTATAGGGAGGTCATCCAATCCGTAACATTTGCTAGTGGTCATGGATTTTGTTGCTTGTCAGATCTCACACTGTGTCATTGGGAGATTCAACTCCTCCCTTGCTGCAAGTGAGATCTTTTGGGTTATGGGGTTCCAAAATTCTGAGATTTCCGATAGATCTAAGTTCGGGGGTCATACGGGCGTTTGGTGGAGACTATGTCCCTGTAGTATTCAAGTGCGTATGAACACATGTCCACTGTTTCGGTGGCTATTGTGGCATTGATAACAAATGGGTATGATAACTCCCTTATTGGTGATTTTGATTGACGCAGTATTAATGAAAGTTAGTTTTGTCATTTTATCATAGCCTATAATTCCTCTGATACTTAGTCACTCTTGCTATTCCTTTTCCTTCTTGATTTCTAATTTTTGTAGTTGGTTCGGATGATCTTTTTTTTCCTGTCTATAAATGATCGGAGAAAATATATTTCTCACCCGAGTTTCTATTTTTTTAATGACCTTTATTAACGATTTTTCTTTCCAAGTTCAATTAACGGCTTTCATTCTGACAAACTTTTTCAGTGCTGATTTGACTATTTGCATTCTTATTTTCGCCTAACTATTCAGATCATCAAATAAATCCTTAGCATTCTGTCAGGATTGCATATGCAAAGAAATCAATTTTAAAACCCTCTCGTATTTTAGTATTTGAGTATTTAATCCAAAGGAGGGACGATGTTTTTCTACGATGTCCTTGGAAAGGATATTCATTGCCACCGATTGATGGTCCGGTAATGTGTTTGTTTCTACTTCGCACCAGGTGACCCGATACCAATGAGCCCCCTTATAAGAAAAAAGTCAAGGCGTTTACGAGGGGGGCAGGGGTGTTCTTTGACGGTTTAGGTCCGAACCATGTAAATCCATTGTTGTCTAGATTAAGCGTTCTATACACATCCGTCAAGTAATGCTCCTCCTTAAGTTGAAAGAGGATAAGCAAGTCTGCTCTCAATGTTTTGAGTCTCAGGGAGTCTAGTCTAGGGTTGAAGATGACATTCCAATCTCCTGCCAGAACTATATTCTCTAAGTCTTGAAAACAAGTCGGTAAGGAAGACAAGAAGTCACAGCGGTCTTGTAAGATAACTGATGCGTAGACTGACATAATCAACCAGTCATGTTCTCTGATCGCTATTTTCATCCAAACCCATCTGTCATTTACATCTACATACAGATACAATATTTTTATATCATTATCCTTGTTAATCAAAATTGTTACTCTTCCTTTTGTTTGTTGTGCATGGACCCACACGTGTGGGTTGTCCCACCACCCTTGAATCTCTTTTAGTTTCCAATCATTTAATTTAGTTTCTTGAATACAAATGATATGCACATTATGTTTGTAGCACCATGACCTCAAACTTGTTTTTTTGCATTTACCGTTAGAGTCTCCAAGCCCGAGTACATTCCATGTGGCAAACCTAACTCTTGGCGGGAGGACCATTAATTGGACCCTTGCCGCACACATTTGGACGTGGTCCTCCATCGAGGGTTTGTTTTTCTCAATACACTTTGTATTACATTTGTCGTCTTCCCTCCTCCTACATCTTGGCCGCTCAAGAGTTTTTTTTAGGGAGAGGGTGGGCTTGAGACTCTCGGAGAAGGCAAAATAGGTTAAGGTATCGATCATTTTTTGCGTGTGCAATCCACTCGGCAATAACATAGGCCAATAGGTTGTTGAAAATTTTAATGTCCGTGAGTGAATTTATGCCTATGTCTAAGAAGTATGCGAGCGGGATCCAGTGGATTGGTTGCTTCAAAGATTTAATATTTTTTTAGAGCTCCCTTGGATGACGACAAAAGAAATGTGGATCACGATCGTACCACCTTGTGGACCGGGGACTAAGATTCTAGAGGAGTTTATGTGGAGGATCACGAAGGAGAAGGTGTTTCTCAGAATCTTTGTTTGAATTTCTTTCACAAATCTTGATTATGGTGGAGTTTCAATTATTTGTAAGGCTGGCAAGGAGAGCGATTCGTCATCTTCCAACTTCGTCAGGACCATCGGCCCATGGGGCGATTTCGTACTGATAATGAGAATGTTCATCTCTTTAATTGACGTTTTTGTTTTATCTGTTCTGATGACAATTTGCATAGGCTGGGCAAACTTTAGCGCTTGTTTGATCAGTCGAGAGGCTTGATTCTTTCGTCTGTTTTCATTTTTGTGCGGATTTGGGACAATCCTCGTCCTCCTCTTGAGGTCTGTTTCCCCTTCATCACCTGAAATTTGACTTTTTTTGTTGGTGATTTGTCGGGGGGGGGGGTATTTTTTGTTTCAGACCCTCATCCCTAATTTCCCCGAGGTGTAGAGTCCTTGTCTGTGTGAGTGATGGTGTCTCGACAGTATGTGAACTCGTCTTCCAACATTGAGCCTATGCTTTTTACCTTGGTTGACACGTCCTGTTCTTTTGACGGGTACATAGGTCTTATTGGTGTAGACTGTAGTAGGGTCAGTGATTCCGGCTATCATTGTCAAACCCACCTTCCCTTCTCCCTCACTCCCTTCTTCTTCTACCTCACTTTCATCGTCCGAGGAGGGTCGTTTCGTCGCTACTTTACAACCTGGATTTGGACCAATCCCTTTCTTCCGAGCCACTGTCCCCCTTCCGCTTCCTCTTCCTCTACCTCCTCGTCTACTTCCTCCTCCGGCGTCACTTCTTCTATCACTTCTATTTTCCACTTCTCTCACTCAGCCAACACATCCTCATCTGGCACATAACTTTCTTTGATTTTGTCTTTGCCCCCCTCCCCCTCTCCTTTTCCTTCCTTAGCACCTTCGTCCTCCCATTTGCAGGTCCATGTCAGGTCCTGCTCCGTTTTTTCCGTTGGTCTTTGAGTTGATCTTCACTCTCTTCCTCCTTGTCCATTAGGTGGGGCTCTTTCCTACCATCTTTTTCCGTCGTTTTTTTGCCATCATCCTCTTTGGGTCTTGATGGCGAAGAGGGTTCCTTGGGGTTAGTCTCCTTGCCCTTTGAGGTTTTTCTCCCCTCCTTCTCTCCGCCTTGCTTCTCCTTCTCCTTTTCCTTCTCCTTCTCTCCACTCTGTTTAGGGTCAATTTTCGGGTTTTCCCCTTTCCTTTTACTACATGCGCATGACTGTTCATTTTTACTTTTGAGCATTTTGGGGCGTCTTCCAATTAGAAGTGCCTCCTGCATATAGGACACCAGGGTGTAGTTGCACATATTACTTTTATATCTATGTAAGAGTCGTCCCCCAGATCGACTACCAAAAAGTGTTTGCAGCGCAATCGAGCGGTTGATTCCATGTCAAATCGGATGTTCATCAGACTCAAAGAATCATGATCCTTATACGCAGGGAATTTTTTTACCTCTTTTCCAAATGCATATTCAACCGCACTGTATAATGGATTTGGGGCAGCAACGGGAACCTGTTGGCAGCGGATCCAAAAAAAACTATGCTTCGAGACTTCACGTCACTCCAATAACTCTTGTTCGTTCATTCATGGTTGAAAGGAGACTATATAGTACATCAAATTCTTCTTATTAAGCTCGATTTGAGTATGTCCTACCTGGAGAATCCAAGTGACTATTTCTTTTGTTGATGCTACCTATATGACCAGGTTCTTGCCCTCATTGTGAAATAAACCTCTCTTCGGGGGACCCCAATACTTGGTCAGCCATTTTCGTAAACTTGGACAAGTTGTTCTTTCACATATAGTATTGGGAGAGATGTTGAGTCGTCTCCAAAGAATATAGACACTGCATGTTCTATTAGCTACTCGGCCTGAATTCGGTAGAATTCAGGGTTCACTTTGACTCAGACATAATCATCCCCCACTTCAATCATGTTTTGTGCTATTTTTTTGGGTAAAATTTTGTTCGTATAGCATTGGTAAAGGATTTCTTTAATGCGTTGTTTATCACCCTCCGATATCGACTGTGGAGGGTTTGACCGTCCCGCTATCATCCATCTTTGACAATTCTGACAAGATGGACAGTTAATCGTAAATCAGCAATAGGCAAAATTAAATTTTCGTCCTAACTTTTGAAACTGACATCTTTAAATAATAAAGTTTAAATGCAGGCTTCTGAACGTTGGAACAAATATAATATTCCCCTCTGTCTTGCATGTTTTAGGATCGATCATGTACGTGGGTCTTAAGGCCTCGTTCCTTGCCGGGCGCTCCAAGCTATGACCTCCACTGTTTGCTGCTTGTTTTCTTCATCTACTATTGGTTTCTGCTTCGATTATGTAGGCGCGGGCCGAACTGTTTTACCGTCAGAATCTTCGTAGGCAACAAGCTCAGGTTAACAAACTCAAGTTATGACGCTATTGCAGTTGAGGAGGGTACTATTCTGTCCTCCGGTATCCCACAGGTGGAACATACCATAACGACTATGGTGAGAATAGATGCGTGGGTAACTGTCTCTCTTGGAATTACCGAGGCAGACAGTCTCTGAGCCAACAGAGCGTCGTTACGCGTTGCCTACTATGGGAAGGTCCGTTGCCGTCTCCGGTAGGGTTTCGCATAGTTACCACAGCAGTCGACCCTTGTCCCCTACCTCCCACGTCCAGAGCTTTGAAAACAACCTACGTATCGAAGACCTTTTTTTTTCATGGGTATGTTTTTTGAAAAGGGCGGTCCTGAGATATGATCATTGAAGTTGACCGGACCTACGTAATCTAGAATTTATGTTATGTTGGGCATCTGATCGTATCTGGATTCAGACTTGGTTCTGTATTTCAATAGTTTGTGGGTGTACCAAGTGAGCTAGGCTCGTTGGTACGCTAGGATTTTATTTCTTTTTTTTATTTTTTTTTAACAAAATGCAATCTCATTATTTTATAATTGAAACAGAGGTCGGGGACCTCACAACGCAACCCGGAATACTGACAGCGTCAGCCAACTTAACTTACAGGTTTTACCCTTCGAAAAATTCGTGCCAGAATATTTCCCATGTGGTACTTTCCTAAGTTAAACTTAGATAGATGAACTTGGACTTGCACTTGCAAATTAATGGAATAGGAAGCACTAATCTGAGGTGATGGTGAATCGGACCACAACCAATGACTAAAGCACAAGTCCTACGACTGGCGATTCATGCTCACTGGGTGTTGACGAACGCTAGCGCTCCGTTGCGAACGGAGCGGTAGGCCCATGCGGTAGCGCATCGACGAGTGTTGGTCGGAGACGACTGGCGCACATGGATCAACCTTTGGGCTCCCGACTCTGTTCTACCCCACCGAGGGGGGGGCGGCCATAGCTGGTCGTGGCCAGAGGGGTGTGACTAGCCTGCGCTTCAAATAGGAGGGAGGTTTGTGGAGGTTGAGCAACGACGGGGTCGGAAGGCTCACAAACGGAAGGCGAGGAGAGAGCAGGCGATCAAAAGTCAATCACGAAAGAACAACACACAGAAACAGTAAGAAGAACGCATGAAGGATTGGTGGGAGGCAACGTAGAAAACTTATAAAAGCCTGGGAAGAGGGCGTGGGCAAACGGGGAGTTGGAGAGTGGAACATTGGTAAGGGCCAACAAGGGAAGATCACCGGAAACACAAGAAAACAGTAATCACGTGAAGGCGAGGGGCGAGTACACGCAAGCGCAAGCAATATCAGTGGCAAAAAGAGAGAATAGGCGGAGGAAGGAAAGGAAAGAAAAAAAAAGTGGAGGGTAAGCAACGAGAAGAAAAGGAAAAATTGTTTGGGGGCGTGGCACGAGACGGGAAAAAAGGATGAAGATAGAAGGACGGGGCAGCGGACCCCTACCCCGAAGAATGGGGAGACTGACAAGCATCTACGTGGCAGACATTTGTGGAGGGAGGCAATGAAGGCGGGTCATACAACGAAGGCGGGTGATACGACGAGTGACGGGGAAGTGGGGAAACCAGAGTGGCCCACAAGTGCCGAGCGAGAGGGAGCTGATTGGGCAATCAAGAGAGGAAATGAAGGAAGGTTGCGGCAAAGAAATAATCAGCGTGAAAGGAGATTAAAGCGGGGGAGAGGCGCAACGGTGACTGTACGCGTTTCGGTGAACCTCCCTTCACTATCCCCACCCCCAAGATAAACTTGTGTTCAACCAGGTCCCCGGAGCACAAACCCCGCCCAGCTGTTTGCGCAGGAGTAACTAAAATCGGGAAGGTAATAATTAAAAAAAAAAGGAAAGAAATATTATAAAAATTATCAACTAACACAACAGCCCTACAAAAGCAACATATAATTAAACAAACGGATCAAAGAGGAAAGGATTTTGGTATAATACCGAGTTATGTAAAAAAGGGCAAGCGGCAAAGTATCCTTTAGAAAGGGCTGCAAATCACACAAGAGGGGGAAGAGAAGCATGCCATGGCGGGTTCCCCTATCGCAGGAGGAACAGGGGCGCAAACCTCGTCACGGTGGGCAGCCAAGCTCAAGGGACCGTACAAGGACAAGACCTTAGAAGTATTGAGGAAGAACCCCGAAGCCAACACCCTCCAGCTTCCCCTGTCAGGCCTCTCCACGGCCTGGGCATTCTTGCGGTTTCTTACTCCCTTGGAGCAAAAGGTGGTGGACCACGGAGGAAAGAAGATACAGGTCAAGTCCTACTCCCTACAAAAATTAACAGAACGGGACTCCACCTATCAGAAACATGCGAGCAACTGGGTATTTCAAGGTGACGCAGCCTACAAATCCGCTAACAATAAAATCAAATGGATTGGCAAAAGGTTGGCTGCCCTCAAAGGTTGCCCCGAAGCTGCACATGACAATTTTCTTATCCAATCGATCTCGACCACCATCTACACGATTATGTGCCTTCACGAAAGAGACAAGGTGGCCATTGACGGATGAAAGAAGCTAAGGTGCGACCAATCAGAGGTCTGCATCTACCCCTGGAACCCCCCAAAACATGGCCCGGAGGAGAAAAAGGTACAGGTGATGGAGGATCACTACTGGGTGGAGTTCAGGCATATCCCCACAAAGATCCAGGCAGCCTTCATCCACGATCTCGAAGAACAATTCAATATCGTCGACATCATCGCCCCCCTCGTTCCTACGTGGCGAGAAGGGGCGATTACCTCATGCTAGCCCTGGATTTCCCGGCCTCCCAACCATTTGAAATTGACGACATAATCCTCTACAAAGTGGGGGGGGAAGAATACAGGATTCACACCGCCCACAAGCAAAAACCTTGGTTCTTTCGCTGTAAAGTATACGGGCACATGTGCACAAACGTGGCCTGCCCCGGTAACCCGGGTAAACAGAATAGAGTCACGAGATGACTTATGATAGACCCCTTAGACTAGGTGCACGAGAGGTGGGTGTACGTTGAAGGGAACGATAGAGACAGGAAGCCAAATGGATGGAGATGGGAGAAACTCAGGAAACCGAACTGGGAATCCAACCCCCCGACACATGGACACCCCCAGAGGCGGAGGGCCCTAGATCTCGACAGCAACCAGATGGAAGACACAATGAACAAGGAAAAAAATTCTCAGACAACCAAACCAGTCTTGCACAGAATGCCGCCACAGAGGCAGAACATCAGGTGCAACAACCTCACCCGCCAGAGGCAACACGAGAGAGGTAAGCGTAGTCAGGCCTGCATAGGGTCAGAGTCAACAGGCGCACCTAGAATGGAGAGCCAAAAGACCCTCCGAGCAGCAGAGTCATTTTGAGGCCTTCCCCTTACCGGGGCCGTCGCCACAAGGATACTTGCAAGAAAAGGTGGTGGAACGAACAAAAAAGGAGAAAGGAAAGAAAAACAAAAGGGTAATCTAAAGGAAAGGGAGCAAGGGGGACAACTTGAAAGGCAAAGACCCGGGTAGGGAGGAGGGGAAGGGGAAAGGAAGCAAAGAGGGGCAATTGCCCAATCAGGGGGGCCGTCGGCATGGCAGGAGGGGGGCGAGAGGAGCAGCCGAGCGACCTTGACCCCTTCAAGGAGGCCTTTGGCCCCACCCCGATGGAGGTAGGATCATCCCCTCCCCCCACCCCCCCTCCATAAATTATAATGGAAGATGCCCAGCTGCGACACGACCACGACAATGACAACACCCAACAGGACCAACACATCCTGATCGAACAGAAGTTGATCCAGCTGGCGGACTGGCTATTAAGTAGTCAAAAAGACAGATACGGTCAGTTAGATGAGTTTTGGGATGCAACGTACCTGAGTATCTTCCCTATCCTTGATGGAAGTCCCAACCTCAAGAAAGTAATGATGGAAGGACTGCCCCCGGGCTTGCACTGGCCAGATGTGGGCACTTGAGTTTTACACATAGTGGCGGAACTCCTGCCACCTCCACGCCCCAAAATAGGGAACCAGGAAGTAAGGACAAAAAAAAAAAAAGCTCAGAAGGGCTACACAAAAGGGAGAAGGGAGCAAAAAAAGGGCACGAGTCAGCCACACGAGTGGAGACACAGACGTTTGTCACTTATGCCACTTATGCCTGTAGCCCACAACTCAGGCATAAGTGCCAAACCCCCTCGGACGACCACATACCGGACACAGGCCTGAGCCAACCAAAAGACGACGTCAGAGACAGTGTCTGGAACAGGGAGAGGGGGTAGGGAAGATAGAAGTTGAAGGAGTACCCCTTGTTCCGGTGAGAAAAAAAAAGGCACATGGGAGGTGGGCCTTTGCCCATCAGGAAGGGGGCACCAGGGAGGGGCCACCTTGAAAGGATGGTCCTCTTATAAGGACTACAACTTAGAAGGGGAAAATGTGTTATAGTTGGACCTGGACAAATTCCTAGAATCACAGTTTGAAACAGGGGCAGAAGCCAAATGGATAGTCAGTGGGGAAACAACGCACATGACGCATAAAGTAGCATTCGCTCGGTTCAGCGACCGCAAAGAGGCGGGTCTGATCTGGCTCTCCCATACCGAATTACTGGAGGTGCATCAAACAAGAATTAGAGACAGTCCCCTAGGGAGGGCCGCTGATGTGCTACATTGCTCATGCTCGCTTCTAAGACATAACCTCCTACAGTACGCCTCCATACTCAGGCTGGACACCGTAGACTGGGTAAAATTTAACGGTCATGGACAACTCTGAACCTAGGAACCAAAAACAAGCAAGAGAGGGGCAGCCCAACCAAGAAGCGGACGAACTGCCGGCCAACTATGGCAAGGACAAGGTTTGGAACATGGTGACTCAGGTGGCGGATCTGGACCTGCACTCCCTCAACGTAAATGGGCTGGCAACGGCAGAGCCGCAAAAACGCAAGGCGCTGCTGGAGCAAATTAGGGGGGTGCGAGGGAGACATTGGTTGGACCTTATCTGCATCCAGGAAACCCACCTCATGAACTCCCCGGAGCATAACAGGGCGCATAACCAGGCTTGGCCCTTTCAAAAAAATACAGCCTATGCGCCAACGAGGGGCTCGGCAGGGGTGACGAGTTCGCCCCCCCTTGACTCCCGGGCATACGTCATCCATTCAGCAGTAGATGCAAGGGAGGGGAGATGGGTGGCCGTCCTCCTCATGCTGGAAATAGAGGTGGTCTGTGTAGTCTGTGTGTATGGTCCCAACGAGCTAAAGCACCGCAAAACCTTCTCCGAACACATCCGGGCCCAACTGCCACACGACATTCCCACGATCATCACAGGGGATTTCAACACAACACCCGGTCGCAACCTGGACAAGTGGAGAATTCTCACCTCCTGCCCGACCTATATTGAGAAGGATGAAGGGATAATCCACAAACTCTGTGAGGCGGAGCATCTATACGACTCTTTCAGGCGCGTGCACCCACAGAGAAGACTATTCACTTTTATACGTAACAACGACACACCGTACCAATCCGGATCTAGGATAAACCTCATTCTCATGGCTGAAGACCTGGACAGAGCACTACAAGCCGCAACCATCTTCCCTCAAAGCCCATGGCCGGGGGCAGACCACAAGATGTATGCAGCGCTGCTTAGATTCCACAAAAAGTTGAACCAAGACAAATGTTTCTACAAACTCAACACATCTTTACTTAAATTGTAGCAGTTTCAAAGGTTCCTCATGGACGTATGGGATTATTGGCATACCGCACGGGACCAACACGACTCACAGGTTGCGTGGTTCAACAATCGGTTGTCATTCTTGGTCATAAAATGCAACAAATTTTTGAAATTAAGAGCCAGAGAAAAATACGCACAGGAAATTGACATTCAAGAGAAAATACGGAACTTTGAACTGGAACAATCATTGTACCAACACTCCCAAATGGAATCCACAAAATTACAAAGAATTAAACAGAAACTCCTTAAATTTGCACAAGAAAGGTGACAGGGATGAATCATCCGAGGAAAAATAATAAAACACTCCGTAGAAGGATAAATAGATGCAAGATTCTTTGCGCTGGCTCAGACAAGGGTCAGAAGATCCGCCATAGAAGGTATATACAACCCAACCAAAACTCGGAAGGTTACCTCATACTCATCAGCCCATAGCCTAAGAGTGGTGAGAGACTTTTACAAAGATTTTTTTGCCTCCAACCTGGCAGGGGGAACCAAAGCCTACAAGGGAAGGTGATATTGATGAATTTCTAGCCTCTCTCACAAAAAACTATATCACATGAACAACGCAAGGCTATGAAAAAAACGCTACGCAAAAACAAAATCTGGAATGTCCGGCTACAGATAGAAGAAGACAAAACCCCGAGGATAGATGAACTCCCTAAAGAATTATGGGAGAAAATGTGGTCCCCCATGTCGGAGGAGCTGATGGAATACTACAGGCAGGTGAAGGCATCGGGAGGTATGGGGGAATTTGTAGGCCAAAGCATCCTCACCCTGATGTACAAAAAAAGTGACAAAACAAACAAAAAAAATTATTGACCAATCACCCTTCTCACGGTGGTATACAAGCTTGTGGTCAAGGCATTGACCAATAGGATGATCCCTATTTTTGAGGCGATAATCCACCCTGCACAGACCTAGTTCATTCGCAACAGGAACATCGTGGACAATGTGTTATCGGTCAATAAATTGATCAAACTAGCAAGACGATCGTATAAAAATGCATCAATAGTGTTCATTGATTTAAAAAACGTTTATGACCACGTGAACTGGAGATTCCTAGACAAGTGCCTATAAAAAATAAACTTCGGACCAGAATTTCGGGGCTGGATAGAGATTCTCCACCACAACGCAACAACACGAGTATAGGTGAATGACCTGCTTGCACCAAAAATTAAAATGCAGCGCTCTGTGCGGCTGGGAGATCCCATAACCCCCTTCGTCTTCATCATAGTAATGGAAGTTTTGGGAGTCAATCTCCAAACATAGAAATTAAAATGCAGCGCTCTGATAACAAATAAGAAAATCTCCAGACTTCGTCTGGCGGGCATCCCAAAGGAAGTTATACCCATCTACTTGATGTTTGCCGATGACTTGACAATAGTAACAGAGGTCACTCAAAGCAATATGGCAGAAACTCAAGCCTTGATGGTACGTTTCACCCAGGTGTCAGACATGACTGTCAATTGGGGTAGCAAAACGCAAGGCTGGTGGATCCATTATCATGGGGTTCGCCTCTCGGAATAACCCAAAGTGAACTGGACACCTCTAGAGGACCAGATTCGCGTGCTGGGGGTGATACTATCAGCGCAGGGACTACCAAAAGGGAATGATGAATAGATCACTAGAACAACACTAGAAAAAATGCAAAAGTGAAAAAACAAAAACACGTCCATTTTTGGGAGGGCGCTAATTACAAATAACGAGGTGTTGGCAGCTATCTGGTATAACTCAACACTCTGACACCTTGGTAAGAGTAGTGCCAAAACCCTCAAAAAGCAACTCACGGTCTTCCTCTGGAGAAGAGACTCAAACCAGCAACACGTGATAAACCGAGTGGCTTGTGATACATTGATCCAGCCTAAAACGAAAGGAGGAATGAGACTGTTGGATCCCTCTCTGCAAGCTACGACACTGTCAATCCAATGGGTAAAAAGACTGATCATGGGCATAGCCCCCCCATGGTGGAATCTAGCAAGGGAACAAATTCGTAGGCTGATCCCAAAAGCCGCCCAAGAGTAGACCCGCTGACCTGGATTGAGGACCAGTATCGGTCCATCCCCCGAGCCAATTCACACTTATGAGAGGAAAGAGATAGAGGAGCAGCAAAACAAGATCTAACAAAGGACAAATTTGGGGCCAACCTTATCAAGAATTGGAGAAGGTTGTCGATCTCAGACAAGCCCCCCCCAGAATGGATGGAAGAAGTCATGCACCAGCCCCCGTTTGGGAACAAAGCCATTACAAATAGACAAAGCCGGATTTTTGGCAGCTCAGACCCTCAATAGGCTATATGGGTTAGAAATGGGATTCTTTGAATAGGGGATATATGGGATGAGGCAACCAAAGCTTGAAAAACAGTGCAACAACTAAGATCATGTCTACCACACGCCCGCAATCTAGCAGACAGATTGGAATAACTGACATTCTCCATACCCTTAGCCTGGATGGTGATGCTGAGAAAATGACAGTCCTTGCAGGAACAGGACTGGGTGGCGGTCACGACGGAGGACTTCCCCTTGCGAATAGGGTGCGTGGTAGAGGTGAGAACTGAAGGAGCTATGGTAAATCTATTTAAAAGAAAAAGGGATGACACCCTGTTGAGGTACCGCCCAGACTCAGCCAGTGGCACGAGAAAGTCAACCTATATCGGATCCGGGTGTTGCAGATACACAAGGGAGGTAAGACAAAATGACAGGTTTATCGCCCGGAAGGTCCCCTGTCCACTTTAACCCTAAATCCTCTTGAATGGCAATGGGTGAGAGGTCGGACCGTGCAAAAAGTAAAACTCACTGGGCTGACGGTAAATAATTCTTACATGATTATTAGACTCAAGGTAGATGTGCAGACAATGGTAAGGGAGAGATGGAAGAGACACTTAAACCTGGGCGGTGATCATATAAAAGGTATAAAGTGGTTTAAAGGAGTAAAGGAGAGACTGACTAAATTCGCCGCCCTGCAATGACAGATTTCTCATAGATGTCTCCCCACCAACAATTGGATCATTGACAAAACCATTTTGGAACAAAAAGGGGAGACTCTCCCATAGTGTAAACTCTGCTATGCAGGATTCCCGAGCCGCAAACTGTGTGAAACAATATAACACATTTTTCTTCAGTGCCAAGGGGCGTACTAATGTGGCGTTGGTGGGACCGCGTTTGGTCCCAATCGGGTACTGAAGAGGAGTGGCCATGAAAATGAGAAACAATCCTACTAGGAGTATGGGGAAGGCCGCTAGCTTCCAACTTCTATAACAACCTGTTCGTCACGACCAGGAAGGCGGTGATATGGGCATTGTGGATATAAAGATGTGTGTTTGATCAGGAAGGGGCCAGGATGGGGGAAGGGAAGCGACAAAAATAGTCAGACAGTTCATAGAAACTGAAATACGAGTGCAATGGAAAAAAGTACATGAAAAATAACACATTTGACACAAATTGCAAACATTACAAAATAAATTTGTAACTTATGCGCAAACTGGCTGGAGGGGAAAGGGGAGGCAGGATGACACACATCGTTTGTTCTGGGGAAAGAGGAAACGAAAGGGGAAGCAATGAATTCGCCAAGAACTGCAAACCCGAGTTCCATGAATGACTTTAAGTCCATCTCGACATTCCGATGAAGAGTCATGAGGAATTTCTAGATATGTTTCCCCCGACGACCACAACAATCGTAGAAATACGATGGTTTGGGCATGAGTAAGGAAAGGGCAATATATTATTTTGCTTAAAGGGAACTAGGTTTCCAGGGTTAAGCAGGCGCCCTCCAGTGGGTAAAAGAGGTACCTTTAAGCAAACTATCATTATATTGGTAGAGGCTTATCAAGAAACAAGCTCAATGTAAAGGGACGTTGGACCCGGTTTCCGGCAAATGAAGTTCCCCACCAATAAATAGAGCCTCCTGGGGAAGTGTTAGAGGGGTCTGCTCTTATCAGCTCCTCTAGCATCAACCCGGGGTTGTGTTTTTGTTTTTGTTTTTTAAGAAAAAAAAGTAGGGTGCCTACGCTAAAGTAGTCTGGAACTAACTCGACCTAGAGGACAACCGTCCTGGTCCTACGGACACTCTCCAAATGGTCCACAATAGCCATGCAGAACCAAGTGTCCTGGCTCTACGAGTCTAACATATGGTGACACCTACCCCGCCCATATGCTAAAATGTTTCTCTAACCTCTACTGGATGCGTCCTCCAGGATCCAGTTCGACAAAACCAGACCTCTTTGTGAGTGCACCGCTGCAAGTTTGTTGGCTTTTCCCCAAGTACGGAGAAACTAGTGCAGTTGGTGGCGACTCCCTTTCCCTTATTTTGCCTTCCTCCTCCAGTCGACCCAAATGGGATGCTTCAAACCCTATTTAATGTGTCATTTTGTCTCCGCATCTGAAAAATGGCGTTTTTGAAACGTTGACCTATTTCTATCCAACCAGATCGTTTCACAGATTAGGCCCTTGACAACATGAGCTACATAGCCCCAACCCTGGTAACCTTTTACGCTCTCCAGTAGGAAGCCTAGAAGTATCCATTGTTCCGTCCATTTCACCCCCTGGCCTCTGAATTATCCCCAGTGGTGGGCTCACCAATTTCGAATTCTCTTTGATGTAGGGCACTCCCACCACAAGTGCTTAGTGGATTCAACGGGCCACCTATACCTCATGCATGCGAGATTCACTACCATTCCTCTGCTAATTAGCCAGACAGCTGAGGGACAGACCATCAACGACAGTAACCATAGTAGACTGACTTGCTTCCCATTGGGGAGGGAGCCCAAAATTCTCCACAGTCACTGAAACTTAGGTTCCGCCTCAGAGAGGTCTTCCTCCAAGACCGCCTGTCAGCGGAGGATTGCCACTTGCGCTGGTAACTTGAGCTTTTTGCTTGTACTGCTTGTACCGTGCAGCAACCGAGTAGTCATACAGATGTAGGGATTCTTCTTCTGCATTCTTGGTCGACCAGCTCCATGCTACCGGGTCAATGTTGAGTTGCTTGAGCGGAAGCCTGCCTACCCATGTGGAAAATGCGGACCGAAGGACGTCTGCTGTGTACCTCTAGTACATGCGCTTGAGCTGGGTTATCCCAAATCTGGACTGTGTCTTCTTCGATCAAAGAAAGCTCATTCTCAGGTTCTGTGCACTTCCACCGTTCAATCCGTCTGAACCCACTTGGGAGTATCTCCACCACTTTCCACAACACTTGTTTTTCTTCTCTCGCTTGGTGAGGGACATACCAGGTGCCCACCGGGTCTACCCCCTCTGGGCCCAAGATAGCGAATCAGCCTTGAGGAAGAGCATTGATCAGCATTCTCCAATGGGCCTACTCCTCTCATGCTTCTGAGGGTGGCTTTTACTTCTGTCAGTGGCTTCCACCCGCCAAGCAGGGATGACCAGATATCAGACACTCTCACGATACCTCTTTTGACCC
>BFEA01000575.1:49106-72460 GCA_003427395.1 Chara braunii
ACACACACACACACACACACACACACATACACACACACACACACACACACACACACACAAGCCTGCGTCGACAAGACGAATTTGCCACCTCGAACCCTTAGAAGATCGCGATGTGTGTAGGCGTAAGGATCATAGTGGGTACAACTGAAGTTTGCTCTTTTCTGAGCAGAAAAGAAACCTACTCAAATCTGCACCCTCAGGGGATACTCACGCGAGGACTTTTGTTCTACCGAAGCTCTGGACGTGATTGTGGTCAGATTCATCCAGGTCTGCCCATAATTGCAGTTCGATACATTTAGCAAAGTATTAGTGTGGGAATGCCCTCAGCGTCGCCCCAAAAGAGCCAGAGACACACCCACCACCACTGCTGACCTTCCCTTTGCCTCGAGTAGCTCGGCTGCTGGTGGCGGACCTGGATGAACCTGGCCACAATTGCGTCTGGAGTGCTACAGCAGCCTCCAGTAGCTCGCCTGCTGGTGGCGTCAACATACTACCTCCACCTCTACGACTACAGATTTGGTTAATCGGCTTACGCTATTTCCCAAGCAACCAAATCTCGAACCAGATTTGGGGAATCCATCGACCACAACAGAGGGAAGCATTGTGTGATTTTTATTCGACGTAAGGGATGCTGACCCGGTTTCCAGCACATAATAATAATGCAAAAAGAAAAAAGAACCAAAAAAAAAACAAACAGGAAAAGGTGAAACTTGAGCGAATCCACAGAGACTGTTCAAATCTGGAATATCGAAAGGTGAAAACTGGTGACCGAACCAAAAAAAAAAAAGAAAAAAAAAAAAGAAAGGGACAGACTGTTCAAATTTGGAATATGGAAGGAAGTTAACAGAGAGTTAGTTCGTGAACCTCGCTGCAGTACTCACCGCATGCACAGAAGAAGAAAAATGTGGTGGTGTACTTTTCCAAGTTCTAGCAGAAGATTCATTGCCATTTTGCACATTTGGTGAGTAGTGGAGTGAGGCCCAAGAGGCGTAATGTCACTTTCCTTCCTAACGGAAGCAATCAATGCTGTGAGGATAGATCAGGAAGTAACGGGTTCCGCTGTGGTGAAAAAACAGGGGTGTTGAATGTGGTTAATTAAAAAAAAAAAGAAAAATAAGGAGGTGGAGCAGCGGTGAATCTTCCCAATCTACTCAAAAAAAAAAAAAAAAAAATAAAAAAAATCCTCTCAAGCTACTTAATTTTCTTTTTTTTGTTTTGCTGAGGCTGCCTGGAACCCTGCCCGGGGCCAAGGTCCCACTAGCAAGAAGGATAGGATCGAGCTCCTGAATCTGGATGTGTTTCATGCAGAGATGCAGAAAAGAAGTTCAATCTCGATTTCCTGCACATCTCCATAAACTCGTCCAGATTCAGGCATTCGATCCGATCCTCTTTGCTAGTGGCACCACGCCCCGGGGGTCATGCCCTGCCCGGCATCTGGGCACGTATCCGGGCATAAAGAGCATGAATTGGGTGCCCAGGTAGATCAGAAGTTTTTCTTTTTCTTTTTTTTTTTTCGGGCCTGGCCAGGCAAGTTGCCCAGGGCCACTCTGGTCGTAGTATGGATTCCGTACGTCTGGGCCTAAGCCCTCCTCTCTGTGCATGCACAGATTCGAACCGGCGGCCTCAGCCTCAAGAGCCAAGTCTCTTAACCACTACAGCCAGGACACGGAGTTCAAAAGTGGAATTGTATCGGTCGTGATATCCACCCCACCCCTGCAAGGATGTAGTGTCCAACTCAACACACACCACACACAACACCCACGGACACGGCAATTCTCGTACACTTCGCTCTGTAGTCAGTACGTAACCCCTGCTGATACTCTTACCCGCTCACACAGACGGGACTTACTTATCAATGCCCGCGGTTCACGGGCGCTTCCACAGTAGTAGCCTAGAAAAAAAAAACAAAAAAAAAACAAAGTTAATGTCAAGTTAACTTTTGGTTTTAGGTGTTGCTGTCTTGCTCCGTCAACTGTCGTAAAGCACACCTATGCAAAGTCCGTTTTTGTTTTTTTGTTTTTTTGTTTTTGGTGAAATGCGAGTTGTGATGAGAATGGAAGGTTGCAACCTGTGTTTGCTACTACTCTCTTTACCCAAAGAGAATGTACAGTCATTATAGCTGATGCATTTGGGCCAACCTTCAGTCTAGATTCGGTGATAATGACCATATATTCTCTGTTGGGGTGAGAAAAAAGACCGTTTGCGACGGACAACCTGTTGTGTGGCAGTTGCAGTTTGGTAGGTAAATATTCAATGGTTCCTTCTTCTTCTTCTTCTTCTTCTTCTTCTTCTTTTTTTTTTTTTTTTTTTTTTTKGTAAGGTGAAMAGTAGTTTTWTTAGGGCCCAGTGCCCAAGGCGAAAATACACCGTCAGAGAGCTGCAAATTCGGGGGTTGCAAGGCCTCCGATCCCAGTTCATTCGGTGGAGCCCCTCCCCTGTCGAAAACCACCATCTACAATTACCCCCCCCCCCCCCCCCSCCCCCACCCCCCMCCCCAAAAAAAAAAGAAAAAAAAAAGAAAAGAAAAAAAGAAAAGAAAAGAAAAAAGTTTGTTTCACTCACACTTGCAATTTTGTCATCGGGTTGTGCTTTGATGTGCTGCTTGTGCTTTTTCTTGTGCAGTTATTCAGTTCGAAGCGCGTTAACGACGCCATGGAATTATGATGCTTGTTGCTGTCAGAAGATGGTGGGATAGAGGTGGTCTCCCCACATGCAATCTGTGTCTGGTTCACAAACCATGGGCCTCGCTGCATTACTAGACATGCGACATGCATCTAGAGCTGGTTATGATGTAGATACATAAAAAATGTTGGACTGATCTGAATGTATCGGGTCCATGATCTCGTGCAGATATTTGCCTTATGTTGATCAGTGGAGCGAGGCCCCCTATTACATGTGGTGGAGATTCTGTGTAGCATGCACTCGCTGTACTACTGACGGTGATTTTGGGCAGATGGAATCGGGAGCATTACGCACATAATCCATGTTCATTGAGAGCATTGGGAGGTACAAAAGGTGCAAGTTTTTTGGTTTGGGGGGGAAGGGGGGGGAGGGGGGAGGAGGATGATTTTGAGGGTTTGTGAGTAATAAATAATCAGCATTGAGCAAAATCTTTGAATGAGCAAACGCATTGCTCATTGCTATCAGCGTAACCGCCGGCCGGTTCCCCACGCAGACACCAAAAAACTTGAAAAAAAGGAAAAAAAAAGGAAAGGGAAGAGTGGGCCGAATAGACAATTGGGATGTGCATGCCAGGTTGGCCACGCTAAACCCCAAACAAAAAGGAGGAAAAAACAAAAAAGGAAAGGGAAGAGTGTGGCTGATAAGACAATGGGGATGGGCATTGGGCATGCTAGGAGGCACCACTGGCTCTCCGCTCCACTTTTCCCTCGAATAGCAGTAGGCTTGGTTGTTGTTGGTATATTGCTCACAGGATGGTCATTGTACATATAGGGTAAAGGGTATATAGCAGTAATAATAGCTCTATAATATAATATAATAATGCCATGTGTTCTGTTCTTTTTTTTATTTTTATTTTATAAAACTATACTCTTCTCTCAATTTTCCTCACACTACCTACCTACCACTACTCCCATACGGGGAAACCCGTAGAAAGGCCGACCGAATCAGCAATGAAGAGACTGTAGAAAACTAAAAAAAAAACAAGAAAATTGTTGCAAATGCTGAGGATTCATACACCTGTCTTCTGAGGTGTTTTTGAAATTGGACATCTCAAAAGGGAACCATACGTGAGACTTTTGCCTCATATGGCTCTTCTCAGAATCCATATTGATATTTGCTCTTTCTTATGGTATGGATTTAATTCAAATGTTTCTGTAACCTAAGACTCCAGTAAATTAGGTCACCATGGAATGGACTCTTGGTGGAACGGACCACTTCGTGTTAGGTATCTGGATTGCATTCCACACCAGATACATTCGGACAGATTGAGCATTTCAAATGTATATTGGGACAAAAGATGTTGTCCAGGTACACACGGCGGCGCGAAATGATCCTCCTCTCTCTGCTGTGCAGATGTACCCATTTGCCAAAGAGTACATGTGCTTCTGTTGTGGTACAACAGTTTTCTGGTTCCCCACCCCCTCAAAAAAGAAAACAACCCAATAAAATAAAACATTCTGATTAGGTAGGAAAGTTCTCCTCTCTTTTGTTTTGCGATGAAGTTCCTTTTAGAAAAATGAAGTACATGTTTTTTTTTTTTTTTTTTCTTAGTATATATTTTGTTGTGCTATGTCAGACACGTTTTCTGTTGATTGCCCCCTTGCATAAAATGCTACCGACTGTCCCTCCCCCCCCCCCCACCCCCCCACCCCTCTTCATCACCATAAAGTCCGGAAGCCTTTGCTTGATGAGTGTGGATGATAATAAATTAATAAATTAATAATAGTATACATTTTTCTTTTTCTTTTTCTTTTTGTAAGCCGACGTTGCGATGGAGGTTGGATGTGGGACCTCAGGGGATTGACTGTATAGATTTTGTCAAAGAGGTGGAAGGAAGGAATTTGCGTTGATGTGCCAGATCGTGTGAGTGTGTGCCGCCTACTACGCAGAAAGGCAGGAGGTACGTGTGCACGCATGCACACAGGCATTCGTGCAAGCAGGCAGGCAGCCACACACTCACATGCAGCGCCACGCAAGCACACGTACAGACGACAAGCGAAGAAACTTGTGCCGCCTCGTCGCAGTCACATGAAAGAAAGAATGCAGGAAAAAAAAGCCAAAGCAAGGGGAGCGAAGAATGGACTGGACAAGAAAAGGCAATATAACGGTTTGTTATAGAGGTAAGGCTGTTTCAATATTGCATCTGCTACACCACACACACACACACACACACACACACACACACACACACGCACACACACACACACACGCACACGCACACACACACACACACACACACACACACACAGAGGCATACTGAAATGGGGAGCTGCAAGATCAAATTAAAAAAGGGGTACCCTAAAGTAAATATTCAACGGAGCTTTTGCCGCATATTGCTCGCTACAGAGGGAAAACTGTTTCATAGTTGGATTGGTTCATCTCAAGTATGTTTGTTTCATTGTCTGCAATAGAGGTGAAGTTGCTTTGATTTTGGATCTACTCATCTAGGTGCAACAGGGGCTGTTGTGGTGCAAATCTATAAAACACACACAGATATCCTTCAGGCCCCTTAACCCTATCGTTGCAGCTGCTGCTTAAAGTGTGCCCCACCCCCAACCAGCATTACCACCACCCTCTTCACCTGCATCTTCTACTACGTCATCCTCTACGTCAACTGCCTCCTCTTCTCCCTTCTCCTCTTCCTCCCACCCCTCATAGTCATCCACCTTCTCCTCCTCCTCCTCCTCCTCGAAAACAACACATGCACGGTCTGATTGGCCATCACGGATGCCTTTTTGGCAGAGGCACTCCCCATCTGCACCCCTGCGGTCTCGTTAATAAGTGAACAGCATGATCATCACGCCCTTGGCGGGAGTCAGAGATATCTACTCGGACAACATGTCCACAACCGTGCAGAATGATGGCGTCGCTCCCAATGCATGTGTGCCAGAGGATAGTACATACCGAGTTTGGGGCCCACGATGGGGTGCTGATTTTTACAGTGCTGCAGACCTGTGTGTGCACCAGACATGAAATGCAACTGCCGGTGCCGCATTTGCACGACTAGCAGACAAGTGCTGCTGAACAGCTCTTCTACTTCTAGCCCGCCTCGCCTTGATTGCTCCCCCCACTCTGATCGACAATGATCTACCCTCTCTGGTCATTCGATAAAGCCCCCGATTGGAGATTCTCTCTCTCTCTCTCTCTCTGTGGGACGCATGCTAAGAGCCAATGGAGTGAATACAGCGAGGGGAGCCTGACAGAGGCTCGTAAGACCGAAATGAATGCCCTTCTGCCGCACATCGTACTCGTGTACAGCACGCTGACAGAGCATGTCCTACTTAAACCACCAGTGCCCTGCCCCAGCCTTGCTGAAAAAAAACTTGTCGCATACTCTGAAAAGCTTGGGGCTTTTCGGGGACAGGGCAACCGGATGGAAATGGCTGCCGCGGACAGCCAAAACGAACAGAAAAACGTTGTTGTGTGGGGACTTCAGCAGATTTTGGTGCTCAGGGGGCGTGTCGGTGCAGCGAAACAGCCCCGGCCCCGGGTGTAACACCTGGGTGGTTTAAAGAGGGGCTGGCATGGCAGTGCCTATTACTGGGGATAATTGGTAGAAAGCGCCCACACCAAAACCTTTTCGGTTTTGGACACCCAAAACTTGGCCGTTTGGTACTACCGGCCCGATGATTTCGATGTGGGGTACTACAGGCCCACGCGTAGCTCCAAGGGCCCTACCGGATCATGAATCTGGCATATAACAGCGCCCGATTCGTTTTGATGCAAAAGAGGCCGAGGGTGGTACCGCTAAAATACAGAATGAGGCCCATGTACGGTATTTTGAAAAAGAAGGGCCCTACCGGCTCATGAATCTGGTGCAAAAACAGTGCCAAATTCTTGAACCGGTAAAAACAGGCCCTGGGAGATTTGGCCACGGTGCGAAGGTACCTTTCGCCCAGGCCGAAGATGTTTGGGCCAGTAGTACCAAACGCCCGAGTTTCGGGCACCCAAAACTGAAAAGGTTTTGGCGTGGGCTCTTTCTATCAATTATCCCCTAGTACTGCCTATACCATGCACTTGGCCTGCCTCTTTGTTCCCCTACAGTCTTCCCCCGAATACAACGTACGGTCATTATAACCGAATTTAGACGGAAAGATAGACGAAATTCAGCTATAATGACCGTACGTTGTATTCGGGGGAAGACTGTCGCATATGGGAGCCATGTTGCCTGTGACAACTGTCAGTCTACACCGCGCCATTCAATGGAGCAACTGTAACTGCAAAAATCGGATGCGGTACTTCCTCCTGAGTCCACACCAGAAAGAACTGGGCCTGTCTGGTTCCGGCAGAGGTGGTCACTTAGCGATAGGCGTTGTCTACTTCTCAACTCGATTGTCTCTGAGCAACCCCAACACTGACTAGCCTCTTGTGCCATTCTCTAGCGCTTGCTCTGCCAGTGAGTATTGAGTATCCTACGAGGCACAACTTTCCCCTAATCTGTTCCTACCTCCCTCCACTCTCCTCCTGCCCCTTACCCTCCCCTCCCTCCCCCCCCCCCCCCCCCCCCCCCCCCCCCCCCCCCCCCCCCCCCCCCCCCCCCCCCCCCYCCCCCTGGGGCGCACCCCCTCTCCCTGCCCTTCCCCTTCGCGGAACTACAGCCATTTTTATGTGATGGGACTTGCATGCTGCCGCAAGCTTCGGGGCTCAGCCGCCAGAGCAAACTGGATAGCGGTGCCAGCCAAAACGAGGCCCGCGCCGGTTCGTGTATTTTTGGCACACATCTCGTTTGGAGCCCCGTGCAAAACTGGGTCGAAAGTAAGCAAACAGGTCCGCGAAGTACGCAACTGTGGTTGACCTTGAACCTCTTAGTAAGAGAATGCACATGAGAGAAGTTGCGGGTCTGCGGAAAAGCAAACAAAGTTGCGGGTGTGCGGAAAAGCAAACAAAGTTGCGGGTGTGCGGAAAAGCAAACAAAGTTGCGGGTGTGCGGAAAAGCAAACAGGTCTGCAAAGTATGCAGACGTGGTCGACCTCGAACCTCTCAGAAGGTACAACCATGAAAAAATGACCATTTCATCTCAACAGCACAACTATCAGAACATTGCACAGATACGCATCGTGCAGATGTCCTAAAACGGAAAGAGGTCGGATTCTGCGATGTACACAGACGCGGTGGACCGTGAACCTGTCAGAAAATGCAGCAACGAAATGGCCATTTCATTTCAACAGCACAATAATGATCAAAGCATTGCAATCATTTATGAAGGATTGTAAGGCACGTCTGTTTTGAATTTGGCTTTCCCTTGGAGGCCTTGTCTGAGTGGAAACGGGGTTGGTGTGTTGTGGCGAGGGTTCAAGTAACACATACATGCGTACGTACACAGTATTACACACAAACAGACTCTTTCTCTTCTGTAAATGACGAAAAGAACTAGTATTCTGAAAACGTACGCAAGAAAAGAGGGCTTTCCTGGATGTCTATGTCTGCAGGAATGTATTGCCTTTTTCCAAGGAGATGTCTGTACTTCTCAGGGGTGCTTAATAACCTATGTGCTTTGAAATTGCCTTTTTCCCAGCACATCCTGTGCTATAGACTTTAAGATGACGAGCTCGACTATGTTGTGATTGATCCCTCTTTGGTTTGTCGACTTCCCATGATGGTCTCCCTCGAAAACACTGTGGATTACCGCCTCTGCTTTCCCCCATCTTGTCTTCCTTCTCTCGTCTATATAGCTGTCCCTCACTCCTTTTGGGGGAATGGTCACTCTCTACATGAAGTATTTTCGGTATGAATAGAGTGGAACGGTAGGGGTTGTGTGGAATTTTGCATGGGTTGGTACGCCAGTTAATCTATGTCGGATTGTCTGAATCCATAGCAACCATGGTTCATCCATTTTAAACGCAGCTCGCTGCATAATGCAGTGGATTCATCTCACATCGAACACACACACACACACACACACACACACACACACACACACACACACACACAGTCACGTACCGTAAAGCTGCAGACCAGAACAAGAACCAACCTCTCTCACATAGTACATGATAGCGCAGCGGAAGGCTAATGTATCAATGATCCGAACAATCAATGTTACAATGCAGACCAAACATGCATCATCATCATTCCATGGTGTGAAGGGCCCTGGCGCTCACACAGGAAGAATGCGCCAGTCCCCAACCATACACAGACGAAGAAGAGGGGGGTTAGACGAAGAAGAGGTGAAGATGGGAATGTCGTCAACACCAAGTCTTCGGTACAGGTCCCACATAATCCCTCGTCCAATGTCTCAATCCGAATGTGGCATTTGGGTCCAAATGTCGAAAAGCCCCAAAGTCACCAATCCCTCTCTCTCTTGTAGTCTGCATATACTGAGAAGTTAGGTAGCGAGAGGGTGAGGGAGAGATGGTGGACTTAGAAGAGGAGGAAGGAGAACTCTCTCTCTCTCTCTCTCCCTCTCTCTCTCTCTCTCTCTCTCTCACCCGGTACTAACCTGTGAAGGTGGCGCCTTGTTGCAGGTACATCGAAGACGAAGCTTAAGCTATGGCGCCACAAGCAAGTCTCCCTGGCCTCCGCCAACCATCTCTCTCTCTCCAACGCTACTCTAGCTCCTAATAGCGCCCAGCGCTGAAGACTACTGCAAACACTACTACTACTACTGCAGCGCTCCTCCAGAGTGCTGCTGTTGAATCCTGAAGACTGCCTCCTGCACGTGAAGTGCCTGGGAAGTCCCTATGAACTACCTGCAGCCTGCAGGGCGGGCCAGTCTTATATAGTGCTGGCCCGTCCAGGAGGCTCCTCTTGCCAATGCCAAAACGTGCCAGACCCAAAATGGCATTGAAGTTCAAACAAAGGTTGTCTTGAAAACAGGCCCAAAATGGTGCAGGCACATGTGCCGCCATGAGCTCTGTGATGTGGACACGTGTACTGGTGTGGGCGCTGTCTGGGCGAGAGTGCTGAACTGGCGGGTGAAACGGATATGGTGATGATCTGCGCAGTACAATCCAGCGCTTGGCATACGTGCAGGGCTTGAAGGTGCTTGATCACGCCATGACACAGGCTGACGTGGCAGATGACCAGACTCGCGGTTTCTGCTGTGCGTCCCACATTGTTCTCCATGGCCACAGGCTCACAGCCGTGTTCCTGCACGTGGCATTTAGTGCCCTGGAGGTGTTGGCTTTGTTGATGCCTGTGGAGTTGGGTGGAGTGAGCTATGAAACCGTATGAGAGTGCATAAGTGCGAACGTGCGCGCTTAAAGACCCCCTCCCCCGCGCTCATAGCGCTTTAAGGTGCGCGCGCTCCTAAAAAAAGGAGCGCGTGTGCGAGTCATGGGGTTGCGCGGGAAAAAAAAGTTGTGTGGTTGCGGGTGATTTTTTTGGGGGGGGGGCTGGGTGGGGAAGGTGGTGGTTCTCTCTCTCTCTTTCTCCCTCTCCCTCTCTCTCTCTATGTATGTGTGTTTGTGTTTGTGTGTGTGTGTGTGTGCGCGTGCGTGTGTGTGCCTGTGTGTGTGTGTGCGCGCGTGTGTTTGTGTTTGTGTGTGTGTGCGTGTGTGTTGTGTGTGTGTGTGTCCATGTGCATGTATGTGTGTGTCTGCGTGTCACAGCGTGTGCGTGTGTGTGGAGGGAGCGGGATTGGGGGGGGGTCTGTGAGTGCCTTTTTTCTCTCGTTTTTATATATAGAAATACTTCAAAAAATAAAATAAAAAACATAAGGTTGTACATCTCAAAAATATCTACAACCCTGTTTTTTTTTTTTTTTTTCACTTATTCATTTCTTGGAAAACTATTATTCCCGCGCCCGCTCAAACCTCGCTCAAGCGCCTTTGAGCGCGGGATTGAGCGGAGCTCAAAAATTTGAGCTCTGACCCATCGCTCAATTAGCGCGCGGTAATGCTGGGAGTGAGCCCTCGAGTAACCGAAGTGCAAGATTGTCATACGATTGGAGAGTGCGGAGGACGACCATCAGGGAGCTGTTGTCCATCTGGGTGTTTGTTGTCTTCTTATATGCATTGTCTTTCGCAGGTCATCTCATTCTCATCAGCAAAGGCGCTGGGCAAGAAGCAACATCACTTCACCGTTCCTCAACAATTTGTAGTTTTCAGTGGTTAACCTTCATCGTCGTCAGCATCAATGCCGCGATCACACTACTGATTGGCGGCTCATCCTCTTCATCATCATCATAGTCATCATTGTTATCACCCATAATCAAGAAGATCTTCCACAGCGCTATGCGCCGTTGTCGTTAGGGCATCCACCACAGGGCGCTGTAAACTACAATCATCTGCATGACATATTCCGCCATTATCATGTTGTTGTCTTCTTCATCTGAACGCGGTTATCTTCTTCATCACCGCGTCAATTCTTCTCATGCGCCTTCTCGCCATCATCATATTCAGCATTGTCATCACGCTTTTCTCTTTAAGATCATCATCATTATGAGTTTTCCTCCGTACTTTTGTTCGTCTCCTTTTCCTATCCTATTGTATCTCTCCACCTAGAGGTTTAATTATTTCATCCTGGGGAGTGAAAGGTTGGTTCTGGAAGGAGAGCGCTACTCTGCAGGGGATTCACAAGGTGGGGGGTGAACTCCCTATAGGGAGTAAGTGCAGATTTTGGAGAATGCTCGCCTCTGAGGCGGGGAGAGATGTAGGGGCTGCCATCAGCCCCCAGCGGAGGCACATAAGAGCAAGGTATTGACTGAGGCAAGCTGTGGGGGGAACTGGATGCCTTAGTGGGAGAAGACGTGGGGATGCTGGACTGGCACTAGCTGGGGCCAATCAGGAGTGCTTATAATCAGCATACTCCTTTTTGGCGGAGGCAGGAAAGTGACAGAAAGGGGAGGACGGGGAAGGGAGGGGGGCGGGAAATTTTATGTTCGTCATCTTAGTCATTTCCATCATCATCGTTATGTTGATTACTGTCTCTCCCCCTATTTGCTGATGATTCACATTTGGCGAGATGGTAAGTTGGTTCAGGGGGAGAGAGCCCTACTCTGCAGGGGCATCACAAGGCGGGCGGTGATTGCCCGGTAGGGAGTGTGGGCAGACGTGGGGGGAAGTGCTAGTCTTGGGCTTGGATTATATCCCAGCGGTGGCAGATTAGGGCAGAACGGCTGATCAAGGCATACTTTGGTGGGAATTGGATGCCTTGTAGGGAGCAGGGAGGAAAGTGTGTCTGTCCTTTGTTGGGGCTGAGGAGAACTGCTTGTAATCAGGGCGGTGCTTCTTGGTGGAGGCAGCAAAAGAGCAGAAGGAGACGGAGGAGGGAGAGGGAGCGAGGAGGGAGGGGGGGCGAGGAGGGAGGGGGGGGGGTGTAATTTGTAATCTTTACATCTTCTGCATCTCGCTCGTCAACACTGGGGGCCTGTTCAGGAATCTGCGGACATCTTTTTCAGAATGTTGGTTGTCGACGTTAGACATTGTTAGAGTGACGCTGACCGGTGCTGGAGCATTGCCCTGTAACCTGGACACAGGAGCTAGAGGCCTTGTAGAGAGATCTGGCGATTACCGAGGGAGGAAGGTAATCCAGTGTCTGACCGTGGGCTACTTCCAGGTCAACGATGGGCTACTTCCAGGTCAACGATGGTCGGAGCTGGGGCAGGTAGCGCTGCCCTGTAACCTACCTTCTTCTCCCGAATACAGCGTACGGTCATTATAACTGCATTTAGACTGAAAGATACCCCATACAGCTATAATTACCGTACGTTGTGTTCGGGGGAAGAAGGTAGCTTGATTGGGGGTGTGAGACCGGGTATAGATTTGGAAGCAATGACATCATAGCTAGGTTTGGATTATGCTGGGGTGATAGGATTACCTGGAATTAGGAGTTTGAGAGGTAGAGTCCTGGTCTCACCATGTTTCCCTCATCGATCCCATCGCAGATAGGTTCTTTCCTAATCATCCTATCCTCCTATCCTCCTATCCTCCTATCATCCTAATCATCCAAATCGTCGAAATCATCCTCAAATCATCATTAATCTTGATCAATTCATTATTGAATTCTCATGGGATGCTGGGCCCAGTTCCCAGCACGTGATGCTCCCTACGAATAGATTGGAGCGTGTGTTATTAAAAATAGAAAGAAAAAATGGCGAGTACAGGGGTGATGAGCATGGGGGAGGAATGGTCGTTAGTCTCGCTAATAGTGCTGCAAGCAATCCGAGTGCCAGCAATGGCGGTGACTCGCAGTTGCACCGCCTTGCTCAACGTGGGGGATCGGATTTGGTGGGAAATCAGCTAATAGATGAGGAGGAAGATTCTTGGGCACGTCGTCTTACCCCCGTTGCTTATTTCGATGGCCATGTGTCAGTGCATTTGCTCACTATAACTGCTGCTGCGCTGTTCTGAAGCTATGGCTGGTGCCTCCCTCCCTGCATGGCTGGCACCTCCCTCACGCCATAGCTGATATCTGCCTCTCACCGTGGTTGACAGTTCCCTCTTGCTACAGCTGCCACCTCCCTCACTCGCGGCGTTGCTGGTAGCTCCCTCGCACCCGCTGATGTCTTTGCCCGGTGCTGCTGGCTTCTCTCTCTGGCTGCAACTGTGTAGCATTTTGGAAGGTGGAAGGAGGGGTGGTGTTCGTGCTGGTGGAGTGACGCCCGAGATCTGTATGGCAGGTATGGCGGTTGAGGCCGCGTTGCATAGTGCCCCCTCTCTCTGAAAGCGTCCAACGCATGTAGTGTGCTGTGTAGTTATGGGCGACGTCATTCACGTAGTCGCCACTCGCACACACACTGCGCCCTCAAAAAGACAAAAAATATGGCGTTGTATCTTTCCATGTTCTAGTGGATGATTCGATCCCATTGGGCATATTTGGTGAGCAGTGCAGTGAGGCCCGTTGCGCCCGACATATGTCCATGCACAGCGGGACTCGCCCATTTTCATCCTCGGTCCCCCGTTGTTGACCGGTAGGATTGGCCTGCCGGCACGTCGATCCGACCCTGTACCTCGTGCCGTGTCTGTCACCCACGAGAGGGTTGATCGGGGCTCCTGTAACCTGCAAGGAAACCGTTAGTCCACATCCACATAAATAAAGACTGGAACAGACTATAGACACAACCATGAGTCTCTCATAGTCCGCCATACAGAAGGAACAAAAAATATGTTTCCATTTGGTCCAAAATAATTGGGTTCACTGCGCTATTCCCCACCCCAGATAGATCCTGAGACCAGGTCGGGAAAATCAGTCTGAGTCCCAATTGACCTCACTAACAGTCTATGACGAATCCTCCGCTCGATGGGATGCCACCGGTAGCAGGCCAGCCGATCCCATGGAATAGTGCTCAAATTCTCGGTGTCTGAGGTAGACTCGAGGGCCCATCGTGGCCACTGTTCTCGATCAAGTTTCACCATGAGTCAGACAAAATTTCCCCTTCTCGTTGAAACCCATGCAGGTTTAGGTCTTGGCCAGTCTTACCCTAGTCCCAGCCTGGCCTCAAACGTGCAGTCCGGTTCGCAAACCCTGGTCTGACCCAAAAGTCCTGGTCTCGGTCAAAGACCCCAGTCCAGTTCAAAGTCACGGTCCTGTCCAAAGTCACCGTCCTGTCCAAAGTCTCGGTCTCGTTCGAAGTCTCGGCCTCGTCCAAAGTCCCAGTTCCATCCAAAGTCCCGGTCCCATAAGAAACTCCGGCCGCGATTAGTGTGCGCCAGATCTGCCTTGTGCGTGCAAGCACTATGGCTTATCTGTCGTTAGTGGCCACGTGCTTACGAGAGTGTCCGATGTCCCAGGGCTCCCGGCCCTGGTTTGCAACGGGAAGAACGTGATCCGGCCCAGACTGGAGACGACAAAAGAAGAAGTTAGCAGCAGCATAAGACTTGCACTCACGACCGTGCTTGGGAGTCGTTTTAGCGGACACCTGCCTGATCTCCAGATCAGCGATTGCTTCTCATCAGAAGGGAATGAGCGCAACAGCATGGACGAGGGCATGGTCTACGCCGTTAAGAAGCAGTACAAGGACCTCCTGGTTACGCAAGTTGACAGAAACGCGGGCGACCTAGTGATGATGTGTCCATCCACGTACCCGTACGGCTTGGACAAGATGTTTACCTGGAATACGGCGTATGACGAGGTGAGCAGCGGCGAAATGGAAATACTGAAAGAGCTGAAGCGAGATTTTGAAGCCCTTGGACTGCACAAGTTGGTGAACTGGAATTCAAAGGGGAAGATCGACAGTGCTTACGTGCTACCCAAGCACAAGGATCTTGAGCGATGGCGGCCCATAGCCCCTGCCAGCAGTGAACCCACTACGACTGGCAGTCGATGGATAGCGCGGGCACTCAACTACCTACTGGAGAAGCTTCTCGGAGCAGAACATTTCAACCTTACTGCTACAGCCTCGCTCAAGCAGAATTTGAAGAAAGCCGAGAAGAAGCTCCACATATTTGGAGAAGGAACAACGACGATATGCGGAGGTTTCGACATTAAAGAAATGTTTACATCCCTTCCGCATGCGGCCGTCATGGAAGCTCTATCCTGGTTGCTGGGCGAATGGGAGAAGAAGGGCTACCGTAAGATTACAGTATGCAAAAGAAGGAAGCAGGTGTCACTAGGTGCGAAGCTGTTTGGGAAGGCTTACGTTAAGCTTCCTTTCGACTTTATCCGGAGCTTCGTACTCTTTGAAATGCAACACACCTACACCAAGTGTAGAGGGAAGTTGCTCAAGCAGGTCATCGGAGTAACGGGGAAGAACAATAGTCCCCCATTGGCATGCCTCCTCTGAGCAAAGTACGAAGAAAGATTTATGAAGTCGTTGGGAAGTGATCGCAAGCTCGTCCATGGAGTTAGGTTCATGGACGATGCAATGCTAGCAGTTGCATTCAATAGAAGGAAGAAGAGGACAATCAGGAAGGCATTGGAGATAATGGAGAAGTTCGCGTGCTGTTATGGTGATAATCTATCGCTCGTCCGAACAGATGACGGATCTAACACCATCGATTTCGTCGGGGCAAGGATTATGAGCGTGCCAGGGAAAACCAAGTTCCTCATGGAACCGAAGATCAAGAATGAGCTGAAGAGCCAGATGGGAGTATTGCAACAGAAGCTCGTCTACCGTTGTTTTCAAGATTTCGACTCCTACTCCGACAAGCGTGCGAAGATTGGAGTGTTGATCGGCAACTTGTGTCGTATCCAGCAAATGGCAAACAGCGAGAGTATGATAGTCCCCCCTATTAGTCCTGCCGGTCTTGGCAATGAAGAACGAGCTTTTATGCCGAGGCTACCCCCCGACTTTCCAAGGGCATCGACGTTCTCAAGGAGAACTGGATGAGGCTACTTGAGTACCTGGTACAGGTGAATAACAGAGCGCGTCGGGGAAACCCTCTGGGGGAATGCAATTTTTGAATCTGGCATCGTACTTACGGATTATGCCAGACCGTAGTACCCGATAGTGTCGGATTACCGGAGTAACCCAAATATAAGCCGTAATAAAACGGCGTAGTAGAGTATATCTTTTTTGGGGGTTTCGTAGCTTGGGAATTAACGGATTTCGCACCTTTTATTCACATTTATTTTTGCATTTATTTTCTGCCTAGGAATTACGTTGCACCGCCACGGTAGCCCCACCACTGCCAGGAAGGTACTACCCGTACGTTCTCGAATTTTTTAGTTTACCCTAGGAATTACGTGGCAATGCCACGGTAGTCCCGATGCCAGAAAGGCAGCCCAGGTACGGTACTACCGGACTACCCGAACATTTATGAAAGAGCAGGAAATACGGACTTCGGAGTTTTGAAATTGTACAGGTCACGGTGTGTCAGATTTTGAAAGTACAGGTCATGCACGTACACACGTGTAACTGACTGGACCGAGGTGCCACGTACCAAGTTTGTAGGTGGGGATCCGCGACGCACGGATTAGTCCAATGGGAATTAGAACGGAGAATGGAGTGGGCCAATTGGAGCTCGTTGATAAGCGAAAGGAAGATTGAAGGAGGTATTTGATCATTGGAAAGGGACTTTAGTCACTACACGGTACCCCGACACGTGAACATGCGGGGAAAGCTAACCTGCAGGCCCAGTTGTCGCGCCGACAATTTAGACACGTAACGGACACTATAGCGTTCGGTGCAACGTCTAGGTGGCAGTCTAGCCGTAGCCGTAGTAGCTCGTGGGAGTGCCAGTTAGGGGCGGAAGTGTCGTGCTGACGAAGCGTCCTACTTGGCATTCAGTATATAGGAGGGCAAGGCCTGATCGGCCCTCAGTTCTCAGAAGGGAGGGAGGTGTGATCGGTGGCCCGCAAGGCGAGGGTGTGTGGAAAGCCCCCTGAGGAAGATCAGAGCGCAACCGATCGAAATGCATCGGGGATTGTGCACGTTAGTTGAGATGAGTATGCGCGGAATTGTAACGAAGAGTTTTCGATGCGTGTACGAAACGCAGTTGGCCACTGTTTACCACTATTCTTTTTTTTTTTTTTTTTTTTTTCCCTTTGAAAGGGTGGCAGCCTTGAGTATCATCGTTAAACGTCAGGGTTAGAACTCAGGTCTGTTTATCAAACAGTTCATAGGGTACCAGTCAGCCACGTGGGCATGGTTCCCCTGATGCCTTCTTCTTCTCCTTCCTATAGAACTACACTATATTCTTCTCTCAAATTCTTTCATCTTTCACTACCTACCCACCACTACTCCTAAGGCTATACAGAGGACCCCTGCGAGCATAGCTATCTACCTCTTCAGTGGAGGGAGGTGATTGCATGTTTGCCCCTTGCCCTAGTGTTTGAGTGTGCAGGGTTGGGGCCACCAGTGGGGGCCCGACTAACAAGGACCGAGCAATTGCCAGTAGTAGCGCCTCCGTTTTCATCTTCCCTCACCCCGAATAGAGTAACGGCACTGCGGTGTCTAAGGCCAACAATCTCCCGCAAAGAAGCTGAGCCAACACCCTCCCACACACCCCGCCCAACCTACTCACACTCGGACTCGCGCCACACGACTAGTACCTTTCCCGCGTGGGAAAATAGGGAAAACTGGCTATCCGAAAAATTCGGAGGCCAGGCCTGACGACAAACGAAACGACTGCCATTGATAAATCTGATCTGCGGCTGTCGTTTCGTTTGTCATCGGGCCCGGCCTCCGAATTTTCAGGATAGCCAGTTTTCCCTATTTTCCCACGCGGGAAAGGTACTAGTGGTTTACCGGCCAGGAGGATGCAACTGCTATCTCAGCTGGTTGGCTCAAGCCTACCACACGGGGATTGAACCCACGACCTCTCTCCAACACACCAGCTTAGCCAACACCCTCCCACATACCTCACACAACCTACTCACACTCACATTCATACCCTTGTTGGCTGAAGACCCTACTAATAAAGACCAGGAGGGAGGACCCAGCTGACCATATCTCAACTGCCAGGCACCAAGCGTACCACAGGTGGCCATGGGGATTGAACCCACCACCTCCTGAACCCCTTTGCATGCCTGACCAATTTGAGCTACGCCGCTGGATCCCCTGCTGCTTCCGTAGTGCAATGAACCCAGTCAGGAGAAAAGCTCAACAATGTCGAAGAACAGAAAGTCTCAGCGCATTTTCGATGTCTCCAATCGTATGAGGAATCAAGAGTCCAATGTCAAGTAACCAGAGAAGAGAGTGATGAGAGGGAGATTAGACTGAGAAGGTGGAAGAGAAAGTAACCATGAGCTTCAGCAGATAGATCTCCCTCTTGGCCCACTCCTCCTTCGGGCATCTCCTACTCACCACGTAAGCATACAGTTTCCTCTGGGACACACTGACATCGCACAAATCTCAACATGGTGCACATGGCGCAGACTCCTGAAGACAACAGGTAAGCTCTCCTTTCTTTACTCGACCAATCTCACAGCCGTGATCCTCCTCCTCCTCGCTAGTGTGGCAAGAGCCACGTCAGCATAATCAAGAGGAGAGATGGCGCCCAAGATAGAAGATGGCGCCAGCGCAGTAGCAGTCTCGCGTCGCCATCCAATATCAAGCTAGCGTCCAGCGAGCGTAGAGCCACCGTCAGCCAACGTCGAGCATAAAGTGCAAGACTGAATGTCAGTCAGCAGGGGCTGGGTCAACTTATAGTCTTGACCTGAGGTTGACCAGCCTCTGGTCTCTCAGATACGACGACCCACATTGACCCGCAGTCGTTGGCTTGGATCTCACACAGTGCAGATTCCCACTTGGACCGGGTTCTTGACAGATACCTGCAAACAGCCGAGTGCGTGTGTTTGATCGGTGGCCTGGGCTGGGTCTGTGTTGACTTTGACTCATGAGCCTGAATTTCCAAGCTGCTGTCAACCTTTGACTTTCCTTGGTCAACTGTCGCGCGTAGGGCTTTTGAAGCCCATTTTTGAGGCCTTGCTTCGGTACCTACAGCGGTTGGCCTTTGTTCAGGCTGTTTCGTGACATGGGGTGTGGCCGCTGGCCCCTGATTCGGCTCTTTAGATCGAGGTGACAACCTGTGGCTTGMAACTATAGCGTGATACGCATTTTTGAGGCCTTGCTTCGGTACCTACAGCGGTTGGCCTTTGTTCAGGCTGTTTCGTGACATGGGGTGTGGCCGCTGGCCCCTGATTCGGCTCTTTAGATCGAGGTGACAACCTGTGGCTTGAAACTATAGCGTGATACGAGCTGAGTTATTACATTCCACCGGGCCCAGTTTCGAGTTCCATCACAAAAACTTATTACTTTTAGGCTTGGTTATGTTTTAAGTCACGCTCGTTCGCATCGACAATATCAGGTGCAGTAACTAGTTCCTTCTTTGAGATAGGTTCAGTCTTGGACTGTACCTTATACTGCTTCTGAGTTTTTCGTTTGCCACCTGTAGAGAAGTATCCATGTTCTAGAATTCGTTCAACTTTGTAACCTCCTCTCAGAAGGAGTGTTCCGGAATTGGTTCAACTTCAGATGGAACGTGGTGATTATTTCACGGTCAAAATGATTTTTATTTGAATTTTTTGATACTTTTCCTTGAAAGATCACAACCTAATCTATGGACCCTCATAGTTTCAGAAATTTTGAAGAATTCTTATAAGCACGAAAAATCACCAAAGTTGAGGCTTTCGAATGGTGGGATTGGACCCGCCGGTGACGAACGGTCGCTGCCCCTCAGTAGAACCCGACCCTAGCTCACAGGGCGGAGGGTTTTCGGTTGTCAGTACCGATAATGTTTGTTGTGCAACAACGATGCACGCAACACCGCAAACTGTCCCACGAAAGCCAAGGGGAAAACCGCTTCGGGAAAGTACGCAATGCTGAGAGTGAGACGATTGCACTCCCGACGCCTTCGGAACCGGTTGCTGCGTGAGCGGCCGCTCTTAGTTCCGAGGCACTTGCGGAAATCGTAAGTCCTCTTCTTCATTCTTTCGAGGACTTTTCTGCCTGGCTCGTTCCATCGATGAGTTCTCTAGCTCAAGGACAAGGTGTGTGCGCGATTTCATCTCCCTCTAGTAGCAGCGCAAGCTCAACGCGCAAACCTTCAAGAATGTGGAGCCTCTTCCTCATATTGACGATCTTCTTGAGCGTTTGGGCGGCATAAAGTACTTTTCGAAGTTGGACTTGAAGTCGGGTTACCATCAAATTTCGGTACGCACGCAAGATCGCTCCAAATCCGCGTTTAAGACACGGTAGGGGGCATTTTGACTGGGTTGTCATGCCTTTTCGCATCACCAATACCCCGACGACTTTTCAAGCGGGGATGACCAACGAGTTTCGCACGATGTTTGGTTTACTTGGACAACATTCTCGTTTATAGCCGGACCTTTGAGGACCATCTCGAGCATCTTCGACGTGTGTTGGAGACACTCGGTTGCGCCAAGTACAGAGCGGACGGAGACAAGTACGAGTTCGTACGTTAAGAGTTGGAGTATCTAGGCCATTTTGTCATACCGGAGGGCATTAGTTTGTTGTCAGACAAGATTGAAGCCGTCCAAGAGTGGCCAAAACCGAAGAATGTTATGGATGTCTGCTCGTTTATCGGCCTCATCGGCTACTATCAACGCTTTATCAAAGACTATTCAAAAATCGTGACCTACTTAACCAAGCTTCAATGCGAGGACCGACCATTTGACTTGACGATGCGCGGGCTTCCTTTGTGACCCTCAAAGCCGCCTTGCTATCCGTGGAGGTTTTATGCATGTATGACCCGCATTTGCCAACACATGTCACTACCTATGCGTCCGACTATGGCATTGGTGTCGTCCTCGAGCAACACGATGGCGTGGATTAGCACCCGGTCGAGTACTTTAGCAAGAAGGTGCCTGCCATGCACTCGATTGGCGACGCACGAAAGGAGTTATTGACCTTCGTACACACTCTTAAGTGGTGGCGACATTTTCTTCTCGTTCAAAGTTAATTCCGATGGGTAGCGGATAACAATTCGTTGGTCTTCTATAAGACCCAAGACACGGTCAATAGTATGATTGCCCGTTGGATGACTTTCATTGACCAGTTTGACTTCTTCCTCGATTACATCCCGAGAAAGTCAAACCGTTTTGCAGACGCTCTTTCACGGCGCCCGGACCATTGTACCGCGGCCTACTCGACATTTGAGGTTGACGACGACTTGTGGGACAACTGCATCCACGACTATCAAGTGGACCCCGAGTTTTGCTACAAATACACAAATTGCTCCTCTCCAAATCCGGCGCTATCGCATTATCGGATCCAGGAGGGCTATTTGCTGGTCCACTCGTGGTGGAAGAATCTTCTTTGCGTGCGAAGTGATCCACACTTGCGTACGTGGCTTCTTGGCGAGTTCCACGACGCTCCCGCCACCGGACACTTTGAAGTCAATCGTACAATTGGCCGACTTCACGAGTGCTTTTGGTGGCCCGCCCTTCTCGGTGATGTCACACACTATTGCAAGTCATGCAAGGTTTGTAGGCGTTGCAAATCCTGCAACTATTGTCCGTTCAGCGAGTTGCGACTATTACCGGTCCCATTAGGATGATGGGAATAGATTGCCATGGACATCACCAGGCCGTTCCCCAAGCACAAGACCGGCATGGATGGAATTCTAATAGTGGTCGATCGACTCACCAAGTTCGCCATGTTCTTGCCTCGCCGCTATCCCGCCAAGGCACCGAAGCTGGCCAAGGTTCTTTACGCCGGTTGAATTCGCACCAAGGGTTACCCCAAGAAGATCGTTTGTGATTGCGACACTCTGTTCATGTCCACTTTTGAGTTGGTCTCCTCAAACGATGGGGCTCATCTCTCAAGCCGAGTTCGGCTCGCCACCAGCAAACCGATGGTCAAATAGGGAGGGTGCATCAAACCACACAAGTTCTTCTTCGCAATCTCATCCGTCCCGACCAAAAGGATTGGGTTGAGCAACTGTCGGACGTAGAGTTGGCTTACAACCCGTCCATTTATCCAGCTATCGGGATTTCACCCATCGAGTTAGAGCATAGCTCGCCGGTCACATTGTCGTTGGACACTATCATTCCACAGACGATCGAGAGTGACGACCACCTCACCTTCATTCGACGAATACAAGAGCTTCTTGTCAAGGCACAGGACCAGATGTCGAAGACGCAGTTGCGCATGAGTTGTGAAGCCAATTGCCAATGTGTTCCCTACTCGTTTCACGCAGGCAACCTTGTTTGGGTCTCCGCTGCGGAATTCAGCCTCCTGCAAGACATCGCTTGCAAGCTCCTCCATAAATGAATGGGGCCTTGGTGCATTGCAGCGCCTGCTGGTGATGCACCGGAAGTACCCTCTCATTCGTATCTCAGGTGCCGGCCCGCTTGCCCGTCCACCCGGTCTTTCATTGTTCAAAGTTAGCGCTGCTCGTTTCAGCGGAACACACAACTTTTTAGGGCGACGATCACAAGACCCACCCTCCGTGGATGGTTTTCAGGAGGTCAGCAACATCATTTCCCAACGGCGCTATGGCAACAAGCCGACCAAGTACTTGGCTTGTCAGCGTCACCCTCAACCCGGCTTGACTTCATAAGGAGGGGGGATGTGTCACATGCTGAGCCTGCAGATGGGCCATGTTTCGGGGGCCCGATGGTTGCTAGGGCCCCCAGGCCGCACGCCATTTTGGCACGGGCCCTGGAGGCCCACGGCCGGCCTTTAGGGCTGCAGGGTTTTGTTTTAGGCAGCATTGATTTATCTATTTATTTAGTTGCTGTCCTATTTTTGTCTGATTCAGGCGTCGTTTCGACTTGCAGTTTTTTCGAACAGACTTGCGGTCTGTTCACACAAATAACACGTTTTGGGCCTTCTTCTTTCGAGGTCAGGCCCTTTTGGGCCAGGTTCGCTTCCGTCCGGTAGCGGACACTCCCTGCTGCATCAGCAGGGAGGGCGCGGACGTAAGGTGGGGACCCAGGCAGGCTGTTTCAGGCCAGGACCAGAGGCGCACCAGCGAGGTCCAGCGCTATATATAGCTGGGCCAGGCCAGGGCAGACACACAGTTCGAGTAGCTCACTTCTTCGGCGACACTTTGCTGGTGCAACTCGATACAGCGCTGCGCTAGAGGAGTAGGTAGAGAGCGCGAGAGAGAGGCGGTGACAATACCTGCAGCGGCGGAGTGCTTACCTGGGCGCCATAGCTTGACTTCTCGCCAGCGAACTGCATCAGCGAGACACGCCGGCGGCAGTTACCTGCAGATGATACTGCGAGGAGGAAGACGTCTCCAGCTTCTTCCTGTTCTCGCCCTCAATCTCTTCTTCTTCTTCTTCTTCGTTCACACACACAGAGAGAGAGAGAGAGAGAGAGAGAGAGAGAGAGAGAGAGAGAGAGAGAGAGAGAGAGAGAGAGAGAGAGAGAGAGAGAGAGA
>BFEA01000575.1:73505-100327 GCA_003427395.1 Chara braunii
GAGAGAGAGAGAGAGAGAGAGAGAGAGAGAGAGAGAGAGAGAGAGAGAGAGAGAGAGAGAGAGAGAGAGAGAGAGAGAGAGAGAGAGGTGGATAGGAACAGGTCGAAGGATCATCAGAAAAAAAAATCATCTCTTATCATTACGATGAAGCTGGGGGCAAGAAGAGCGAAGGGCCCCGATTCCCTGTTATTTTACCAAGGAGCAATGCGTCATGCGATACATGGGTCCATCTCCATACACCCGACCAGCTGCAGCATTGGCAGGCCGCTTTCCAGGGAAGGTGCATTTAGATTTGTATGGACGACAAGGAGCTGGGAATGCACGAGTGTCAGGGAACATCAATGGACAGGGTCATGATGGGGAACCGAATCCAGAACGGGTAAATGGACTGCTAAGGGACAGTAGTGGCACGACAAATGTAGGGGTAGGGATAACAGGGCGAACGAGATAAGCATCCCTTTTGCCCGGTGCTGGATTTCCAGTGCGGCAGTTGTCAAACCAGCACCTTCAGACAACTAATGCCCAGGCAGGATCACAGTCAACGGATTCGCTAAAAAGGGCACCCTCCCCTTCATCTGACCTGAAAATGGAAGAGGAAAATGTAGGGAAAAGGGACGACAGAAAGTGGTACAGCCAAGGTGTCCAATGTAGGCAGTGCTTTGGCTGTTCAACATTCATGGGCACAGAAAGTGAGAGAATCACTACAAAGCAAGACTCTGAACGTCAAGAGGCCTTCGGTTGGACCATCAGGGTTGCCCGAGGAAGATCTGAAGATTCCCCTCCCCCTAATCTAGGATGGTCTTCCAAAGCATACTTCCTCACACTCCTCCTCCTTCCGTCAGAACAACAGGTAATCGAGCAAGGAGTTAGGAAGACACCGATGACTTGGAAGTGTTACCCCATAGACAAACTAGCCCAACGCGATGCTGTGTACATGAAACATGCGAGCAACTGGATTGCCTATGATGAAGCTTCATGAAGCTTCCCGCAGATTGGTTAACGACAAAATTAAGTGTAGGACCATAAGAAGCTGGAAACCCTTAGGGGAGGATCAGAGGGGGTGTGATCATTTTTTTTAATCCAGCCAATTTGTGCTACGATTTTTACGGTATCGTGTCTGTTCGATCAGGATAAAATGAGGATGGATGGTTGGAGAAAGATATTATAGTGGAATCAATCGGAGGTGAGAATCACCCATGGCTCCCGAAGAAGAGCGGGCCGGAAGAAAAAAGGGAGCAGTTAATGAAAGAATTTTATTGGGTAGAATTCAGGCTTGTTGGATCGAGGCACAGGCAGCATTTGTCCATGATTTTGACCAACAGTTGAGAATTGTTGACTTCATCGATCCTCTTCCAACTCATGTAGCCAAGAGGGAGGATAACCTCATGGTGGCCCTCGATTTACCACAGGAAAAACTTTTTTCAGTAGATGACATCATCCCGTTTAAGATGGGGGGGCGGTTGTACCAGATTCACACTGCACACAAGTTCCACCCCTCAGCCTGGTGTTTTAAACCCCCAGCACTTTCTCAAGTCGTGCCTGTTAACAAGCCATGATTTTAGGAAATGTACGCGTCACTACAGGAGCGCCCAAATTCATCCGACTAGAAATGTTTCTACTCGTCTTTTCTCACGGCCGATAGCGGGGCCAAGTACCGGTGGTTTAAATGGAAAGCGTACGGTCACCTGCGTACGGAGTGTGCTTGCCCATTGCACCCCCAGCATGCTGTTCCACCAGAATTGAGACTCAAACGTGATCCTCATAGGACCCACGGTTGGTTCCCTGCGCCGGGCCTGCGGTGACAGGATACGAGGTTTGGATCTATCACGAGGAATTTAGTCAGACTGGGCACCCCGTGGGGTGGCTTTGGGAAGGCAGGAGCGACTCCAGGGAGACATCTAGACCACTTGCAGACTGGTTGCCGCCTCAGCAACCCACACAGCAGCTGACTCCAGCTGGGCAAGGGGGGGAGGAATTTCCCACAATCAAAATCACACCCAAGGAGGAAAAGGCGTGGTGCAGGGTAGGCTAGACACTCAGGTCACGCCGAGTAATAGTGCTGGTGGTATGGGGAAGCCCCAAGTTCTGGTAGGTAGTGAGAAGAACCAGAAACAAAAAAGGCTTGGCTTCCCCAGCCACCAAGGAAAGGGGAAAGAGCATTGGGCTTGCAGCAGGTGCGGTTCAAATCTGTGCTTGCACGGTGGAGGACGTCGGGCTGATGCTGGGATGGGTAGCGCCATCCTGTAACCTCAGCTGCGGGGGAGCTAGATGTGCAGATTCACTTAGCTGCTGCTGCTTATATGCCCAAGCGTAACACAGCGTGGGGATCTAAGTGGAAAGAAGTCAGACCAAAAAAAAAAAAATGCGAACAGAAAACTCAACCAGACAAACTAGCCTCATCATCCTCAGCAGGGGAACCAAGCGGCGAACAACTGCAGGATGAATTTGCGGATGAGATAGGTGAGGCAGGTGAGGGGTCAGAAGGACCGTCTGGGAGGAGAATGAGGATAGAAAAAAAAAGATCAGGGACGAAAGAAAGTCAGATGGACCAGACGGACCGGACAGACCAGACGGACCTGATGGACCACATGGGTATTGACTCTCTCAGAGATGCGTTCGGAACGGGACCAGTGGAGATGGAGTTCTTAGAGAAACCTATTTCACCACCACCTCAAGTCCTGGAAGCCAACAGGGGAATGTCAGATATGGAGGTGAATCTGGGAACTGTTTTTATTCAGGTAGCCGATTGGCTACTCTTCAATCTTAAAAATGAGCATGCGGGAGGGAGGAGAACGCCTGGCCGAAGTCTTCAATGATCCTACCTTTGGAAAGCAGTAGTTTAGCCTGAAGCCCTTCCTGATAAATAGTCCCATGCTGGAAAGTAACTGGGCGGACATAACTGCCAAGTTTCTTTCTATTGTATCGATGAGGTTCAAGCAGTCAACGGGAACCGCACAACCGCTTTCAACCCGTATATCTGGATGAAGGAGAAGGGGATGATGACGAACCATCTGAGCAGCTTGTAATCGAGGAAAGGAATCTGCAATGTCCTCCCCGGGGCGTGCCTGGTGACTCGGTGCAGCAGCCAGATGATACTAATATTGTGAGTGCCACCGAGTGGTACAACACATGAAGCCATGTCATGTGTTGAAGCCAAGTCACACAACAGGTGCGGCAGGCATCATTATCAGCTAACCACTGCAGCCTGACATTTCTTAACAGAATGCGTGAATCTACAGTCTCCTCAACAGGGGCTGATGGGCTGATGTTCCTCTCTCTGACTTTTCTGGTGGTAACACAACACAGCAGCCAGAGGACCAAGCCCCTAAACCAGGCAAAACCCAAGTGACGTTGCTAGGAGGCAAATCGCCTGCCAGAGGACCAAGCCCCTAAACCAGGCAAAACCCAAGTGATGTTGCTAGGAGGCAAATCACCTTAACAAGGAGGAGGGGAAACACAGGCTAAAATTGATAATTTGCGAACTCGCGGGAGAACACAAATTCTAACTGCTCTCCCAGGCCGTGGAAAATGTGGCAAAAGAAAAAACACAGTCAACACTTGATCGAGTAGGACGTGAAAACTCGTGAAGCTGACACCATGCATGTGTCAGTGCAGGGCATAAGTGAGGCTGGGGGTACGGAAAATCTTGGTGACCTGCTAGGGGGTAACGGTCGGGGGGATAAGCAGCAAGAAAGCGGGGGAGATATAAATGAATCTGATAAGGACAAGGATCAGGACCGAACAGTACAAGAAGGCGTTCAGAAAGAAATGAGGCAAGATGTGGGAACAGTCATCGAGGTGGAAGCTACTCTGAGGAGGGGCAGAGAGGAAACACAGAAGGCTCAGGAGGCTTAATAGGTGAGATAGTAGACCTAACAGAAGATCTTTCCAAGTATAAACAAAGTAACCAAAATGAATTACGGAATGATTGCTCAGTTGAGTGATGTATGTAGAGCCAAGGATCCGCAAAGTGGTGAAAAGGACCCGAATGGACAATCCAGCATCAGCAAAGCGTCAACAAGCAATGTGCATCCAGATACATACGAAAATAGCACAATGTAGCGCAGCGGAAGACTCAAAGATATGACCGGACCCGTCAGATACTGACGCGACACCTCATCATACATCACACATGTGACAGAGGGAGGAGGGACTGCATACATGGAAGAAAGGTCCCTCCTTGAGCACGCACATGGAGGAGATACCACGGATGAGGAGATGGGGGAGAGGCGAGACGGAGATGGAGGTGAGGGAGAAGACCAAGATCGCGATAGCGAAGTCCATAAATAGTCTCCCTGTCGAATGTCCAATCAATGTCTGCCACAAAAATGTCGAATCAGATCCTGGGCTTCATGCCCGATGCAACCTCTGCCTGTAACCTCTTTCTCTCTCTCTCTCGCTCTCTTTCTCTCTGAAAGAAGAAGAAGAAGAAGAAGAAGAGGGAAGGAGGAAGAAGGGCAGATGGAGGGCGAGAGCAAGAAGAAGAAGAAGATGTTGTCCTCCTCGTTATCGCACCTACAGGTAACTGCCGCCATGTACTGACTGTCGCCGTGTCTCCTCTGTGCTGCAGGGTGCTGGCGCGAAGACCAGCTATGGCACACAGGTAAGATCTCTGTTGATGCAGGTATGGCCTCCGCCTCACTCCCTACCTACACCTCTACCTCTAGCATAGCACTGTCGCACTGCCCCAGCGGTGTGTCGCCCAAGAAGTGAGCTACTCGTGCTGTGTGTCTGCCCTGCCCTGGCCCAGCTATAAGTAGTGTTGGGCCTCGCGGGTGTGCCTCGTATGCCTCTGGTCCTAGGCCAAAACGTGGCCTGCCTGGGTCCCTACCGGACGTCCAGGCCCTCCCTGCTGATGCAGTAGGGAATGTTTGCAACTGGACAAAAACGGACCTGGCCCGAAAGGGCCTGCCTGTGAACGAAAAGGCCCAAAACGTGGCAGTCTGTTCGGACGAACTGCAAGTCCGAAATGACACTCCCGAACAGACAAAAACAGGACAGCAAAAGATAAATAAATAAATAAATAAATAAATAAATAAATAAATAAATGCTGCGTCAAATCGAATCCTGCAGCCCTAAGGCCGGCCGTAGGCCTCCAAGGCACATGTTCGAAGGGCGTTCGGCCTGGGGCCCCCCAGCAACCGCCGGGCCCTCGAATCAGGGCTCGTATGCATGCTCAGCATGTAACACAAACCCCCTCCTTATGAAGTCAAGCTGGGTCGAGGGCGAAGCTGACGATCCGATGGTGGAACCTGGAAGTGGGTACGGCATGGAGCCGAAGGTACCGGCTTGCCTTGCCGTTTGTGTTCGTAACATGCGAGGACATCGAGGGCTGTGGCCTGAAGTTCGGCACGGGTCAACCAACGGTCACTGACAGCCTTATGGCCACAATAAGAAAAGTGTACTAAGTACTCTATCGGCTTCGTGCCGTAGCACGGCTTCGAAATGTTGTCGCTTACCTCCTGAAACCGTCCATGGAGGGTGGTCTCGCGATCGTCGTGCAGGAGATTCATTGCATTCCGCCGCAATGAGAGGAGCCAACTTTGAACAATGAAAGACCGGGTAGACGGGCAAGTGGGCGGGCACCTGAATGACAAATGATGGTCCTTCGGGTGCATCACCAGCGGGTGCCACAATGCGCCAAGGCCCCATCCATTTCGAAAGGAGCTTGCGAGAGAGATCATATTCGAGGCTAAACAAGGTCGCCGGCGCGGAACAGACAAGGAAGACGCTCGTGATTGGTTTGACGACTCATGTGTTGCTGCGTCTTCCACATCTGGTCGCGTGCCTTGACAAGGAGCTTTTTCATCCGTCGAACGAAAATAAATAAGGTGGTCGTCGCTCTGGATCGCCCGTGGGATGATAGTATCAAACGGCGATGTGACCGGTGAACCATGCTCGAACTCAAATGGCGACATCTCGATAGCCGGATGAATGGACGAGTTGTTAGCCAACTCGATGTCCAGCAGCCACTTAATCCAATCCTTTTGGTCGGGACAGATGAGAGTGCAAGGAAGAACCTGTGCGGTTGGATGTGTTGTCTTCGGTTGGCTATCGGTTTGTGGGTGGCGAGCCAAACTCGGCTTGAGAGATGTGCCCCTCGTTTGATGAGCACCAACCAAAAGTCGGACATGAACTGAGTGTCGCAGTCGCAAACGATCTCCTATGGGTAACCCTTGGTACAAATCCAACCCGGTTCGGCGTAAACAACCTCGACCAGCTCCGGTGCCTTGGCGTGATAGCGACAAGGCAAAAACATGGCGAACTTAGTGAGTCGATCGACCACCGTGAGAATCCCATCCAAACCGGTCTTGTGCTTGGGGAACAACCTAGTGATGTCCATGGCAATTGATTCCCGTCATCCTAAGGGGACCGGTAATGGTCGCAACTCGCTGAACAGACAATGATCGCGGGATTTGCAACGTCGACAAACCTCGCATGACTTGCAATAGCGTGTGACGTCGCCGAGAAGGTCTGGTCACCAAAAACGCTCGCGAAGTCAGTCAATCGTACGATTGACTCCGAAGTGTTCGGTGACGGGAGCGTCGTGGAACTCGCCAAGGAGCCGTGTACGCAAATGTGGATCACTTGGCACGCAAAGAATATCCTTCCCCCGCGAGTGGACTAACAAATAGCCCTTTGGGATCCGATAGTGCGATGGTGCCGGATTTGAAGAGGAGCAATTCGCGTACTTATCACGAAACTCAGGTTCGACTTGGTAGCCACGGATGAAGTTGTCTCGCAAGTTGTCGTCAACCAAGAACGTTGAGTAGACTGTGATACACCGTGAAAGGGAGTTCGTAAAACGGTGTGACTTCCTGGAATGTGATTGGGAAAGAAGTCCAACGGGTCAATACACCATCCAACAAGTGATGGTACTATTGATCGTGTCTTGGGTCTTATAGAAGACGAACAAATTGTTATCCGTAACCCATCAGAATTGACATCGACCGAGAAGAAAATGTCGTCACTGCCTAGATGCGTGTACGAAGGCGAATAACTCCTTCCGTGCGTCGTCAATTGAATGCATGGCGGACACTTTCTTCCTCGTGTTGCACGAGGACGACACCAATGTCGGACATATCGCTAGTGACGCACGTCGGCAAAAGCGGGTTATAAATGCGCAAAACCTTCGTGGACAACAAGGTAGCTTTGGGGGCCGAAAAAGAAGCCTGCGGATCGTCGCTGAAGTTGAACAACTCATCCTCGCATTGAAGTTTGGTCAAACTGGCCGTGATCTTTGAATAGCCTTTCTTGAAGTCCTGATATTAGCCGGCTAAGCCGAGATTAAAAAAAAAATAAAATAAAAAAAAAATCGGAAAACGAACGAACATCCATGATGTTCTTCGGCTCCAACCACTCTTCCGCGGCTTAAATCTTGTCCGATAGCGGACTAATGTACTCCGGTGTGACAAAATGGCCCAAGTATTCCAACTCTTTTTTTTTTTTTTTTTTTTTTTGGAAGAATCTCACTCGTGGTTACGGATAGGAGTGATGATAAGAGCATTCACTCCTATCTGGACCCCTGGGGGCTCCGATCTATTGGTGGGGAACTGCACCTGCTGGAGAACGGGTCCAACGTCCTTTAATTGAAATAAAAAATAATGATACAGAAATTGTCGGGAATCGGGCCCAGCGTCCCGTTGTACCTCTTCACCCTCAAATGAGAGGCGCCAGATGTCTCAGTTAAGTCCTGGTACTATAACTGGTTCTAAACTTTTTATGATATTTCTGATACTCTTTGCTAGGTTGCTAGCTGATTAAGAACCGTTCCGACTGTCTTTCTTAGCAAAAGTAAACTGTATGGGGTCCTCAACCCATTTTTTAACTGAGCATTTCCTCCTCAATCATAACCATACCAACTCACAGGGACCAGACTCGGAGATAATGAGGAAGAGGGGAATGGGTCTGGGAACTCTGATGGGGGTCTCAGGGGGATTGATGGGTCTATATTGGACCAATCATGAAAAGACAGGTAGTAGTCCCTTTGTGCTTCCTCAGCTTGTCCTCCCATTTTTCCTTTTCTGTGCCCACCTTCTCTGATTTGTCCAATCTTGCCTCCTTGAGGCCCCTCTAGCCAAGCGCCACTGAATTGTTGGATGTGATGTAAGTATTCGAACTCTTGACGTACGAACCCGCACTTGTTGCGGTTGGCTTTGTACTTGGCATCATGGAGTTTCTCCAACACACGTCGAAGGTGCTCGAGATGATCCTCAAAGGTCCGAATATCGATGAGCATGTCGCACAAGTGGACCAGCACAAACTAGTCCAACGTCGCACGGAACTCGATGCGCATTGCCGCTTGAAAGGTCGCAGGCGCATTGGTGAGGCCAAATGGCATGACAACCCACTCAAAAGTGTCCATACGACACTTTAAGCGTGGATTTGTAGCGATCTTGCGGGCTTATCGAAACCTGATGATAGCCCGATTTCAAGTCCATCTTCGATGAGTATTTTGCTCCGCCCAAACGCTTAAGAAGATCATCAATACGAGGAAGAGGCCTCTACATTCTTAATGGTTTGCACGTCGAGTTTGTAATAGTCCATGCTCAAGTGAAGATTCTTGTTCTTCTTACGTACGAAGAGAATGGGCGCACCATGTGGTGAGGTACTAGGGCAGATCCACCCTTGTCCAACAAGTCATCGAGCTACTTGCGGAGAACCGAGAGTTTTTCCTCGCTTATGCAATATATGCAACCTTTCTGCGACACGACACCGGCGTTAAGAATGATTTCATGGGAGATCGACCGATCCGGCACCACACCGGTAGGAGACTCAAAGACGTTGGCGAACTCGTCAAGCAACCGCACCACCCGGGTGTCCGAAGACAAGTCCATGGGTGAAGATTCGGTCATTGCGACGGTCCGAGAAAAACACAGCTTGATCTCGGCGGTCCGCTCATAAGCGCAAGTGGACTGGAAAGACTTAGCCGTCACAACTTGCCACCGGATCGAAGGGTGAGGAAGAGGAACGGTACACAACACCTCGTCGCCAAAGGCGTCGCAAACAGTGTCCGTCGATGGAAGTTGACCGTGTGGTCCGCACTTGCGAGCCAAGGAATCCCCAAAATAATGTCGAAGTCCGTATCCAAGACGATAAACGTAACCGGCTCGCATGCATGTGGTGCGGAGTAGACCGACACAACTTCATTGTAGCGATCAAGAAGTTGTTGCATCCGACCGTCTGCCATCTTCACCGCCGTAGGATGTGGCTTTCTTTGAACTTGTGCGCCAAGGCCGAGCCTTTCAAGTTGTATAAAGGACTGACTCATGAAATTGCGAGTCTCGTTGCTATCTCGCAAAGTGTTGCAAGACGCTTGCCCAAAACGATTTCCGAATGTGACTTAAAGTTAAGGGAGGTAGCTCGCGAAGCAACCGATTTCGAAGGCGTCGAGAGTGCAACCATATTACTACCAACGGTGTTCTCCTTCCCGAAATGGACTTTGCCCCTTGACTTTCATGGGACATCTGGCGGTTTTGTGTGCGTCGCTGTTAGCCTGTTGCACCACAAACAGTAATGCGGTCTCATGCATATCTTATAGACGCCTTTCGAGAGACCTTAATGATGCCAAGGTTCTTGAGCTACTGTTCCGGACCCGGCAACTGAAGAGTGTTTGTCTTTGATTTGCCGCGTCCTTGACCTTTGGCAGGGCGGCCACCTTCCCGAGCGGCTGTTAATCTTTCTCCCTCGCCAAATGAAGCAGCTTCGTTAGAAGAATCGGTCGGCGTTGTTGCTGCGACCACAACCATTCTCGACCGTTGGTGATTTTTACAGTAGCCTGAGGAAGACGGACAACCAACATTGTGGGCTTCCGTATTTGTCATTATAATTTGTGAGACCTTGTTAAATAACAACTCACTCGTGGTGAGTGTCTTCGTGACTTGTGTCAATGCATTTTATGATGTCTGACACCACCTTGTAATGAAGTAGTGTTTGATGCCTGTAAATGTGATCGGGAAGTCGGGCGTGGATGCTAAGCGGTGGCACTCCGTGATCCAACTGGTGCTTCGCAAGGCGTTCTGATGGAACTTCAACAAGTTATCCATTGCTTGACGCTCGAGCGGTTCCACTTGGAACCGTGTATGCCATGCTGCCTTGAGATCTTGTTAACCGATCTTCATGTGCAACTTAGAGACAGTGATCTTGTGAGTGGATAACACGTTGTCAAGCCATATTTGACACGTGTCCCCGACCTGTGATATAAACAAGCATGCTAGTTGTGGTCGCTCACTTTATACAAGTCCAAGCGCAGACCGAATTGGCGCCACCATGGAATTGGCTCGATTTTTGATGCATCGCACAAGATCGAGATGCCATCAAACTTGGGTATGCGCTCATGAGATGAAGAGGTTGAACTGTCGGCTGATGCACAAATATGTTGCTCCAACTGCTAATTACTTGCCTGGAGTTGCTGATTTGTTGCTTGTTGCTGCTAAGTACCGTCTTTGAGAGTGCCTACGTCAATCTCCAAAGTGTTGACGCGATCGACGAGGCTGGAGGGGCCGACGGTCGGTGTGGGAGTGGGTCGCTGTTTCAATGACTGTATGCGGCTAGGTAACCGTGCGACCATCTCCTGGTGATCATGAACCACATGGTCGAGGCTATAGATGTCATCCTGGTGTCCAATGCAGGTGGTCAGCAGTTCCGTGATGCGATTGAGCAGTATTCCCAGCTTGGTCTTGCATTTGTTGATTGCCTCGCCCTCAACCTCCTTCCACCAATCAGCGATCAGCACATAAATTGTGTTTTCCTCCTTAAAAGTCCTTCCCATCGTCGTACCCATTCCTCATCTGCAGCCCTTGCTACTGCTGCTTCACCCTTCGTGCGTTGTTCCTCCACAATATGGTGTTATTCCTCTGCCTCCTCTTCCACCTTCTTCCTTGCAACATTAGCCGCGTCTACCCTCTTCTTCATTTTCGCCATCAAGTCCTATATGCGGGCTTCATAGGCTGCCTCGGTCTCCTCGTCCTTCCACTCTATATCGCTCGTCATTCAGCGAGTGAGTGTTGGCATATGTCGCAGGAGGGCGTGACAGGGGCTGATGTGGCACTAAATGTTGCTAACGTGGCTCTAATCGGCTGCTGACATGGCGCGGCTTTTGGCTGACGTGACAACTTACCAATGCCGCAGCAGTAGCGGAGCCGAAAACAGGTGGGAGAGAAGAGTAGAAGAAGAAACACAAGAATATGAGATTTTGGCACTTCCCCACCCACATGGCATGTCATTGATTTCCAAGATAAGAAGCAAATGATCAAAATTTAAAAAGGCCCAACTTTGCTTTTTCAAAAAAATAAAAATAAATCATAATCGCAAGTTAGGTAGGTCTCCCAATCTCCAAAATCTCAAAATTGAAATAATTATATATATAAAAAAAAACCTTCAAATTGCAGATATGATAAGAAAAACGACCAAAAAATTGAGCTGCAAAAAAATTTGCAAGTTCAGGTAATTAAAAAAATAAACAAATTCAGAATAATTCATATGAGAGTATGTGCAACAATTTTCAATTTTGGAAAAGTGAAATCCGAAACTCTATTGTGAAGAGAAAAATTTCAGGAAAAAAATCGGGATATGAAAGCAACGAAAAAGTCAAGAATCAAAAAAAAAAAAAAAAAAAAAAAAAAAAACAAATGTGCAATTTCGAATTTTATGAAAAACGGATTTGTGGCAAAGAGGAATTCCAAAAAAAAAAAATAGTAAAAAAAAAAAAAAATGACGGTTTGGTAAGAAATCGTAAGTAGGAATTGAATTAGGTTATCCCAACCAATCAATCGATCAATAACTCATAATCAGCTAATCAGTCAATCAGTCAATCAATTAATCAATTAATCAATCAACCAATCATAATCAATCAATCAACCAATCAATCGATCAATCAATCGTTCAATCAATCAATCAATCGATCGATCGATACCCTAATCTTGTGTTAGGTTCGACGTGGACGCGAATGGACAATGCAGCGTCAGCAAAGCATCGACAAGCAATGTACATCCAGATACATAAGCAAACAACACAATGCAGTACAATGAAAGACTCAAAGTTATGACCTGACATGTCAGATATTAACGCGACACCTCATCATACATCATACATGTGAGAGAGGGAGGAGGGACCACATACACAGAAGAAAGGCCCCTCCTTGAGCAGGCACATGGGAAGATATCATGGAAGAGGAGATGGGGGAGAGGCGAGATGAAGATGGATGTGAGGGAGAAGATCAATATCGCGATAGCAAAGTTCAAAAATAGTATCCTTGTCGAATGTCTAACCAATGTCTGCCACGAAAATGACTAATCAGCTCCTGGGCTTCTTGCCCGATGTAACCTCTGCCTGCAACCTCTCTCTCTCTCTCTCTCTCTCTCTCTCTCTCTCTCTCTCTCTCTCTCTCTCTCTCTCTCTCTCTAAAAAAAAGGAAGAAGAAGAAGAAAAAATAAAAGAAGAAGAGGGAAGGAGGAAGAAGCAGAGATGGAGGGCAAGAGTGAGAAGAAGAAAAAGATGTCGTCCTCCTCGCTATCACACATGCAGGTAACAACTGCCGCGTGTCTCCTTTGTGCTGCAGGGTGCAGAGTCTGCCGACGCGAAGTCGAGTTATGGCGCCGAGGTAAAATCTCCACCGACGCAGGTATGGCCTCCACATCACTTCCTACCTACACCCTTACCTCTACCGTAGCGCCGTCGCGCTGCTCCTGCGGTGTGTCGCCGAAGAAGTGAGCTACTCAAACTGTCTCTGCCCTGGCCTGACCCTAGTATAAGTAGCGCTGAGCCTCGTGAGTGTGCCTCTGGTCCTAGGCCAAAACAGGGCGTGCCTAGGTCCCTACCGGACGTCCAAGCCCTCTCTGCTGATGTTGCAGGGAGTGTCCACAACTGGACAAAAACAGACCTCGCCTGAAAGTGCCTGCCTTTGAACGTACAAGGTTAAAAATATGGTCTTTGTCCGAACAGACCAATAGTTTGTTTGGATGAATCGCAAGTCCAGAACGATGCCTGAACAAACAAAAATAGGACAGCAAAAAATAAAAAAATAAATAAATTAATTAATTAAAAATGTTGCCTCAAATTGAATCATGCAGCCTTAAGGCTGGCTGTGGGCCTTCAGGGTGCATGTTCGAAGGGTGTGCGGCTTGGGGGTCCCCAACAACCGTCGGGCCCCCGAAACGGGGCCCGTGTGCAGGCTCAACATGTCGCACAAAATTTACAGGTTATTGAAGGGGTTACGGTGGGTGGTTACTGTCACTCATCCCAACATGATATGTCAGGGGTCCTCGAGTCCGAACTCACTAGCAAAAGACACAGACTAAAGTACAAGCTAGCCAAACGTCAGGGAGAGTTGTCCCTCATAAAGACAAAGATTGTAATCCTCCCAATTAGGGTAAAGAATGAAATATGGGAGGTAGCTCATCAGAACCTCGGGAGCCTTGTATGATGAAGTAAAAGTTATAGGAACGTCATCGTCCTTTCTAGAGTTGTCTTCCCTAACAGGTAGGAGGATGGCAGGGGAACTTCTAATCAACCATGAAGTAGCATTCCTAGGAACTTCATCTTCCTTCCTAGGGTTGTCTTCACTAGCGGGAGGAGGATAGCAGGGAAACTTTTAATCAACCATGAAATACATATATCATTTATCAAAGATAAACTATCCCTATGGGGGAATGCCTATCCTTACGGTCACTGAGGGCAACCGTAGGTTGGCTGAACGAGAAGTTTATGTACAATATGGGGACATGAAAGCGGTGGACCTCCGCTAGTTATCCCAGGATACACTTAAGGAGCTTCAATTGTTGAAAGTAAAAGCGAACAATTTTTGTTATGAGATAATGATGCGAGTTTTTTTGCACTACTAAGAGCTAGAACAGGGAGGAGGTCTATAAAAGCCTAAACTTACCCCCAAAACTTGAATGAATCAGCAGCTACCTCAACCATCGCGTGTTCCAATATTGCAAGAGAAATTTTTGAAGATCTATTTAAGTCATAAAACAAGGAAATACCTAGGGACCAAAGACGTATGGGACAAACTCATAATCTTGCAACCAATGACCAATACTTTGCCAGAGGAGCGAAATGAATAATTGAAAACACCCCTAACCTCAGTTGCACAACTTACATGTACTCGGGGTCTATTGACGTGCACACATCTATGCACGTGCACAAGTACGTGTCGTGGGCGTGTATACGTGTACTAAAAAAGGGGCCCCTCGTACGTGGTCGTTGCAGGCCATTTCTAGGCCCGTTTTTTACCCTGCTACGACGTAGGGGGACTTTGAGAGACCGGTGGGCGTCAGGGGAGTGACGAAAGGAAGGGGTCCGGTCGGGGTGTGGACCGTCCCACCGTGATTGTGGAGTTTGGGGCTTGGGGTAACGAGGGGAAGAGGCCCGGTCGGGGGGTGCACCATTAGCACCCGAGGAGGAGTCCCCAAGACGCCATCGCTCGTTGCGCGTACAGTCATCGTTGGCATCGCTCATCGTTTGTGCTATCGTCGTTGCCCGTAGAGAAGTCGCCCGTTGTGGTCGCTATCGCCGTGAAGGTAAGTTTTAAACACTTCATGGCTCCTCCTCCTCCTCCTCCTCTGCCTTCAACCGAACTTCTTCCTCCTCCTGCTCCCACAGTCGATCTTTCTATTCCTCCTCCATCCCCTTTTTTTTCCTCCCTCCTCCTCCAACTGGTCTTCTTCCTCCTCATGCTCCCACAACCAATCTTTCACCTCTTCCTCCTTTTACTCCATCACGATCTTCTTCCTCCCTCCTCCTCCTCCTCCTCCTCTTCCTCCTCCTTCTCCTCCTCCTCCTCCTTCACGGAATATAAAGCTTATACATATATTATATGTACATTATATATTTTTTTACAATGTAAAAAAAAAAAAAACGTGTACACATACGTGGGTTTTCAAACACGTACGTATATGCGCGCATACGTCCGCGTACGCGGTATGGTGCTACCCAACCTCTAACCAAGGATTTTTTTTTCTTAGCACTTGTGCTAATTGAGGAGGAAAAAAACTCAGATATTTATGGGTTACCAAAGGAATTATGGGAGACAATGCGGGATCTTATGTCTCAAGATTGTACAAACTTTATTCATGCGGTATGGGTGATGGGCCAGTTGGGGGGATTTGTGAGGCAGGGGCTACTGACATTATTGTATAAAAAAAGGGATAAGGTTAACATTAGAAATTATAGACCTATCGCCTTCTTAATGGTGCTTTACAAGTTGGTTGTCAAGGCTTTGGCCAACTGGCTGAATCAGTTTGTTGCAAGTATATTTCAACCTACGCAAACTGGCTTTATTCAAGGAAGGAATATTAAAAACAATATCCTTCTCATTAATGAATTAACAAAAGTTTCTCGTCAATCGAAACACAACGCTACATTTGTCTTCAATGATTTTGAAAAGGCGGATGACAACGTGGATTGGTTCTTCCTTTATAAATGTCTAGAGAAATTTGATTTTTACCCTTGTTTTAGAAGATCGATATAAATTATTCACAAAAACGCTACAACAAGAGTACTGGTAAATGAGAATGTAGCACCCCCAATCTCTGTTCAAAGGTCAGGGAGACAGAGAAATCTCATAGCCTCGTTTCTCTTTGTGATAATTATGGAAGCATTAGTGGCTTACGTGAGGTCACGGTGTCATAAAGATATGAGACCAATTCAGATTTCATCGATCCAGAGGAAGACTTAGTCATCCCAGTTTGTTTCCTCTTTGCAAATGATCTCTCCTTAATGATGGATAATGCTATTAAAAATTTAGAAACCATCAAAATAATTATTGATAAATTGTGTTGCTTATCTGATATGAAGGTTAACTGGGGGAATCAAACTATTGGGTGGTGGATACATTACCTGAGAGTAAGACCCCAAAACAACCACAAACAAAGTGGTTCACATTGGAAACACCAATTAGAGTCCTATGCATTGAATTATTTGCTATAGGCAAGCTTAGTACTAATAATGAAGTGATTTTACATCAGGCTGAATCAAAATTGGATTTTTTGAAAAAATAATTACACACCTATCTTTAGTAGAACCCTAGCCATTAACAGTGCAGTATTGGCGACCACATGGTATAAGTCCGCAATATGAGCAATGAACAGAGCAATCTTCAATGGACTCCGAAGACAACTAGCAGCATTCTTTCGGAGAGGAAACCATGAAAGTTAAAATACAATCGGTAGGTAGGTATGGTTGATAGTGATCCAACTCCAATCAAGAGGAGATATGGGTATTATTGACCCCACCACCCAGGCGATGACCCTCTCCATCCAATGACTCAAATGCCTCCTCTTTTGTCGTCTAACCCCTTGGAACAAATTGGCTTGTGAAAAGTTAAAGAAGAGTCTTATCAGTGTGGATCCACTTACGTGGTGGAAAATCGATATTGGTCAATCCCCAAAGACCCTTCGAGATAAATGTAGCAGAAAGACATGTTTGACAGACAAGTGGCCAGAAGGGATACAAAAAATGACCCCTTTTGGATCACCTTATGAGTAAAATCTAGATAAATTATCCAAGACGGATGGGAGAAGGTGTGCCACCACCTCTCTTTAATAACACCTTTCTTAGGGATCTTCAGGGGCGTATGCCTCAACTTAGAAGGGTTGGATTAAAAAGGAGGTTATCCACATTGAGAACATTTGTAATAAAAATACAATAGACTACATTTCTCGTGCTGACTTAAATCCACGCTTACATTATGGTCATCATTCAAATGATTGGGTGGCAAACAAAGATTGGGCGGCAAGTGGTTGAAATTCTCCCCTAAGACTGGGTCCGGATCCTAAGAAAAGGCCCCAAGATCCAACGAAATGATTGGGTGGCAAACAAAGATCGGTAGGGAGAAGTGGGTAACATACTAGAAATAGTCAATCGTGACTCCTTCCTTTTGTCTATGTCCGACCTTGAAGAGGAGAACTATCTTAGGCCCATGCAACAGAATGACATCAAATGGGTCAAGGAAGATTAAGTATTTAGAATTAAAGTACTAAAAGTAAAGGATAAATGGTTGGGCTAGAAGCACGATAAATTCATACAAAATCTTTCAATCGATCCGATAAAGCGGCCTGGACCAACACAATAAGAAATGAATGATCATACTTTAGATTTCTTCATACACTGGAGGTTACATCAATATATAGGGTATTTCACTCAAAAGTTAACATTAAGCCTGATTAAGGATAAAAGTGAGGTCAGGCGGATGAAACATTTGAATGCAAGTAAAAATTTGTTACAATAAGTTAAATGGTCTAGGTCCAAACCAGCTATAGTAGCATCCTTACAATGACAGATAACCGATCACTGTTTTCCCACAAATGGTTGGATTATAAATAGATCTACATTAGAGCAGAAAGGTTTAACTATGCAACGGTGTAAATTTTGCAAATCTTCTTTTCCATCCAATCTCATCCCAAAAACCATTGAACATATTGTCCCCCAATGTCCAGATGCGGCGTGGTTGTGGCGGTGTTGGGATAAAATTTGAATCCAACTTTAAATATCCCAACAATGGTAATGGGAGAGGAGATCCCTCTTGCTTGAAAATTGGAGCCCGAAAAAGGTGGATGATTTCACCCTCAACCTATTTTTATCAAGGAAAAGAGCATTAATATGGGCAATATGGATGTGAGGATGTACTTATGAGATGGAAGGAGCAAGGTTGGATGGGGTTGAGTTCACTGAACCCAATAAGCAGATACAAAAAGTAATCAAAATCAAGGGGAGTATTAAACATCTATCATGCAAAATTGAGATCATTCATCATATTCAACGATTTAATAAATGCTCGCTTGGGAGAAACCAGGGTGGGAAAATGAGGAAGTTGCAGTGGGAAGGAGGGAAAATAAAAAACCAGGGTGAAATGAGGAGGAATTATAGATTGTTTTTTAATGATCAGAATACTTTTGATCCTTCAATACCCTCAAGACCACTTGATGAACTTGAATTTCCAGATCTTTTCCCCTCTTTTCAATTCAGTTTGGTATCTAGATTGTAAATTGGGTATAAGTAGAGGCCTTTCATATTTATCATATGGTTAAATGAGTGTGTTTTTGCTTGGGGAAGTAGGACTAGTGATAAGATAACATGTCTTTTTGGCGCCTGATAATAGGTGGAGAAACACAAGACAGTCGTGCCCAAAGTTGCAAATAGGGTGTAGAGGCAATACAATTTTTTGTCTCGGCTTCATATCTATCACCATTATCATCATCATCTTATTGTCAGTAGCATAAGTTGGGTTTTAACAGAAGTTTTGTGAGACATTGGACTCGGTTTCCAACAAGCACTTTGACTTTTCTCATTGTTGTATAAAAAGGGACGCTAGACCCGCTTTCCGGCAGACGCAGCTTTCGACTAATAGACTGAAGCTCCCTACAAGAGAGGTAGGTGTCCATGCTCGTACCATCACTCCTATCTATGAACGTGGGTGACAAAAAAAAAAAAAAAAAAAAAAAAAAAAAAACCTAGTGGTTGTTGGAATTCTTTATGTGGGACCAAGGCCGCCCTTCCCCGATCATATGTGTTGAGAGCCTAGGTATATAGTGTTGTTTCCCGACTAGTATATAAGCTTAGGAAGAGGATGTGTAGTACGTAGCCACAAAACCCTCCCTAGCCCCCTCCGTACAACGTCTCGGCCCTCTCGGGCAGAGGGGTTACTAGGCAAACTCATTTTCGTCTCTTTTTGAACAAACTCGTGGACTGCTTGTCGGGGACGAGCAATTGGACTGAGGCCCCCTACAATAGAAAGGGCGTGTGTTTGTTAAAAACAAAATTTAAAATACCGCAGTTGTATGGGGAATATTATAGTAGAACAGAGCAACAACATGAAATTAGTAATTTAATAAGGCAGCTTCCTGTGGAAAGTAATCAATATCGTACTCCGAGCCTTCCTACCATGAGGGGGAGAAGTGTATCTGAGTTCTCTATGTCAGTTTTGAATTTACGGGTGGAACAGAAACCGGACCGATGCTCCCTAAAATGGAAAAGGAGCCAGAGCCATAAGGTTTTGTTTTTTTTTAAATGAAAAAATAAGTAATAATAATAAAACTTTTACACGCTGTCAAGCTACCGGGACAAGTATCCACCTACCTCTAGGCCTACCACTAGTTAGCGTTTAAGAAATACAACAAAAACTAACAACTGCGTTCTTTTGTTGGGCCTCCGGTTTTCAACACATCTACCACCACTCGAGTGGTAATCGGCGTACCTGCTACTGAGTGCATTTCCCTGTTGCTCTAAGTGACACTGAACTATCCCCGCTAGTTGAGTGTTTTTCTGTTGCAACCCACAAAGTCACGACCGCATGTAAGTATCGGCCCCCTCGGCCACCCAAGCAAGCAAGTACCCATGCGGGTCACACACACACTCAAGTCATCAAGCACTTAGATAGGTACGTAGCTCAGCACGCACGCACATATACAAGCTTAGAAAACTCAGCAGAAAGCGGGACAGGGGGCGACCGACTTTTCGACCACTCTTTTCAGGACATTACTTCAAAACTCTTAGTTTGTTTAATTGTAATTTCGGTTGAATCAGGTCATGCAAGCGATCAGATATATGAGAAGAGTGTGGGAGTATGCTTTTAGGAAAAGAAGTTGAAAGTAGATGAGGAGGAAAAAATAGAAGTGAGAGAAAACGACGGAATCAAGGAAAAATAACAATTTACCTAGTGGGTTGATCGATGGAAGTCCTTAAGCGGCATTGACGGGCCGTGTGACCGAGCATCCTAACGGCTACGAGGCGCGGGTTTGCTGGTGAAAAAGAGGAAGAGGTGGAGACGAGCAGAGAGAAGAGTGAGCAAAAAGGCAACCGGGGATGATGAAGGGAATGAGGGGCAAAATCAGCGGAGGTAGGAAGGTGAAGGAGAATAAGGGAGAACGAGAAGGCGGAGGAGAGAGCTGAAGGGGGGATAGAGAAAGAAAGTGACAAAGAGTAGGAGAATGAGAAGCAAGCGTACCTAAGTTTACCTGGTAAGTGCAATAGTAACGAGTGTCAGTGGTAATAGTTGTGGTCCTGGCAATGGGGTTTGCCTGCTGAAGCAACTGACCCGAGTTATAGGTAGGTGCATGCAATCAAAAGAGAGTGGGATCCGAACACAACAAACAATCACGTATACGAGAGTAAGATGGATTCATTGTAGGAGAAGGTAGAAGAAGTGGGAGAAGAAGAAGGTCGAAGGCGATTGTCCTGATCTAGGCAACCGTAATCTTCATCAAGTTTAACCTTCTTTATCAAATATCGAGCATGTCGTCTTTCTTTGTGGTTGTCTTTTTCATGTAGCCTTTTCCAGGCTCGTCCTCTTCTCCATTCTGTGACTCGTGTCCTCTCATGCTGCGCACTCCTTCCATTACAGTATTCTCCCTCCTTTACCCTGTAATGCTTCCCTTCCCGCGCTAGTTGTCATTTCCTTGCACGCGACCTTCTTCCACCTCCTCGCGCTTAGTTCACGCTTTATCTCACGTACACCTTCTCCATTGTCATGCATCCAGCCTCATCTTCTACCTTGCGCTCTGCTCATCATCTTCCTACTCCATCGCGCGTCCTTTTCCCCTTCTTCTGCGAGTCACTTTTTCATCTTCTTTCTCGGGTTACCCCCTACTCTCTCTGCTTCCTCCTTGACTTCGTGGTCGTGTTGTCTACCCGTGCCCTGTCTGCTCTACCTCCCGCTGGCCACATCCGTATTTGTGATCAGTTTGTCCGCTAGCTCGGCTACACCACAATTGCGGTGCACAGGAAGTGTCTGTTTTTCAGGGAACGAATCTGCCTTCGAAACGGGGCAGATTCAGTAAACATCATTCTAACTGAATACCTTATATAAAATGAGGATAAAAAAAAAGTAATAATAATAATCTATCATCTTAGTAATAAACTAGTAAAAAAAAATATATAATAACAAAAATAAATAGAGAAATAAAAAAGCAAAAGGAAACAAAACATAAATGTCAAGTTCTCCCTAAATTCGTCTTGCATTTTGCAGGAGATTCATCATAATCAATCTTTTGGTTGTAGTGACGAGGACCACGAGGTAAAAAAAGAAACAAAGATAAAAGAAAAAAGAAAAAAGAATCAAACATAATTAAATATTGTAACTACTAGCTACCCTGGCGTGCCACTTGTCGTGTTGGTGCTACGGTAGAGCTTGAAACGAGTCTAATTGTAATTGCCAACTACTTACTCCAATAGTGAGGGTACTGCCTGTTTCTAAGCTTGTATGTGTACACACTTGCTGGTATGCATGCTTGTCCGAGTGCTTGCGGCCTGAATGTGTATGTGTGTGTGTGTGTGTGTGTGTGTGTGTGTGTGTGTGTGTGTGTGTGTGTGTGTGTGTGACTCGCAATGACACTTGTCTGTTCGAGAGGTCTCAAAGGTCAATACTTACCTGTGACCGTGACTTTGAGGGTTACAGGGAGAAAACACTCAAGTAGTTGGTATCTCGATACTGATCAAGTAGTGGTAGATTTATCAAAGACCTACTGTCGAGCAACAAAAGATAAAAATTAGTATTTTCTTAGAGGCCCAGTAGCGGTAGGTAGGCGGGTACCAGTTCAAGTAGCCTGAGTCCGGGGCCTGTGCGGATGATATTAGAGCTTGCAATGATGGTGTCCTTCCGAAACGGAGGAGGTACTTGTTGTATGTGAGGCCGAGCAGTTAGGAAGTCACCGCCCAAGAGGCATTTCCCTTGCTCTAGACGGGAGGTCAAGCAAGAGCCTCAACCTTACTTGCGGTATGCAAGTTTGGGCGACATGCCGCTCTATGAAAAGCTAGAATTTCAGGGCGCTACAGCAACCTTGACAGCGACGCAATTTTAATCCCCTCGTTCGTATGGTCAAGGCGTATATCAATTTAGCTCGACTAACGTACCGATGCTTAAGTTTTCGTGTGTGCTGTAGGTTTACCCGACATTACACTAACCCAATCGACCCCTCGACCTCGACTTTTAATATTTGTAGGCTCCTTAATTCTATCCAACTGTCATTTCGTCAAAATGGACATCTTTCATTTTTTGAACGAAATTGAAACTGAGTTTTTTGGCCGAAAACTCGTCAAAATTTGTTGTTCCTAAGGGCCCGGTGTTTGTAAAACGCTGGACCCCCTGGCTGTACATGGACCTAGCTTGAGACCAGGTACCTCCAGGCAATCCTACGTGGAGGTGTCTGGTCTCAAGCTAGGTTCATGTACAGGTAGGGGTTCCAGCGTTTGTAAAACGCTGGACCCTCAGGAACAACAAATTTTGACGAGTTTTCAACAAAAAACTCGGTTGCAATTTCGTTCAAAAAATAAAAAATGTTCCTTTTGACGAAATGGTCGTTATCGCGCGTTATGACAAGGCACACGCCTCCTACCTTTTAGGCTTAGATGTTCTTCGCTACCGAGGTAGGCGCATAGGTATGCTTTTATTGATTTAAACCCTGGACCTCGATGGACAAAGGATATTATTATTGATCCTAACCATCTTAGCACGCGTTGGAATAACGCACGCGCGTACGAACCAAATTTACTTATCGATAAGCCTCGACCTCAATAGTCGAGTAAGTCATCTCAAAGTGTCGTGGAAAAGCGTGCACACTTTTAATCTCAGATCGAAACGTAAAAAGTGAAAAAAAAAAACAAAATAGTGAGTGGAAAACGCATTTCAACACCACAATCTTTCACGATTCTTAATTTTGTTTTGCCTTAGCAAAACGCATTCAAATTTTATAGGCATATACCTCACATCATAGACAACTCACAAAAAAAAATCAGGATTTTTTTTTTAATTTTTGGGCCCCGAAATAAGTTTTGGCGGGGGTCGGACGCCTTTGTGTTCGGACCCCAAACGGGACTTCGAAGGTCCGTACGTATAGAGGTCAGCTCAGGGACCTCCGTACGTACGGGCTGGTGACCCTGCTTGTAAGGGTGTTTGGTCTGATAATGCATGGATGGAAAACATTGTATATTTTCATATTCTAGAGGAGGATTCATTCCAATTTTGCTCATCCTATAGAAGGAAGTAGCCTCTATCCAACTCTTTGCGTGCATTGCTGAACAACTCTCTCTCTCTCTTTGTCTATCTGTCTCTCTCTCCTTCTCTTTTTTTCTTTCTCTCTCTCTCTCTCACACACACACATACACACACGCACACACACACACACACACATACACACACACACACACGTACACATACACACACACACACATGTAGTAGTGTATATTTCCATGTTCTAGCAGAATATCCATTTGATTTTGATCATTCCGTCGATGAAAGTAGTATGAGGTCAGTTGCAGTATTGGATACTTACCTGTTGGCCGGTGAGTTTTATATATATATATATATATATATATATATATATATATATATATATATATATATATATATATATATATATATATATATATATTTTAATCTCGTTCATAATTTTTATTTTTATTTATTTTTCTTTTTTTGTTTTGTTTTTAGAAACGACAACTTTCCTGCTACCGATAGCCTCCTGTAGCTCGGGGCTCGACAAGGTTCGACATACCGGGCCGGGTGGTCGGACTTGATAGTAGGGCAAGGTCCTGGTGGTTTAATAAAACTCATAGTATTCTAGAAATATAAATTCAACCAAGGTTGCCGACGTTCAGGACGGGTTGAACGCCCGAACCCGAACGCACGAACATTTGGCACCGCCGTTCGACCAAATCTGGACCCCCCTCTCCCCCCCCCCCCCCCCCAAAAAAAAAAAAAACACGAATTCCAAAAAATCTGAAAAAAATAAACTAAACAACATTTGCCTCAAAGTTACATCGAAATTCTTTACCCAATTTGAAATAAAATCAACTACAAAAAATATATAGTAATAATGCAAATTAGAAAAAATAAAACGCGAATGAAATTATTGAGTGGGCGAGCACGTTTTTGATACCACCATCTTTGGCGATTTTTCATTTTGTTTTGGCTATGACAAATACCATGAAAATTTATATATGTGTATCTTACATAGTAGAGAATCTACAAATAAAGTTTGAAAAAATATTACTTTTTTCATGCCCCGAAATAAGGGAAAAACAAAAAGTGAAAAGAGAAAAAGAACAAATTAGTGAGTGGACAAACAAGTTTTGACACCACCATCTTTGCTGATATGTCAGTTTTTTTTGTCTGGAAATAATAGCTTCAAAATTAAGAGGGACATACCTTACATCACAAAGAACTCACAAATACATATATTTTTTTAATAATATTTAGGTGCGTGGTGCCAAAATATTTTTTTGCGGGGTCCGAACCCCTTCACGTTCGAGGGCCGTACGGGGATCCAAACGCCCGAACATTAGGGGCTCGGCTTAGGGGCCTCTGTACGTTCATCCTGACAACCCTTAATTCAACAAATAATCATTCATCTGAATTCATTCTCTTGTTTCACTAAGGAGGTGTTTGTCCATTGACGGCGACGGCTCTAGCGCCGACAGAAAGGGCTATAGGGGATTCGTTAGAACGCCGACAGTATTGAGGGTAGAGGATAGCGCGTATTGAGGGTTTGTCAGATGGCTATGGAGAGAAGTGTTGGAGGCGAGGTACTTAATTTTTTCATCTAACGTGACTGACCCTCGTTGGGCTTTGGCCGAAGATATGACCACTTGCTTGTGTAAGGAGTTGGTGTGCTCTCGGTTGTTGTGACGCGTTCGCATCCACTAATTGGTCTTGTTCCACTAAGAGAGACATACCTTACATCACAAAGAACTTAAAAAAAAAAAAAAAAAAAAAAAAAAAAATTAGGTGCTATTTTTTTGCGGGGTCCGAACCCCTGTAGGTTCGAGCGTCGTACGGGGACCCGAACGCTCGACCGTTCGGGGGTGAGCTTAGGGGTCTCCGTACTTTCGGCCTGGCAACCTTGAATTCAACAAATAATCATTCGTATGAATTCATTTATATGGGGCCCCTTTCCCACCACGTGCTTCCCCTAAAAAAAAAAAGGGGGGATAAAAAAAAAAAAAAAAAAAAAAAAAAGGGACGAGTTGAACGATGCTCCTCTTACATTCTCGTTCTTTCAAGTGATGGTGTAGAACGAGGCCCTAACCTCTCTCTTCCCAACATACCATCCAATCTACAGTGCACTTTGGAAAGACTGCACTGCTCCTAAGAGGTGTGGCAGCCAGAGTATAACGAAAATCCTTGTTCTTCGGAAGGATTTTTTTTATTTTATTTTTTTTGTGCCGTTCCAATTTTAACGGATATTCGGAATGACTCGGAAGGATTTTTTTTTTTTTTTTTTTCCCCTTCAAAACTAAGCTATATTTTGCTCTCAATTTCACTTTTCACTATCTACCTACCACCAGTCCTAAGCCTATACAAGGGACCCTTGCAAGCATAACTACCTCTCACAATTAAACCACTAGTATTTCCTAAAGTCGTACCCGTTAACAAACCACCATTTTAGGAAATGTTCGGGCCACTACAGGAGCGCCCAAATTTATCCAACTAGAAACATTTCTACTCTATTTTTTTTCCGCGGCCTATAGTTGGGCCAAGTACAAGTGGTTTAAACCACATGTACCTTTCCGTGCGAAAACGCCAAGATGCGCCGGTTATCACAGAGGCGGAGGCCTGATGCGTTGTCGAAACTCGGCGCACAGGGCCCTAATTGGCAGTGGTGAGTAGGGTGGGGCCGCCAGTGACGGGGGGGGTGGCTAACCCAAAGACCGAGCATTTTGCCAGTAGTTGATCCTCCCATGTACTTCCCCAATACCCCATCAAGTAGCAGCAGTGGTTGTGGCCAACACTCTCCTACACACTACACAATCACTCACGAACGCGCTCATGCTCGCGCTCATACTCGTGTTGGTCATAGACCCTACTAATACCGATCAGGGGTATCAAGCGGACTATCATAGTTGGTTGGCACTAAATGCGCCGCAGGCGGTCGTGGGCTTCGAGCCCAAAACCTTATGAATGTCACTTGTGTGCCTAACCAATTGAGCTAGGCCGCTGGATACTCGGAAAGCCTTCCACCCTCAGTCGAATCTCAAAGAAATTCTTCCACTGGACCTAGTTGCACTACTCGTCATCCTCCAGTGGTCTGAATGCATCTGGAGTCATTAGTTTTCCAGATGCATTAAAATTGTTTGCGGATGAAGAGTAGTGCAATGAGGCCCAAAGACTCGGCGGCAACCAATGGGCTCTAAGCCTCAGGGCATACTCACACTGCAACCCCAAATCCGCAAAATATATGGATTTGGGGAAGGCGGATTTGAGGTTGTGGGCATCATTCGGGTCGCACTGATGTCCCTTTTCAGATGGGACAAGAACGTCGCCGTCTGGAGAAATTGTGATTTGGTACTTTGCTGCTCACACGATATTGTCCACAAATTGTGCAATAACTTTTGTAAATGAATTTTCATCAATTCTCAAAGAAAAATAAAATAAAATAATAAATAGGGTGTTTGCGGGCACCTTCAGAGGTGACCGCAAATCCCTTGGCCCGAGGCTACCCAGGCCGTCGGGTCTCGCGTGACGGTCCAGCGCGAGACCCGTTTCCCTGGTGTGGGACTCGTGGCAGGCCCAAGGGCGGACTGCGTGCCGGTCCGGTGAGGCCGTGGGGTCGAGTCAGGTTGCATGCGGGTGGCCAATGTTCGAATTTACAGCCGTTTTTGTTTTTTGGTTGGTGTTGTCGTGACGCGGGGTCGTTATTCGCTGCAGGTTTGTTTTGCGCCGCACCATGATTGCAGGTGTCGGCCATATTCAGCCAGGTAGTGTATATCTCCATTTTCTAGCGCAAGACTCATCGATTTGAAGATTCTCTCTCTCTCTCTCTCTCTCTCTCTCTCTCTCTCTCTCTCTCTCTCTCTCTCTCTCTCTCTCTCTCTCTCTCTCTCTCCTC